>BLSH010457429.1:251503-263168 GCA_018402905.1 Glandirana rugosa | reverse complement strand
TTTTATTATTTTTTTTTTTTTATTGGTAATGGCGGCGATCTGCGATTTTTATCGGTAATGCGATATCGGGGCGGACATGTCGGACGTTTTTGACACTTTTTTGGGACCAATGACATTTATACAGCGATCAGAAATTTAAATGTCCACTGATTACTGTGTAAATGTCATTGGCAGTGAAGGGGTTAACCTGCAGGGGGCAGTGAAGGGGATAACTATGTTCCCTGGGTGTGTTCTAACTGTGGGGGGGCGGGGTTGACAGGGGCATGACAGATCTAACTGATCCCAGTGACAGGGATCAGTAGATCTGGCATGCCCCCCCTCACAGAACGGGAAACCGCCGTGTTTACTTCGGCGGTTCCCCGTTCCTCCTGTCTGTATGGAGATCGCGGGTCTCCGGCGGACATCGGGTCCGCCCGACCCGCGGGCACGCTCCCGCAGTGTGCGGCGGCACGTGCACGCGCCGCTCGCGCCCGCGGGAGCGCGCCCAGCACGAGCCGAATGGGAGGACGTCTATTGACGTCCTCCCGGCATTTTAGAGCCGCGCTGCAGCCGTCATTCGGCTATAGCGCGGACGCCAGGAGGTTAAAGATGTGACCCTGTTTTAAACTGATTGAACTGTGCCTTATCTGAATACTAGTATTTTAAAGGAGAACTCCGTAAACATTATTGACATCTAAAATGTTTGTAGTATAATTTTACAAGACTACAACTTTTTTTTTCTGTGAATTTAGATGCCTATAATTTTCTAACATATTCAGCTGTCTTTCTGAATATGTCAGATTTTTTATTTTTGTGTGTCCTGACACTTCTTTCCAGCAGTATGTTACAAATCAGCTACCGAGACACAATTGAAACTTTCTGTAATTTACTATGATGTTGATTTACTAAAACTGGAGAGTGAAAAATCTGGTGCAGCTCTGCACAGAAACGAATCCGCTTCCAGGTTTTCTTTTTTTTGTCAAAGCTTAATTGAACAAGCTGAAGTTAGAAGCTGATTGGCTACCATACACAGCTGCACCAGATTTTGCACTCTCCAGTTTTAGTAAATCAATCCCTATGTGTCTACTGTACAGTCAGTATGATTCAGTGAAGGAGGTGGACATAAGTTATTTTAAAAGGACGTTGTCACTTTAACAATAAAATGAAAGCTACTGACAGATATAAAGTGCAGGCACCTTGAGGTGCACATACCTTCAACTTTCTGTGTTCCCACAGTTTCCTAAAGCTGAAACAATCTGATTGCTTAAGCCCTCGTTCACATATGGGCAATGCGGGAACCAGCGCAATTACAGAGCCGGTTCGCACATCGCATCACTCCTGCCGGCAGTTCACACTGCCTTCTGCGAACCGCTGGTGGGAGTCATTACAAAGTTAATGACTCAGTTTTCTTCACAGATCACAGTGAGAACTGTGAACTGGCACATGAATCGGATCGCATGGGTGAGAACACCCATGCAATCCAATTCTAGTGCGGGAAATAATAGGTACATGTACCATTTTATTTGTGAATCTAATGCGAGTTCAGCCATACCAGTGTATGGCTTAACTCACACTGCTCAGAGTTCGCATGTGATCGGCACCCGCAGTGCAGGTGCGAATCACATGCAATCTCTGACATCGCACTAGTCTGAACCCGGATTAAAGCTTTTACAATTTCTGGTAGTTTTGGCTCTTGCCCACTCCCCCTATTCATTCCTATTGGCTCATCAATATGATGTGCTGCCTTACTGGCCAATAGGAGTGTCTGTGAGACGGAAGAGGGGAAATCAAGCTTTCTGACTACTAAGAAGTGTCAAAGCTTTGCAGAACCAGAATGGACTGGCATGTGATCAAAGCTGCGGCACTGAAATTTGCTGCAGGTACGTACCGGCATCTTCACATGGCATCAGTTTATACCTGTCAACAGTTTAAGGGCTCGTGTACAAGGGAAAATTTGGCATACAGCTTAAATGCCGGGTGTATTTCTGTGTATGGGATACACAGCTGTCACATACAGCCAGCCATAGTAATGAATGGCTGTATGCAGGCTGTACGCTCCTGCAGATGCACATGTTTATGCAAATAGTGCCGTAAACCTATGCATAGCTGCATACAGCATTTCAGTACTATGGTTGACTGTGTATCCCGGCCACAAAAATACACCTGCAAGTTATGTTATATCGGCTCTTGCCTGTGGCCACCAGGCAACAATTTATGCAGAGGTTTACATACTGTACATTCATATCAGTCCCTGTCTCAAGGAGCTTATAATGGTAAGGTTCCTATCTCACATGTGCATACTAGGTCCAATTTAGATCCCAGCCTGTCTTTTTTAGTGTGAGAGGAAACTGGAGTACCTGGAGGAAACCCACGCAAGCATGGGGAGAACATGGAAACTTTATGTAGATTGTGTCCTGTCCAGAATTCAAACCAAGGACCCCAGTACTCAAAGGGCAGCCACTGTGCTGCCCATCATACATTATATTTTTACAGAATTGCTGGCGGAAACCCAGGCAAGCATGGGGACAACATGAAAACTCCATGTAGATAGTGTACTGCCCGGGATTCAAAACAAGGACCCTAGTACTGGAAGACAGAAGCGATAGTCACTGTGCTGTCCTTTACATGTTATATTTTTACAGAATAGCTGTTGAGTTTGAATATGTCCAGATGCACTGCCATCCCTGAAATAATCAACTATATTACAGCCTTGCTCCTAGGTAGAAGAGTATGCTAGGTAGCATATATGCTTTTAGTTAGGCAAGAAGTGGCTGGTTCTCTTAAAGCAGAGCTCCGAAAAGAAACTTTTTTCCATGTCCTTGTTGCTGATCTACCTTCAACTATGGCATCCATCTTCTTCTGAGCTCTGTAGTTCCTCTGCATTAGCTTGCTGATCTTGCTGAAAAACCGTTACTGCCCTGTGATATCCCGTTTGTAAGACCGCAGGCTGCTATTCCCCCTGTAGCCAGCGGTCTTTTCACTTTCCACAGGTAGTTCTGTAAAGCAAGCAGGGATTTCTATTTCCGCCGTGCTGGCTCTAGTGGGTGGAGGGGGTTTCACAGCCCCCCATCTGTGCTGCCCATGCAAGTGGTGTCGTCCTTCTTCTTCCTCCTCCTCCCCTCTGCCAGCACTGGGCTAACAGGTCTTGTATGTGAGATGCTCATCTCCGTAATGTCCCGCCTCTTGTATCGGCATTGGAACAGTGCACTGTCTATTACAATGCCGGTCTGGGAGGCGGGACGTTATGGCGAGCTGTGTTTTCACATTACAAGACCTGTCACAGCCGGAGATCTTCGTCATCCGGATGATCTCTGATAAATATCCCTGCTCTGCACTGATGAACACTGATAAGCTGCACTGGTGAGACCGCACTGATGGACACTGATAAGCTGCATTGGTGGGCACTGGTGAGACAGCACTGATGGACTGCACTGGTGAGACCGCACTAGTGGGCACTGATTAGCTGCACTGGTGAGACCGCACTAATGGGCACTGATAAGCTGCACTGGTGAGACCTCACTGATGGGCACTGATAAGCTGCACTGGTGGGCACTGATGAGACCACACTTATGGGCACTGATAAGTTGCACTGGTGAGACCGCACTGATAAGTTGCACTGATAATCTGCACTGGT
The DNA here is from genome assembly GCA_018402905.1 of Glandirana rugosa. Classification (NCBI taxonomy): domain Eukaryota; kingdom Metazoa; phylum Chordata; class Amphibia; order Anura; family Ranidae; genus Glandirana; species Glandirana rugosa. The sequence goes on along the minus strand of BLSH010457429.1, from coordinate 259,555 downwards.
GAGACCGCACTAATGGGCACTGATGAGATGCACTGGTGGGGCACTGATGAGACTGCACTGATGGGAACTGATAAGCTGCACTGGTAAGACCGCATTGATGGCCACTGATGAGACCGTACTGATGGGCACTGATAAGCTGCACTGGTGGGAACAGATTAGACCACGCTTATGGGCACTGCTAAACTGCGGCAATGATGAGGCTGCCCTGATAAACTGCACTAATGAGCACTAAGGCTGCACTTATGTGTATTGCAAAGCTGCACTGATATGCTCCACTGATGAGGCTACACATATGGGCACTAATAGGCTGCACTGAAGGCAGTAGACACCATCCACTGCTTTACTGACACAGTCCACTACCAAATATCTGTAGGAGGGGTTTACACCATTCCTGCAAAGTTTGCGGTCATTTTGTATGTCTTATTTTCAGTCTGATGTGTATTATATGTGATGTTACATATGACAGAGACCGGTGTTGTGGTAACATTGACATTTATTGAGATTCCATACATTAGAGGGTTATTGATTAGTAAGTTAACGCTGTTTTTTTTCTCATGCCGATACTTACTTGTGTCACATGCTGATGTAAAACAGCATGGCCCGGCTCTTTCTTTCTTTTTGTGGTGTGGTCAGGGATGTGCACATATACACCATACCAGCACTGATTGCTGTTAGAAAGATGTCAAAGCTGCAGGAGGAGGAATATTTTGAATACTGAATTATAGCAGAGTACGGTGTGTATACTATATCATTATGGCCATGTGTCTATGGTTCAGTAATGATTACATAAAGTATGTAAGGGCAATATGTTTATCTCTTGTTGTGGCTGGAGGGGGAGAGCACAAACATGCTTTGCATTTATAAGATTGTAACCTTCCTATCCTACTGTGTGTTACTGAGCAGTATGGCTGCCTGCAGAATGAGGGGGTGTGATTTATGTTGAAGTGGGCTTGTTCACATGTACAGGCCTAGTGTACCCTCCCACATTCATTGCAATTTGCAAAGCATGAAGGGAAATGTAGTTTCATGATAGTGTAAAGAGAGGGGAGAGGTTATGATGTAATCACTGCTCTATCGGCTCCTCCCTGGCAGAATACAGGCAACATTTTTTGAATTACAGAGCTGACTTCCTGAAAATGCAATTTGACTTTCCTCTTCAATGGTAAGGAAGTTCAAAATGTAATAACTGTTTAGTGTTTCATGGGGGGGGGGGGGTGCTAATGGGGGATTTTTTGCAGATCTCGGAGTTCTGCTGTAAATAGATTTCCCTAATCTCTATAGTTGATTATATGGCTAGCATGTTACTACACCAATGTTTCATGGAATTCTTAGCTTTGAACCCTAGACTGATCCACTTGTAACTCCTAATCATAAACTCACAGCTTGGGGCTTCAGAGCATGAAATTAATGTATTTAGCCTTCAAATTAATCAAACATTGTATCAGTACCCTCCTTATGTGACTACAACAAGGCAGAGAAAAAAAAATCAGAATTATGCAGAATTTCAAACTAAATATATTTTTTGTAAATTGCCAAAATAAACGTGCCTTCAGGTATATTGGTTTATTACAATGTTTGTACCGGTTTTAATAGGATTGTGGAAGTTTGACGTAATGTGTATCGCTTAAACAAAGTTATTTACATCCCATTTATTTTATTTTTTTATTCAACTAAGAAAGGTGTTCGCAGTAGCGGTTTGTGTGAATCTCATCCTTATTTGAATTATATTATTGTGTTGATCCTGCACCTGTAGGGTATAGTGTAAATGAAAACAATGGTAGAGAGGTGCAGTAAGCAGATGAAAATTTGCTTCACCGTCAGCCCACTGGAGGGCTATGAGATCATAAGAATGCCAAAGCTCTGAGCAATGAGACTTATTCCTAGCAGCGGGATTGTAAAACATAAGACATGCAGTATGATCTCACCTTCCTCCCTCCCTCAGCCTCTAAACACAGGCACAAACACACACTCTCTCCTCCTCTTACAAAGACCTCAGGGGATAGAGCGGACAGAGAAGGCTATAATCCACATCTGAGTCGTTAATCAGTGTAGCACACTCTCTGGTCTTTTTCATCTGCAGCACAGCAGTGTCTGCAATACTCTACACAATGTGATAGCACATGTCCCTGTACCACAAAGATTGAGGTATCTCTGGTGCCAGTTTCCCAAGATCTTAATGAGCTGATGCCGGCATGCATACCAGGCGCACATGCTCTTCAGTAATTGGTGCCATCATTAGTTAACAAGCAACATAAACCAGAGGCCAATATTAGGATGCATCCTGTAAAAACCTACAGAACAAAATTCTTTAAACCCAAAAAGTGCATGAATGCTTAGGTGAATCAAAGTTTTTTTCTGCCAGTGTGTTTTGGTAAAATGTTATTTAATTATTGAATGATTATAATACTTTATTAAAATGTCAAATGGCTGTGATCATATGCTGATAGCCAGGGTGAGTTTTAATTCCTTCACTCTCGTGGCAGTTAGTATTTATTTATTTATTTGTTACTGGTATTTATATAGCACTGCTAATTTATGCAGTTACGCACCTTACTATGACATGCTTACATACTATTCATTCACATCAGTCCCTTCTCTTAAGGAGCTTGCACTCCAATCTAAGGTCCCTATCTAACATGCACACATACACAGGCCAATGTACACAGGAGCCAATTAACCTACCAGCATGTCTTTCAAGTGTGGGAGGAAACCAAAGCATCCAACAGCTTTGATTTCATATGACACATGCATACATACATACAGTCAGGTCCAGAAATATTGGGACATCGACACAATGTTTTTTGGCTCTATACACCACCACAATAGATTTGAAATTAAACAAACAAGATGTGCTTTAACTGCAGACTTTCAGCTTTAATTTGAGGGTATTTACATCCAAATCAGGTGAACGGTGTAGGAATTACAACAGTTTGTATATGTGCCTCCCACTTTTTAACGCCCCTGGTGGTATTCCCGAGTGTGGCTTGGGGTGAATTTTCTGTACCAAGAACGGTAACCCCGAGCCACACTCGGGATTGCATCGCTGGATCCAGGCAATGTTACTCACCTTGTCCCCTGGATCCAGCAATGTCCCCCCGCTGTGTCAGCGGGCTGTGTCCTCCACTCTATGCCTCTGTGTGCCAGGCTCCGTTCCCTGCGAGCGTCACGTGGGGGGCGGAGACCGGCGGCAAATTCAAATAGTGAAACACACAGTAAACATACAATACACTGTGTAATATGTAAGATTACATTACTGTATCAAATCATTTCACATCCCTTTTGTCCCTAGTGGTTTGCCCAGTGCCCTGCATGCACTTTTATATTATATATGTCATTCTTTCTGCCTGGAAACTTGAGAATGTCCATGACAACCAAAAAGTGTCCCTTTACATCAAAAGTGGTTTTTGATCAGCTAGTAAACAGCGATAGTAAATCAGAATTATTTGCAGAATTGAGTGATACTGATTTTTGGGGAAATTTATCATCAGACACTGAAAGTGTCGACAGCGAAAATTCTGCAACTGAGCAAATTTCAGTGTTTTTGATTTAATTACATTATTGAATACATTTTATTACTATTACATTATTTTTGATAATTATTTATAGTTATTTATTATATTATAATTTATGATTTCTTGTTTCAAACTTTATCATACCCGGGATGTCTACTAGACTCTGGTTTGGACAGATTTAAGTGAGTTATTCCTAATAATTACAGGCCTGCAATATAAAACCCCAAATTTCTATGCAAAACAATGTACCGCTTTTAGACGCAAAAATCTGACATAATCATACCGCCAGGGAGGTTAAGGGAACAAAAGTAACGGGACAGATTAACAATCATAAATCAAACTTTCACTTTTTAGTACTTGGTTGCAAATCCTTTGCAGTCAATTACAGCCTGAAGTCTGGAACGCATAGACCTCACCAGATGCTTGGTTTCAACCCTGGTGATGCTCTGCCAGACCTCTACTGCAACTGTCTTCAGTTCCTGCTTGTTCTTGGGGCATTTTCCCTTCAGTTTTGTCTTCAGCAAGTGAAATGCATGCTCAATCGGATTCAGGTCAGGGGATTGACTTTGCCATTGCATAACATTCCACTTCTTTTCCTTAAAAAAACTCTTTGGTTGCTTTCGCAGTATGCTTCAGGTCATTGTCCATCTGCACTGTGAAGCGCCATCCAATGAGTTCTGAAGCATTTGGCTGAATATGAGCAGATAATATTGCCCAAAACACTTCAGAATTCATCCTGCTGCTTTTGTCAGCAGTCACATCATCAATAAATACAAGAGAACCAGTTCCATTGGCAGCCATACATGCCCACGCCATGACACTACCACCACCATGCTCCACTGATGAGGTGGTGTGCTTTGGATCATGAGCAAGTTCCTTTCCTTCTCCATACTTTTCTTTTCCCATCACTCTGGTACAAGTTGATCTTGGTCTCATCTGTCCATTGGAAGTTATTCCTAGAACTATGAAGGCTTTCTTAGATGTTGTTTGGCAAACTCTAATCTGGCCTTCCTGTTTTTGAGGCTCACCAATGCTTTACATCTTGTGGTGAACCTTCTGTATTCACTCTGGTGAAGTCTTCTCTTGATTTTTGACTTTGACACACATGCGCCTACCTCCTGGAGAGTGTTCTTGATCTGGCCAACTGTTGTGAAGGGTGTTTTCTTCACCAGGGAAAGAATTCTTCGGTCATCCACCACAGTTGTTTTCCATGGTCTTCCTGGTCTTTTGGTGTTGCTGAGCTCACCGGTGCGTTCTTTCTTTTTAAGGATGTTCCAAACAGTTGATTTGGCCACACCTAATGTTTTTGCTATCTCTCTGATGGGTTTGTTTTTTCAGCCTAATGATGGCTTGCTTCACTGATAGTGACAGCTCTTTGGATCTCATATTGAGAGTTGACAGCAACAGATTCCAAATGCAAATAGCACACTTGAAATGAACTCTGGACCTTTTATCTGCTGGGATAATGCGGGAATAATGCACACCTGGCCATGGAACAGCTGAGAAGCCAATTGTGCCATTACTTTTGGTCCCTTAAAAAGTGGGAGGCACATATACAAACTGTTGTAATTCCTACACCGTTCACCTGATTTGTATGTAAATACCCTCAAATTAAAGCTGAAAGTCTGCAGTTAAAGTACATCTTGTTCGTTTAATTTCAAATCCATTGTTGTGGTGTATAGAGCCAAAAACATTAGAATTGTGTCGATGTCCCAATATTTATGGACCTGACTGTACATGCATACATACAACGTTCTGCTATGTGTACAATGAACTAAAGTACACAAGCAAATCAGTGCTCTGAAGCTTGCAATCTCAGGCCATACATCTATTCTACCAAATATTAAGTGGTATTGCATATTTGATGGGGGTACACTTTTTTTTATTTTTATTTTTTTTTTTTTTTTTTTTTTTCTTCTTCTTTCATTTCGTTTACACAAATCAGACTTTTATTTCACCACAGATTGATCTACTCTAAAATGTACTTATACTCCAAGGAGACAAACTGGAATGGAATGTATTGCAGGCATCTTGGATATACTTTATGTTCTTTATCAATCATGAGTCCCAGTTTAAGGGCCAGTTTACTGTCCTTCAGGTTGGGGGCGGGGCAGACTGTAGCCAGTGGTAGTAGAAAATGTCCCAACATCAGTGCCTCAGCATTGGATTTAATAGAAGAAATAATGCCCCATTGTTGGTATCAGTGGAAGAATAGTGCCGCATGTATGGTGTCAGTAGGGGGAACAGTGCCCTATCATTGGTGTCCGTTGTTGAAATAGTGCCCCAAGGGCCAGATACAGGCAAGCAAAGGGCCACATCCAGCCCCCGGGCTGCAGTTTGGAGACCACTGCTCTATAATTTGGTTGTGGGACCTCTGCTACCGGCACAGAGGCTCTTGCCCCAGGACAAGGTGAATATGCAGTGAAACAGAGCTTAGTTTAGGGGACAAGTTAGTGTTGGGCGCACTTTAGGCTTTATGGATAAAAAGATTAAGAGTTGACAACTCAGTTTGGGGGATAAGTGTTGAAAGGGTAATTAAGTGTGAATTGATCTTTTTAGGGTTTGTGGTCAGGCAGGGTAGCAGTAAGTGATGGGGGGGGTGAGTACTTTAGTCTTGGGGACACATTGTTCCATTTTAAAGTGCCAATCAAGTATAATATATGCACACTCGTTTTTACTGGGAGACTTGGGCCAAAAACAACCAGTACCAGACTTCCAGCTCTTGGAACAAATACATTGTTGGAGCACTGAATTATGCAAATATCAATCTGATCCCAAAAAATTGGCACTTAGACCCTTGCATCCCATATTCTTTGTTTCTAGGAGGGAGCAGGGCCAATCACCAATTTCATGGAGTATATTCAATTTTAGTATATGTCACCTAGTATTTTGGGGCTCCAGAGACACACTGAAGTAAATGTAAGCTGTGTGAAAGCATCTCCTAACTCCTTTCTAATTTCTTTAATGGGCGCAGTTTAGTTGTTTTACGTGCCGAGTATCTCTAAACTTAAATTCACAAACCCTGACAGTTGAAATTCAGGTTTAATGGGAAAAAAAGCAGAGAAGCTACCTTTATTGAAAAGCTTTAGAAAAATTGGCCAGTATATCAATCTCTCTAATTAGGGAACATTTTATGCAAAGCTCAACTGTTTGCTATCACATATGACCTTATGAGTAAAAAAACCTACATGCAGGGACTAGGGTCAAGGTAACCACTGCATACTGGTCTGTGTTTCTTGGGGCCTACAGCCCTCCTTTACTAGATACATGCCTGTCTATTCACTGTGTCCATAGATGATGTTTACATTAAATAATGTGAAATGGGTGTAAGAACTAATTGCTACGCCTGTAATTTAAAGCATGTAGTGTGGTCAGGCACCAATTCCCTTTGAGGGTCCTATACTTAGTTTAGGCCATTCATATCACAGTCATGTTTTTCGCCACATATGGCCTTCCTACTTTTCCTTTTTGGCCCCTGGCCAGTTTAATGTTTATTTGAATGAAACCCACAGATTGTTTTGTAGTTCTAAAAGTTAATGGTTTCTTATAGTATTTTGCAGATGAATACTTCTACTAATATGTTCTGACATTTTTCTTACTGAAAAAATGTTGCAGTTACTATTGCAGTTGTAGTTATAATTATTATTTTTATGATATATGATGGTAATCAACAATGTTCATTTGACACAGCCGTTAAATCCTGCATGCTTGGTTTAAGTCAAGTAGATTAAGGGGACGGGGCATGAAAATTTGTGTGGCACTAACTGCACTGCGGAACCCCTTTTTTTTTTTTTTGTTTACTTGCGGTATAATTTCACTCCTAATTATCTTTAGCTAACCGTAGATTAAATGTTCTGGACCTCTGAGTGTTGTAATGTCTCATTACTTAGTCTCAAAAGATTCATAACACCACATGAAGTAATGAAAGCCTCTGTGTTTGAGTCTGCCTAGTCTCTGTGGCATTAAGTGTTTAACTGTATCTCTACAGGGCAAGTTTTACCTACTGATTGAAGAGCTGAGCCAGCTGGTCCGTTCCCTGGTGCCCATCCAGCTGTGGTATAAATATATCATAGGAGACGATCCTTCAAGCACCTACTTCTTAGGAAGCATCCTTATAATCCTATACAGCCTTTGTAAGGTGAGTTATATTCTTTCCAGTCCATCGTGATAAATGTTTCAAATGCCCCTCTCCCAGAGAGCTGCTAATACTTGTATTTCTGCTCTAAGCAAAGAAGGGGAATCTGTATAGTCCCACATACTTAGAAAAATTCCCGTTCTCCCATTCCAATCTGTGTGGTTAACATGTGTGAGATGTCCTCAGCCTTGCATCACTCCACAAGCCACACCCTCTGACATGTTTCGCCCCACCCACTGGGGCTTAGTCAACACACCAATTGTACACACTCTACAGGAGTCGGAACGTAGTGAGGTGTTCGGTGCGGGAGACTGTACAAAGCGGGGTGGGTGGTCCCCCGAATCAGTAACTGATTCGGGGTCACCCACCCCGCTTTGTACAGTCTCCCACACCGAACACCTCACT
>BLSH010457429.1:203406-245875 GCA_018402905.1 Glandirana rugosa | reverse complement strand
CCCCCCCCCCCCCCCCCTTATACTAACCTGAGCTCATCTTTGTTCCAGTGCTGTGCACGAGAGCAGCTGGTCTCTCTGCTTTCTCTCTCCTTATAGTCTTAGAGATAGCAGCAGGAGCCATTGCCCCTGCTGCTGTCAATCACAGCCAGTGAGAAGGAAACGGGAGGTGGGGTTGAGTCACACTCTGTGTCAATGGACACACAGAGCGTGGCTCAGGATCTATCCCACACGAGTGCCCCCAAAGCAAGTGGCTTGCTATGGTGGGCACTCGGCAGAGGGAGGAGCCAGGAGTGCCATTGTGCAGAACAAATAATTATGATATGTTTGTTGTTTTAAAAAATAGATATGAGTTTACAATCACTTGAAACTATTCTTTGTTTTTTTCAGCATGTATTCTGCGAGGAGTGCCTTTGCCTATGGTTTGATAGAGAGAGAACTTGCCCCCTCTGTCGTTCTGTAGCTGTGGAAACCCTTCGCTTGTGGAAAGATGGTTCCACCTCTGCTCATTTTCAAGTGTACTGACACACAGGGCTATGACAGAATTTAGGTGGAAGTGGTTGTACAAAAGCAGGGAAAAGCTGGGAAGTGCACCATAGTTCCCCATTTTGTGGTCAGTTTTAGAGTTTGCAAAATATTAACGCATTCTCCAAGTAAATTGAACTGTCTGATGCCTTTTGATATTTCTTGGAGAACTGTAGTACACAAACCCAGATCTCACCATTATCCTAAAGCATTTGTGCTAGCATTCTGCCCCAAATATGTTTTGTTCATTCTTGTTCGTACTGTTTATCAAATTGCAGACCACATTTAGCATCATACCAGGCTGTGAAGATATTTTATTATATTCTTTAAGGGTTTGTGATGCAGAAGCAGTTAATCAAAATCGCATTAATTTCACTTAAGCAGTAAACATGGCAGTTCAGAGGCTGTGTTTAGCCTTTGGAATAAGGCTTGATTCAAGTCTTTGGGAAAAACCTACATGGGTAGCGGGTGGCAAGCGTTCTGCAGAGAGGCTGTAAACACCGTGGGCCGCCATCCCCAGGAAGATGGGGAGAGGGTCTAGGAATTTTATTTTCTTTATTGTGAACCTCTCCTTTAAGGGAGAGCTAGTCAGTTGTCCTTGCTAAAGTGACAGCAGATTGAAATTAGGGAATAACTTCAACTTGCAATTTCGAAGCTTAAAATGGAGCGAACAACCCCAGATAAAAACTCTGTTAATTGCTTTGAAAATAAAGATGTTTCATGGACTTAAATACGGACTTGATTTTGTGTAAGATTGTGTAGGTGTGTGTGTGTGTGGTATATATTTTAAAAATATTTATATATTTGTTTTCCAGTCGCTCTCCAGGACAGCATATAAAAGATGCACGCCTTTTTTACCAGAGCAGAAAACACACTGTAAAGTAAAATGTTATCCTTCTATCTTCCTCATCAGTTTTTTGTGTTTCCTCCTCCCCGAAGAGACATGTTTTGCTGGTTTTCTGGTGGTGGAATCTCTCATATGCTGACCAGCCTTACCCACCCTTCTTTTATGCCCTTCCCCAGTCCTTAATAGGGTTAGTAGAGTCGTGTTTCCTGACCCTCCAGCCTCTATTCGCACAGAGGAGGTCTTGGCTCCCTTTTGGGAGGAAGGATAGGAGACTTCCACAATTGAAGCAGGTGACTGCCAATCGGTTTAACTTGGGGCTCATGTTAAAGGCTGGAATTCAACAGCAGTCCCCTAGAAAGGTTCCTGGAAGTCAAGTGCGTTCTCTTCTGGGAGAATTACTGAAACATCTCCATTCTCATTCTGTGCAGGTCAGGGGTTTCTACTGTCCATAGTCAAGAAGCCATCAGGAAAGTTCTGATTGATTGAACAGGAAATTCCCCATTGATCCCAAGCCTCAGGCCCCTAAAAAAAATTTCATAAGGTACAAAAAATTCCACATAGACTAGATCTATTCAGTAAAATCAATTGAGCAAGAAGATTCACGGTAACCTTAGATTTATGAGAAATTTTATAAAAAGCAAGTATAAGAAGGAGGTACACCAGCCTGGTGCATTACCGTAGGATTCTTAATTAGTACAATAAAAAATCCAATACAATCACAAAGAAAATAAGAATTATATGTAACAACGCTCATCACACCACCAGATGCATGTCCACCAGCTAGGGCGCAGCTTACACGTTTCAATGGCTATTCCCTTTTCCTCAGAGCTAACCAAATTCCCAATACTGCAAACAGTATTCAGAAAGTCCTACAACTTGTATAGCTATATTGCTCACAGTCGCTTAAGACCTCAGAAAGATGGCAGTGGATCTAATTTATGGTGCACTGTGTTTGACCAAGTTGGCAGCTACAGGTGTAGTTCCACCAATTGTGGATCATGTGAATTCATGTGCCACCACAAAAGGGAGGTCACTGGATCTCATGGGTCCACTTCTCCCATCAAGCAATTTATCAGTTGTGGGTCCCAATACTGTATGTTATTTATGGCCTCATACAGTATGCCCTTGTGGGCTGTTACATGTGGGCCGTACCTCCAGGTGCCTTAGAACTAGGTTTGGTAAACACAAGTGTAGCATCTTGAAAGGAAGAGGCAAGCACATTCCATCCCTTGACATTTTCAGGAACATCATGGGAAGGATCTGATGGGTTTAAGGTTATTTGGAATTGAGACCATTCTGGGAGATCCTGATTAGGGTAGATGACACCAGAGACTCTGTAATAGAGAGACTTCCTGGATTTACCCCTGGGGTGTTTCTCTCCAGCAGGCTTCAATAAAGATCTGGAGGTTCATTCAGTGTTATGATCTGTTCTGGGTCATGTAATGCTTACCAGTTCTTTGACCCCTTGGTCACTCTGTTGTTCTCTGGAGGCCCACTGTCAATCATATGGTTTTTTCAATAAATTTAGATGTCAGCAGTCTTTCATCTACATGTTTGTTAGTTTGCCATTCGCTGTGTATCAAATTGTATATCCATTATTCCTTGTACACATATATTTATACTTAAATTAACAATTGTTACTAATTTCAGCCTTTTGGTATCTTGCCCATGAGGATCCTTTATCTCTAATCTCCTTATAGTGGTTAAGAGGCCTTCCAGTGTACACTCACTGGCCATTTTATTAGATATAGCTTGCTAGTACCCGGTTGGACCCACTTTTGCCTTCAGAATTTCCTTAATTCTTCAAGGCATAGATTCAGCAAGGTATTGAAAACATTTCTCAGAGATTTTGATCTGTATTGACACAATATCATCACGCAGTTACTGCAGAATTATTGGCTGCACATCCATGATGCGAATCTCCCATTCCACCGCATTCCAAAGGTGCTCTATTGGATGAGATCTGGTGGCTGTGGAGTCCAGTGGAGTACAGTGAACTCCTTGTCATGTTCAAGAAACCAGTGGTGAGATGATTTGAGCTTTGTGACATGGTGCATTATCCTGCTGGAAGTAGCCATCAGAAAATGGGTACACTGTAGTCATAAAGGGATGGACATGGTCAGCAACAATACTAAGGTAGGCTATGGCGTTTAAACAATGCTTAATTGGTACTAAGGGGCCCAAAGTGTGTCACGAAAATATCCCCCACACCATCACATCACTACCACCAGCCTTAACCGTTGATACAAATCAGGATGGATCCATGCTTTTATGTTGTTTACGACAAATTTTGACCCTACCATCTGAAAGTTGCAGCTGAAATTGAGACTTATCAGACCAGGCAAGATTTTTCCAATCTTCTATTGTCCACTTTTTGGTGAGCCTGTGTGACTTGTAGCCTTTCCTGTTTTGAGCTGACAGGAGTGGTACCCGGTGTGGTCTTCTGATGCTGTAGCCCCATCTGCTTCAAGGTTCAAAGTGTTGTGCATTCAGATAGGATATTGTGCATACCTTGGTTGTAACAAGTGGTTATTTGAGATACTGTTGCCTTTATATCATCTCAAACCGGTCTGCCCATTCTCCTCTGACATCAACAAGGCATTTTCATCCACACAACTGCTGCTCACTGGGTATTTTCTCTTTTTCTGACAATTCTCTGTCATCCTAGAGATGGTTGTGCGTGAAAATCCCAGTAGATCAGCAGTTTTTGAAATACTCAGACCAGCCCATCTGGCAAAAACAACCACGCCATGTTCAAAGTCATTTAAATCCTCTTCCTTCCCCATTCTGATGCTTGGTTTGAACTTCAGCAAGTCATCTTCATCACGTCTAGATGCCGCCTAACTGCATTGAGTTGCTGTCATGTGATTAGCTGATTAGCAGTTTGTGTTACCAAGCAATTTAACAAGTGCACCTAATAAAGTGAGTATTCTTAATGCATGTTACATCTTTAGTAACTTTTCATATTTGTTTTCACTATACAGCGGGTAAAATCCATATTGAACACGTCACCATTTTTCCAGGTAAATATATTTCTAAAAGTGCTATTGACATAAAATTTTCAGCACATGTCGGTAACAACCCATGCAATCCATACATACAAAGAAACCAAAACAATTAAGTTCAGAAGTTATATGTAATAAAATGGAATGATACAGGGAAAAAAGTATTAAACACATGAAGAAAAAGAGGTGCAAAAAGACATGGAAAACCAAGACACCAGCTGAAATCTATCAGTTGGAAAATTGGAAATCAATCCTGCCTCTTGTCAGTGCAAATTAATATCAGCTGGTTCAGTCTTAACTGATGGCCTATAAAAAGGTGTCTCATTAGCAAGGTGTCACACAAGAAACATCTCATGATTGGTAAAGAGCTCTCTCAAGATCTTTGCAATTTGCAAAACATACTGATGGCATTGGTTACAGAAGGATTTCTAAACTTCTGAATGTTCCAGTGAGCACTGTTGGGGCCATTAATCCTGAAGTGGGAAGAACATCATTTCACCATAAACAGGCCACAATCAGGTGCTCCTGGCAAGATCTCTGATGGAGGAGTGAAAAGAATTATCAGAAGAGTTGTCAAAGAGCCAAGGACTGCTTGTAGAGAGCTTCAGAAAGACCTGGAATTAGCAGGTACAATTGTTTTCAAAGAAAACAATAAGTAATCCATTCAACCCCCATGGCCTGTATGCACACTCACCATGCAAGACTCCATTGCTAAAGAAAAAGCATGTTGAAGCTTGTTTAAAGTTTGCTGCACAACATTTAGACAAGCCTGTGAAATACTGGGGGGAAGTTCAAAACTAATCTTAGAAAGTATTATTTTACTGAAAGGGTGGTTGATGAGTGGAATAAACTACCAACAGAGGTTGTGAGACAGTCAACAGTAAATGGCTTTAAACATGCTTGGGATAAACATAAATCCATAGTCAAACAACAAGGTTAATGTAAAAAAAAATATATATATATATAAAAAAAAAAATTAAAAAAATAAATAAATAAAAAGGGGCAGACTCGATGGACTACTCAGTCTTTTTCTGCCGTCACTTTTCTATGTTTCTATAATAAACTCTGGTCAAAGACCAGAGACAAAAATTGGACTGTTTGGATGCCACTGTTTTTTATATACATTGAAGTAAGTGCTATACTTTTTAATTTATAAATGGAGTTGAAATTATTACACCATTTAGATGCTTTCTTCACTCTTTCCCATACTAATGGGGAGATCCTAGAGGAGCTTATCCGGAGGTTAAGAGTGTGCCTGAAGTGAAGTGTGGTGTATTGTCCCCACTGAACAGCTTTTCAGGAGTATTATGACCCTCCTGTGTGAGGGACCACACCTGATGGTAAGATGCAGTGTAAACGGGTGCGGGTGGTGGCCTTTCCTTCTCTGAAGCACCATTTGTGTTTGTACAACTGTATCTCCCGAGCACCTTTGGACTTTTTTTTCAAGGACTTTATAATTGTCATTTTAAAATTGGATGTTAGAATCTGATTATGTTTTAGCGTTGCACCTACAGTCTATTCATAATAAACATCATGATTGGAGGTCAAATGGCACTGCACATCACCCCAAAAATACCCCAATACCAACAGTGAAGTTTGAAGGCGGGGACATCATGGTGTGGGGCTGTTTTTCAGCATGCAGTACTTGTAAACTTCATGTCATTGAAGGAAGGATGAATGGAAAAATGTGCCAACACATTCTTGATAAAACTTTACTGTCATCTACCAGGATGATGAAGATGAAATGAGGGTGGACATTTCAGCAAGACAATGATCCCAAACAGAAAGCCAAGGATACTCTCAATGGGTTGCTAGAATGGCCCAGCCAATCACCCGACTTGAATAGAAAATTCAGCGGAAAGAACTAAAGATCAGAGTTCATAGAAGCGGCCCACAGAAACTTTAAGATTTGAAGACTGAAGAGTGGGCCAAAATCACACTTGAGCAATGCATGTGATTTCATTTCTCCATACAGGAGGAGTCTTGAAGCTGTCATTACCAACAAAGGATTTTGTACGAAGTTAGCGTGTTCAATACTTTTTCCTGTGTCATTCCATTTTATTACTTATAACTTAATTTCTGAACTTATTTGTTTTTATTTCTTTGTATGTATGGGTTGTTACCGACATGTGCTGAAAAATTTCATGTCAATAGCACCTTTAGAAATATATTTACCTATTTTATATATACCGTATATATATATATATATATGTATCATGCATTTCTTTTTAATGTATGCCAAATGATCATATATACCAATATTTTGTACCAAATAAAGTTTGCAAATAAAAAAAGAAAAAGAAATATATTTACCTAGAAAAATGGTGACCTGTTCAATACTTATTTTACCCGCTGTATATGTTATAGTTTTTGCAAGGGATTATCCTGGACAAATTAATTTATGTTTTTTAACTGGCATGTTCATGGTGCATTATGTAGTATTATATTATTAATTAGTATTTATTTATTTTTTTTTTTTGTATAGAGCATTATGATACTGTTTAATAACAAGTCCTTTTTCGACTTTTTTGACTATTTTTATATTTAAATTATGAACTGTTTACTACATTAATTTTTTTTATTTATTAATGTTTTGAAGTCTCAACTACTTTTGACATACTGTGTATCAGTGTTTCTCACCTTTTTTTTTTTTTTTTTTTTTTTTTTTTTTTTTTTTTTTTTAGTCAAGGCACCCTTTACAATTCTGGACAATCTCAAGGCACGCTTTTAAAATGATGGACAGTCTCAAGGCACCCCATTGTAAAATGTAAAAAAACTATTCTAATAGTTTTACATAATGCGGCAGCATTAACACATGTAGGACACCCAACATTAGAGGTGGTTTATTCTTACAAAGCAGATACACTTTTGCACACCAGTACTGACTAATATTCCGTTGTTTGTTCTCTCCCTCAGCTTCTCTCCATCACTCAGCAAATATGACCCCAGTGTTGTCGGAGAGGGGCAGGGGAGGGTCAAATAAAGATTCTGTGGAGGCGATCAACACCCTTCTTATCAACACTGATGGCATCACTGATTGTTAGGATGCCGGTGGCTGGAAGGTTGAAATGGTGCACAATAAAAACCTGTGGCTTTGTGTAAGTAAAAGGCAGGCTTGTGTACATTTTTGGGAAATTTTTATGCACCCCTGAAGGAACCTCCAGGCACCCTGGTTGAAAAAGGCTGCTGTATATTTAACCTTTGATATTGCATAACTTTTTATTACAAATTTTTTTTTAGTAGGATATGCGTTTTCTAGCTGTCGATGTTGGATATGGGTTTTAGAATGTGGCTTTTTTTAGTATGCTCCTTTGGTATCTATTGACAGCTAACAGCTGCCAGTTGAGCATGTGCCTTTGTGTCACCAGAGTTGTAAGCGTTCTTTTTGGGCCCACTTGGCGATGACTGGCGGGGGTGTACCTCGAAGTTGGCAGCGGTGGGCTTGCGTACTAGTTACCCCTATGGAGCCACCTTCTCTATGGGTTGCGTTCCAGTGGCTGGGATTGTCGGTAAACACAGGTGTCTTTTCAGCATACTGCTTTGGACTACACTGGGCCAGATAGTGAGGTGAGTTGCCCCATGTCACACAACACACACTGGGGCTATTACCATCATTGCCACTACTGATAATTACAAAATAAATATATATATGTGTGTGTGTGTGTGTATGTATGTGTATGTGTATATATATATATATATATATATATATATATATAATATATATATATATTTTTTTTTTTTTATTATTTAATTTTTTGTTTTGTTTATGATGGGTAGTATGTAGTATTTTTGGTGTACACCAGCAGGGTGTATTACTATGTATTTACAGACTACTTTGCAGATTTGGCTTACGATGATGTATATGCACTAAAGATTTTGTATTATTACAAATATCTTTGTCTGTGATGTCCAGAATGGTCCCATGCAAAAGTTAATTACACCAAGTGCTGTGTCATGTTTTGACCCCTCCCTCTAATTTAGTGATGGGAATTTGCAATTTTGGTTTGGTTATACTCTATATTGGTTGCAGGATTGGGGCTTTGGGTAACTCTGAGGAAAAGGGCATACCCCTTGTAACGTGTAAGCTGCGCCCTAGCTGGTGGACACGCATCTGGTGGTGTGATGAGTTGTTACATGCACTTGACCATATTTCCTTTGTGAATATATTGACTTTTTTTATTTTACTAATAAAAAGTCCTATGCTAATGCAGTCGGCTGGTGCGCCTCCTTCTTATGCTTGTTTTCTAGTTTTCCTCTAATTGAGAAGGGCAGCAAGGCCATTTTAGTGGGTGCGGTGGAGGTCATCATTGGCGGATATGTCCAGTGTAATTTATTGACAAGATTGAAGAGGTGTCTACTCTGAGCCTCATATGGACGGAATCATCTGGAGGGTCATCATTCCTGTAACGCAGATTGTTCTGTTCTAAGAGAAACTTATCTACAGTATCTCACAAAAGTGAGTACACCCCTCACATTTTTGTAAATATTTTATTATATCTTTTCATGTGACAACACTGAAGAAATTACACTTTGCTACAATGTAAAGTAGTGAGTGCATAGCTTGTATAACGGTAATTTTGCTGTCCCCTCAAAATAACTCAACACACAGCCATTAATGTCTAAACTGCTGGCAACAAAAGTGAAAATGTCGAAATTGGGCCCAATTAGCTATTTACCCTCCCCAGGTTGTCATGTGACTCGTTAGTGTTACAAGGTGTTAGGTGTGAATGGGGAACAGATATGTTAAAATTGGTGTTATCGCTCTCACTCTCTCATACTGATCACTGGAAGTTCAATATGGCAGCTCATGGCAAAGAAGAATTGTTGCTCTACATAAAGTTGACCTAGGCTATAAGAAGATTGCCAAGACCCTGAAACTAAGCTGCAGCACAGTGGCCAAGACCATACAGCGGTTTAACAGGACAGGTTCCACTCGGAACAGGCCTTGCCACCAAAATAAGCGACCAAAGAAGCTGAGTGCACATGTTCAGCGTCATATCCAGAGGTTGTCTTTGGGAAATATATTTATGAGTGCTGCCAGCATTGCTGCAGAAGTTGAAGGGGTGGGGGGGGGGGGTCAGCCTGTCAGTGCTCAGACCATAAGCTGCACACTGCATCAAATTGATCTGCATGGCTGTCATCCCAGAAGGAAGCCTCTTCTAAAGATGATACACAAGAAAGCCCACAAACAGTTTGCTGAAGACCAGCAGACTAAGGACATTGATTACTGGAACCATGTCCTGTGGTCTGATGAAACCAAGATAAACGTATTTGGTTCAGATAGTGTCAAGCGTGTGGCAGCAACCAGGTGAGGAGAACAAAGACAAGTGTGTCTTGCCTACAGTCAAGCATGGTGGTGGGAGTGATATGGTCTAGGGCTGCATGAATGGTGCCGGCACTGGGGAGCTACATTTCATTGAGGGAACCATGAACTGTGACATACTGAAGCAGAGCATGATCCCCTCCCTTCGGAGACTGGGCCGCAGGGCAATAATCCAACATGATACACAGAAAACAAGCGGTGCCCCACTAAGCGTAGTAGATGGTTAAAAGCATAACATTTAGTAAAATTGCACTTACAGGAGATAAGTGTGTACAGGCATATACAACATCCAAGCTTCCCAGTCTGGGTGGTCCGAGCACTAGGGGTCCCGCCAGCAGGTGTCCGGTGGCTTCGGAGGCCTGACGGAGCACGGATTGCTCCGAACGCGCACCTGGAACAGTCACCAACCAGCCCACCAGCTCCCCATTTGATCCATGACGCCTGGACATCCCATCTCGCCCACCTGCCTGGAGCCTCGGAACCCACCGGAGCGACCGGACACGTGCTGGCGGGACCCCTAGTGCTCGGACCACCCAGGGTCTGACTGGGGCACCGCTTGTTTTCTGTTTGCTGCCTACAGAGTCACTTCTGCTCCGTCAGCTGGCTGCCCCACAGACCTCTCCCCATGCTTGGTCCCCCCCCCCCGTGCTTAGCACCCCGGTGCACACCTGTTCCTGTGCCTGACTCCACAGCTCCAGCTGAGAAACCTGCAAGCGCTGCATCTCCCTCCTATCTATTCCAATGACCTCCAAGACGACCACTGCCTTGCTAAAGAAACTGAGGGTAAAGGCGAGGGAATAGCCAAGCATGTCTCCAGACTAAAACCCATCTGTGGGGCGTCCTCAAACTGATGATGGAGGAGCGCAAGGTCTCTAACATCCATCAGCTCTGTGATGTCATCATGGAGGAGTGGAAGAAGACTCCAGTGGCAACCTGAGAAGCTCTGGGGAACTCCATGCCCAAGAGGGTTAAGGCAGTGCTGGAAAATAATGGTGGCCACACAAAATATTGACACTTTGGGCCCAATTTGGACATTTTTACTTAGGGGTGTACTCACTTTTTTTGCCAGCAGTTTAGACATTAATGGTTGTGTGTTGAGTTTTTTTGAGGGGACAGCAAATTTACACTGTTATACAAGCTGTACACTCACTACTTTACATTGTAGCAAAGTGTCATTTCTTCAGTGTTGTCACATGAAAGATAGAATAAAATATTTACAAAAATGTGAGGAGTGTAGTCACTTTTGTGAGATACTGTATATGTGCCCATATAAGTCTGCTCACAGAGGTTTTTGTACCTAGCAATGAAGTTGGGCGGAGAGATCAAACTTTCTTAATTCAGAGCTCTCCCTTTCAGACTCTCTTCAGCCCCAAGCAAATTCTTTGATATGGCTCAGATCACAATTGTTCTCTATCTAGACAATCTGCTACTTGTTGCTCAGTCTCAAGACTAATTGTAACTGAGTCTCGAGATAAGACCGATATGGCTGAGTGATCTGGGATAACTGATCAATGTGAAAAAATCATGCCTCATTCAATCAAAAACTGTTTATTTCCTGGATTGCCAAGTTTCAAGAGTTTCTGCCAGAAAACAAGAATGTCAACACTCCAGGCAGTCTTGCAATTGGAGGGAGTTGACTGCAGCGTGGAGAGCTCTGAGCTATTTTCCAGAGCAAGTCAGAGGACATCACCTACTAGTCTTTTCATGCAATTCTAATACAATGGTGTACATAGGGGACTTCTATCAAAAGGAGGCACCAGATGTCCTTCCCTGCAGGCAGTGGCCGATGATATGCTTTATTGGGCAGAAAAGAATTGGAGTTCTCTGCTACCAGTCTAAAGGGCTTCCCTAAATACCTTGCAGATATTTTGAGTCATCAACAGTTACAGGAGGCAGAATAGTCATCAAACCCACGTGTCTTCATGGTGATCACAGAACAATCCCAAGAGGAGCCTTTTTGTCTCACTCCTAAATATTGTGCAGTTAGCATAGATGTTCTCACAAATCCCTGGAACTTTAATCACATTCACCCATTTAGACTGCATCTGCTGGTTCTCCTGAAATTCTACCTAGAGAATATAGATCTAAATCTAATTGCTCTGCCAAAGAGACCTTGGTTCTCCATTCTGCTTCCCCTGGCCAGTGCTCCAGGCAGGTTCCTTCCAGAAAGACCAGTTCTTCACTCTCTGGTCCAAACATGGAAATTAGCAGCTTAGCTACTGAGGAGCAGCTCCAGATCAAGGACCTTTTTGAGCAAGTGATTAGTACCCTTATTTGTAGTCATGAAATACATTTATGGCACGGTTTGTAAGAAATTCAGTTCCTGTCTATCAGCAACAGATTATCTCCAAATATTACTTCCATCTTAAAAGGTCATGGCACATGGTCACATTATATAACGCCTTACTCTCAAGCACCCCCCTCCACCTCCACCACCAGCTGCCTGATTTGCAGGGTTTTCCTCTCAGTTGTCTTCTGTTTTTATTTGAATTTGGTCCAGCTATGCATTACCCACACAGCCATGTTATCTATTCATAGACCTTTCTAAATAAAGGGACTACAAGTTCCATCTGCCAATGCATGGGCCACCTCCCCAGCATGGGCACTATTGCTGTAATTTTTTTCTCTAGAAAACAATAAAATCTTTGAAACAGAAAGGTTGTGCAGGCTGTGGTCCCCCTCTATTCTAGTAAGGTCTTACTTATCCTCTCATATGCTGTCCTGAAAGCCAACAGATGAAATCCAGAGTTAGACTTAAAGCGGTTGTCTACCTGTAAAAAAAAAAAAAATAAATAAAAAACCTGTAAGGGAAAGGCATAATGAGCTAGTATGCACAGCATACTAGCTCATTATGAAATTCTTACCTCAGAACGAAGCTCTGACGGGTCCGCTCAGTCCCCGCAGAAGGAGCTGACATGTTCCCTTGGGGATCCTTCCGGGTACGCGGCTCCAGCGCTGTGAGTGGCCGGAGCCGCGAGACGTCACTCCTGCGCATGCGTGCTGGAGCCCGTCTTTCAGGCAAGGTCCGGCGCTATGAACCGGGTCTTCGCCCGGAGCTCACGGCGCATGCGCTATACGTCAGCGGCTGCATTTAGGGCGAATATCTCCTAAATCATGTAGGTTTAGGAGGTATTCATTTTACCTACAGGTAAGCCTTATTATAGGCTTACCTGTAGGTAAAAGTAAAAAAAATGGGTAGACAACCGCTTTAACTAACTCTATTTACTGTAGTCTTCCAAGACAGCAGTACTCCCACTCTTTTTTGCTTAGTGTCATTTTGTGCATAGTTTTAGCCAGCTTTAGACAACAGAAGGCCCTCCTTATAACCTTTTGGCTTTACAACATGTGACTGACTTGACAGTGCTACCCCATGTGACAAAAATTCATAAACTTACAACATATTCGTACTAAAGCAAATATTAAAGTGCAAGTGCAATAATAAAGTTCATATTGAATTATAGCAGCACTTGCCACTTTTATTTGCACATGGAAATATGGACATGCACTATGAAGATCGTGAAGTTTTGTGAAATCTTATGAACTTTATATGGACTTTATTGTTGCACTTGCACTTTAATATTTTCTTTAGTACTAATATGTTGTAAGTTTATGAATTTTGTCAGGTGGGGTAGCGCTTTCATATCAGTCACATATTTAAAGGCATGGACACCTTCGGAGAGCACCATCCCAGTCATTAAATATGAGTACACATATTAAGTAGTTTACACATTTATTCATCAGAAAGGGAGGGCCCCCACCATGCCACCACCCAATTATAGAGAAAAAGGATTGAAGGAATAAAATACCCTAAAGAAAAAAGCAGGACTTTGTGAGCACAACATGAGGCAGAAAAAATATGTATTAGTCTGAGTGTCTGAGGCCGTGACGTCACTGACATTGGCGTCCTGCCTCCCTGGATGCTTTTCGCACCACTGCTCTAGTTATAAGGAAGTAATGCTGGCTCCCTTCTTGCAGCCAGCATGGACACTCGTGCATTGATTACTGGACAGATGCCACTACCCTATTAGGGCCACCTTTGGTTCTATATTTGAGCCTCCAAACAGGAAATAGTGTGTATTCAGCTAAAAGACTTGTCTATGTCCAATTTGAGACTTGGCTATTCATACTCAACACAATAGGTGGAACCTTTAACCCCGCCGGCCCAGCCTTTACAAAAATCAGGCTATTACTTGATATTTTTCTATCGCTGGAGTTTTTGGGTTCCCTAAAATATTTTCTATACGGCACCTGCTACTATATCTAAAATACTCCATCTCCCAATAGATTGGATTGCTGATTAGCAATATATACTATCTACATGGGATGCTGTTGTAACTTTTGTAGCTTGCTTTTGGAACCTTTTTCCTTGGAAGAACTGATCTTCATTCGTCTCTTATCTTGTGTGATACTTTCCCAATACTTGATGTTCAAGGTCAATCAGCACCTACCCATTGTTAGTCCTGAAGAAGCAATTTGATGCGAAACGCGTTGACAAACCAAATGTGGAGGAGTCAATGGTCCCAAACCTTTGATACATACAGGATATTCTGCTTTTCTATATACCTATGCCTCCATGTTTGGTTAATTGACCTTGTCCGGTAGAAGGTGTCTGTATTTATTATATGTGTATATTTTGGCATTTTGTAATAAAGTACATTCTTTAATATATGTTTTCTGCCTCATGTTGTGCCCACAAAGTCCTGCTTTTTTTTTTCTTTTTTTTTTTTTTTTTTTTAGGGTATTTTATTCCTTAAGTCGTCTTTCTCATATTTATTCATCAATTTTACTCAATTAATTTTGCACACGCAATTATTGCATCAATTTGCACACATTTACCATTAAGCGCAGGAATCATAAATCTTATATTTATACAGAGTGATTGCTATATCATTGACTTTACAACACGGTTTCTTTCCAGGTAGGTGGAGCCTCTGTCTTGCATATACTGTCTTGGAGGAGTACTGGAAAAAGAGTTTCCAGGGTTTTATTTTTTTTTTATGTAGTAGTTGAGTGTTGTACCATGTTATCAATCGATTAATGCAGGGCATTTGGAGCTCAAATGCTACACTTTATTTATGAGCACTCCAAATCTCTATACAGCACAGCGATGGAAGCATCTTCCCAGCGAGATTTGTAATACTCTACATTCGCCAGTTCTTGCTGAATGGAGGATGACTTCATCATTGCCTTAGGCACTGCAAGCCGATCCTGGGGGATGGATGAGTATACAATCTTTATTTTTTTTTTTTTTTTAGCAGTTTGGGAGGGGAGCAAACCCTTGCACTTTAATTTAGTGATGTCACACTGCTAGTGTGGATAATACTTTCCCCATTAACTAGGAGGTATTTTAGATTGTATTTAGAAGAACACTTTTTGGAAGACATGATACTGGAGGAAGAATAAGAATATGAAAACTTTATCATCAAACATCATCCTTTTACTTCCTTCACACTGTCCTAAATTAAAAGTAAAAGTAATTGCAAAAATTATTTTCCCAGAGAAAATGCTGCTCCAGGTTCCCTTTAGTGCTACTCACAACAATTCCTAGTTGTTTTATCATTTGATGCAGTAGGAGGCATCAGTCAAGACTCTAGATTTACTAAGGCTGGGTTCACATATATGCAATTGTTTCCCCGCATCCAATTCGCATGACAGGAGAGTGTGCCCGGCACTCAATGGAGCAGGCTCACACCGCTCCTGGGCGGCTGCAGTCTGCATTTGGAAAGGGTCCTGTGCGTCTTTGTTTCTGATTGAGGTGCAAATTCAGGCAAAAATTCTGACCTGATTTGCACCTGAATCAGTGAACAGGGACGCACCGGACCACCTGCTGTGAGCCGCAGCATGTGTGAACTCAGCCTCGAACTGCATTGTGCAAATTCTGGAGCAGCTGTGCATGGTAGCCAATCAGCTTCTAACTTCAACTTGTTCAAATCAAGCTTTGACGAAAAAGCCTGGAAGATGATTGGTTTTTTTATGCAAGGATGCACCAGATTTTGCACACTAGTAAATCAACCCCATAGGCTTTTGTTCTGTGATCAGCACTGATACAGAATTAAAGAAAGCGGGAGAAAACATTGAAAATGCTAGCCATATTATATACATCTTTATTGTCTGTTTTCAGAATTTGTTTTACAACTCCTCCTTTCACAGCAGCTTATTAGTCTTCAAGCCCTGCAACTTGAGTGTGCTTGTAAGCTATAAAGGGACTTTGACTTCTTGTAGAAATGCACTAAGCCCTTCATAATAATACAAAGGTTTGCTTACTCATTTCGTAGCAGCATTGTCTGCTATGAATTAACAGATTCACATTAATTGCTCTTCCTGCTCATGTTCAGTCTTCACCTACACATGCCATTGTGGCATTTACTTTTAATAGAGTGACTTTTATGATGTTGGTAACTGTGGAGACATGACATGGAATGAAATATCACACCTTTTCTGTAGCTTGCATGCATTCAGACATGGACAAATTATAAATTCTTTTCTGGAACACAAAAGTGAAAGACAAGTTTTTCATAGTTGCACTCATATTTATTGCAAACACAAAAATAAAACCGAGAAATCGTAAAAATAAAATCATTACATAGATCACTTGTATATAGGTATATATAGAAAACAACTTTAGCTTTTAAAAGAAATCTTTCATTATACAGTTTTTTTCATTTAAAAGTAGAATAAAGTATTTATTTAGTTGCAGTCCTTATCTTGAAAAGGTCAGTCCATCCAATACTGGTGTTTTTTGAATAGATATTGGTAAATTGAATCGGTCATTTGATTCTTACATTTTTGGGGTCTTCATCCATGGAGTGTCATTTTTTTCCTAACAAGAAGTCTCAATATTATTATCTTTATACTATTGATGACATCCAAAGTGAAATTTAGAAAACCCCTGCCTTAAGGTCATGGCATGGGATATAAGATGCTGCTATCTATTCAAGCCAGATGTCAGTTTTGGTTGGTCTGACCCTTTAAACTAGTATTTTGTTCATCGGGTGCAGTTTTTCACATTATAAAGTTGTATATGACAGGAGTTGAGTTTTGTGATTCTCTAACAAGAATGAAGTCAAGGTCATGCAAAATTACATTCAACATCCCTAAGACAAATGATACAGAATGCTTAATGATACAGGAAAAAGAAACCAATGGTAGGTGAAGATGTTTCAGTAAATAAAATGTACTTGTTAAATGAAGCCATTTTGCATGCTGAACCAATACACATAAAAGGGCAATGTTACACCATAAAGCACAACAGACGTCAGCATTGAAAACAATGTGAAAAGTAACCATTTATATCAGTAAACATTTATTCTTCATTGGACAGACTACGCATCATAACTCTTTGCATTTTTTTTGTAAAGGTTGAAGTGCCCTATGCCTAAAATATTCCATACATTTAAAGATTGGGTTGCTTGGCTAAAAACTTATATGCGGGCAGATCTTGAATGTAGTTGGCCATATGTACGATTGCAGAGTGTTTTTTTTAAGGTTGCATCATAAAACCGATTTATATTATGAAAACTATTTTAGTCTAGTTTCATTTTTTGCACAAAACTGAAACCTCAGGATTGAATAAAAAATGTACAGATTTAGTAGGACATACATCATATTACCAAAAGTATTGGGACACCTGCCTTTACACCCACATGAACTTTAATAGTATCCCAGTTTTAGTCCGTAGGGTTCAATATTGAGTTGGCCCACCCTTTGCAGATATAACCGCTTCAACTCTTCTGGGAAGGCTGTCCACAAGGTTTAAGAGTGTGTCTATGGGAATGTTTGACCATTCTTCCAGAAGCGTATTTGTGAGGTCAGGCACTGATGTGGACAAGAAGGCCTGGCTTGTAGTCTCTACTCTAATTTATCCCAAAGGTGTTCTATCCGGTTAAGGTCAGGACTCAGGGCAGGCCAGTCAAGTTCCTCCATCCCAAACTCCCTTATCCATGTATTTATGGACCTTGTTTGTGCACTGATGCGCAGTTATGTTGGAACAGGAAGGGGCCATCCCCAAACTGTTCCCACAAAGTTGGGAGCATGAAGTTGTCCAAAAATGTCTTGGTATGCTGATGCCTTAAGAGTTCGCTTCATTGGAACTGAGGGGCCAAGCCCAACACCTGAAAAACAACCCCACACCATAATCCCCCCTCCACCAAATGATTTGGACCCGTGCACAAAGCAAGGTCCATAAAGACATGGATGACTGAATTTGGGTTAGAGGAACTTGACTGGTCTTCACAGAGTCCTGACCTCAACCTGATAGAATACCTTTGGGATAAATTAGAGTGGAGACTGCAAGCCAGGCCTTCTCGTCCAACATTAGTGCCTGACCTCACAAATGCACTTCTGGAAGAATGGTCAAATATTCCAATAGATACACTCTTAAACACTGTGGACAGCCTTCCCAGCAGAGTTGAAGCTGTTATAGCTGCAAAAGGTGGGCCAACTCAATATTGAACCCTACGGACTAACACTGGGATGCCATTAAAGTTCATGTGCGTGTAAAGGCAGGTGTCCCAATACTTTTGGTAAATTAAAGCACAACTCCGCTTTACCTAGTTGATGTCCTTTCCTCTCTGGGTGGAACACTACAGAATCTCAATTGCTAGTGAGATAAGAATGTCATAGGAAAATGTGAGTAGACTCCTAGTGATTCTGTTGCTGGTGATTTGTTGGCATTAGCAGAATTGCCAGTATGGCATTACCATCTACACTTTAAGATGCAGCAACAATAAAACGTATGCCCAAGTAAAGCAAGAAAAATGTCCAAAAAAAGTGTTCAAGTATTTCTTCCTTTCTTTCAATCGGTAATAGATATGACTTTATACAACAGTGGCTGAAGTGCTGAAAATGCTTTCTCTGGCCCTGTGGATAAATATTTTAATCAGCAAATTTCAGAAAGTTTTTCATACCACAGTCACATTGTGGATACAATTTTGGGTGTTAAGATGATGTAACCACTATGATCATTGTTCATCAAAATGTTTTAAAAGATTGTTATGCTTACTATCATGTAACTGGTGACGATAGACCGCACAGACAGTTTTTATTCATTTATAGAGGCTTTTATAAAGTCATTCATTATTTAAAAATGTTTTGTCTGTAATGTATGGTTTTGAGGCATTGGACACATTTATACATATTTAATTAATGAGGATTAGTTCTCTAATTCCAAATTACTCATTGTTTGAAATCTGTAATTGTACTATTCTGGATCCAGCTGATCATTTTCTGTGGAGGATCCAGGTCATCTCTACTGCCCCCCCACATCGGCACTCTAGATTATATCCTGCTGTTAGAGCCCAAACTGAACAACAGCATCAGGCTCCCCCTCTGCATTAATTTAGCAAAATCCGCAAATAAAAAATTTGAGTGTTTGTTGCATTTGGTTATCTCGTATACAAAGTTTTATCTGAATGGCGAGTATTTTTTATCAGGTGAGTTTCAGTTAACGTACAATTACTGTAAGTGCTTACTTTGTATCAATCCTTGTTTGCCATCTGTAGATCTTGACTTTGAAATGATTCAATAATATTGAACCCTTGTGCTTTTGCATGTTCCCTGTAGAGATTCAGGAATACTTCTTTATACAATTAAGAGCACCACTCATTGTATTTACATATACATTATGAGTATTTCCCAACAAATCTAATTTTATTTCATTTGATATTCCCTGGTTATAATAAGATACAGAAAAGTCACGTCACCACTTTTACAAACACTATAGAACCCTCATAAATGTGCAATTTTGCACAATAGTGTGATTTATAAACTGAACTTTAAAAAACCTTGCATTTCAACGATTAACAGGGCCACAGTCTTCGGCAGTGGCTTATGTTACTGGTTAACAGTATATTTGTACTTAAGAGATTTTATCTTCAAATTACACTCATATTATTTATGTTGGTTAAGCACACATTTATTTTCATTTATTTTTTAATTTTAACAAGAATTCTTGTTTTTTGTGTCAGTTACCTTACAAAAGATTTAAACAATCTACATTTTACATGTTGCATATTTGATCTTACTTTTTTATTGGATTATTATGTTATGCTATTATCTTGAAAACAATACACTGGGTGTCATTTTTGGAGATCATTTATCTTCTATCTAAATACTATTACATATGCATTATATGAAACAAAATAGTTTTCAAAAATGGCTTATCACAAAACAAGACAAGCTTGAAACGTATGAAAAATGATAAATACGTTTGAATGGCAGACATATTTTGAATTATGATTTATGCTTTACTTTTACAGATAATTCTTATTACCACCAAATGTATTTTATATCAAATTTGCCTTGTTTTTGTTTTGTTTTTGTTTTGTTTTTTTTTACAAAAAAAATTGTGCTGTTTTTTTGAAAATCAAATTGCTTTATAGTCTAATATATTAGACTAGTCCGTAACTTTTACATTTTAGCCTTAACCTTTTCTTTTTTTTATCAAAGAGCCTAAATTATCAAATATCCAAAAGCCCTTGTAATCATCAGGGTAAAATAGCACCACGAGAATAAGCACCAGGTCAAACATATCATTACATCCAATAAAAAGAAAATGATTGCCCTGAAGCTACCCTAGTCCTAGTACAGAAAGATGAAGATACCGCAGCCTGGTAACTTACCAGGATACCCCATATATCTACCCTAAGGAGCTTAATTAATTACAATGCAAAGAGTATTGATATGCTTACAGAGATAGGCTTACAAGAGAGTATTAATATTTGTTCGCCTAGCAAGGATTGCTTGCTATGGCCAGCTGCAAACAGCTGCTTTTTGCACTGATATTAAATATAGCTCTTAAGTAGCCAGTTTGTTAAAAATAAAAATCTGTCAAAAAAGATTGGTGATGTATTCTTTTCTCATATAAATAAATAAGAGGAAAATGATTAAAGAATGGATTTCACAGAGCAAATTACATGTTTTAAAAAGGAGAAAAGAAATCGCTTCAGACTTTTAGAAATAACTAAAAATGCAATTTATGACAAATTTAGGAATGTGCGCCTTCCATGTTATTATTAACTTAGACGTCATTCCCTTCCAGCAAAAGACTTCAGCATTTACAATCTAATGTCCTGTTATAGCACCAGTCTTGAGTCACAAGGTTACTGCCTAATGTTACACCCTAGTAGGCCAGCCTTAATGTGTCAGACTTGATCAAAACAAAAGCACCAGCCTTACTCTGTAAGGCTACCACTAGCACCAACTTACATTATTTGTTTTCTAACACAATTCTGGAATGCCTTTTTTTTTCAGGCCAGCTGAGACTCAAGCACCACCCTGGTTTTTAAATGGCAAGACCATAATCCCATAGCACAATGCAAAAAAAAAAATACACATTTGGTTAATATTGTACAGCTTTAACAGTCAATGTCATTACTGAATTGTCCTTACCCTGACCTTATTCAGACCAAGCTGATCATCCAGGCACTTACCCAGTATTTAACATATTTCATCCTATTCTTAAGAGATGTTTATAAATTTTCCTAGCAGTACCATTATTTTTTCAGATGTATGCTACATTTTAGGGATAATGCTTGGACAAAGTTTAAATCAAAAAATGCAAAAATGACCGCATGCTCTTTTATCGGTGTACACGATCTTGACTGATATTTTGTTTTTCATTTCAATTTTGGTGTTAAAAAATAAATAATGGTTAAATAAAGGTTTGAACAATTTTAGATCTGAATCAGATTATAAAACAAAGATTAATCGATCTAAAATATGAAATTACGTTGTGATTAAAATATGTTAAATAACATTATGAAATGTACAGCTTGAGATTTGTTGTACTTTTGGAAGAAACTGTTCTGTGAGTGTAGACGTTTCTCATTCTATTTTTTAATTGCCAGTTTGTTTTTGAGAAAACGATAAAGCAACCCACCAGTTAATGGGTATTTTAAGTTTCACCACTTTTTTTTTTTTTACTGATTCATGCATGTGGAATTTGTAATGATCAAAAGGTGTTTTAATATTTTGGAACTAAAAGATATTTTTCACCACAAAAAATGCAGGTTTAGAATCGAGATAGTAAAATGCATTACATTGGTAAACATTTTATTGCTGTTTGCAGTTCTTTAAAAAAAAAAATAACTTTGGTTTACTGATATCTTACTTTTTATTGATTTATTGTTGCTTGGTGTAATTCTATGTTTTAAACTATAAAATGATCTGCCTTATTGATGAGTCATGATACTACAATAGGGCAGTTGCTTCACTTTAGGCAACTGGTAATGTGTTTTCTTAGTTTTCCTTTTGTAAGACTAGACACTAGATGACAATATATGTGTGGGTCAATTATGGATCGTCATCCATTAGTATAACTTCTAGATTGTAGATTCGGTCAAGATGGGCTGTAACACCAAAGCAGCACCTGTTAAGACCTTCAGCATGTTTGTCCGAAGAACCACAATCTCCCTAGTGTAAGTAAGTGCCTGTTTGATCCTATATTTACATTTAATAAAATACAGCATTAAGTTTTAACTGTATGCTTATTTTTTCATTATCTTTAAAGATAAGATTTCACATTTAAACCATTCACAAAAGAGAATGTTAATGTTTGCTGTAAAAGAGCGAGTGTCATGAGCACAAATATGTGCTGGTTAACAGTCACTTACTGGTTGATTGAGATATTTGGCTCAGTGTTAGTTAGAATAGGACAGTCTCAACTGCCCACATTTGATCATTCCAAGCAAAAGCCTCTGTGGGCAGCACTACTAGATAACAATAAAGCTGCAATTTATAAAGATTTTTGAATAAAACACCTTTTTACAGCACCTACAACGTATTTAAGGCTGTGTCTGATCTGTAGAATATACATAACATTAATAAATAGCTTTCTCTTGCATTTTTCCAGCAAATATAATAAATCACTTGACAAGTAAATTTTGCTTTTTTCATGAGCAATAGACCTATTCAATATAAATCTAAAAAAATGTCATTGTCAGTAGCAGTACTGGAAAAGTGGTTGCTGAGTGAAAAGAGAAACGGCTTTATGTACAATAAATAGACTCTATTATGTACATACTACATACACACAGAGTGTGTTTTATCGAAATCTAAAAAAAAAGAACCCACACAATTGCAAACAAAGTTGCCGGACTGGAAGCAGTTGTAACTTTGTAGTGTTTTTTCGAATTACACTACAGGTTTAACTTAGAGCCCTTCAGGAGAGCTACAGCACACACTCAGCATTACCAAGCCCATTGCACATTCTCCCAGATCTTGCTGGTTAGGGCAGCTATCTAATGACATACTGCCCCTTCCCACATTCAGAGCACAGTAAGGTTGACTATTCATTGCATGCATTGAGGCCTTGATGTTGGCTCTCGGCAGCCATTCTGTATAACTACGCCTTCATCTGCACTTCCAGTACAGGAACATCCTCTTCATCTTCAGGCACCAATGGCTTCAATTACTCCTCCTCTTGAGGACACATGCTTTCCTAACCTGGAATAAAAATAAACTGTACATCAGTTACTGATCCAAATTTAAATGTACTATAATTGTTATATTTGTATTAACCACTTGCCGACCACGCCGCATACTTTTACGGCGACAGTGTGGCTAGTTATCGTGAATCGCCGACCCACACTCCCTGTTAGCATGGCCGTGGGTCGGACATACACAATGTCCGCTGGAAACCCACGATCGCATGTGAGAGAGGAAGAACGGGGAACAGGTGGCATGACACTGATCTACTGATACCTGTGCTTGGGATCAGTTAAATATGTTATGCCCCTGCCAGCCCAGCCCCCACACAGTTAGAACACACACAGGGAACACAGTTAACCTCTTCATTGCCCCCTACAGGTTAACCCCTTCCCCGCCAATGACATTTATACAGTAATGTAGGGGCATAGAAAAGAATATTTAATTACCCTATACTCTGCTCTTCAGCACTGCTAGACCAAAGCTTTCTACCTTATGCTCCAAGATGCTGATGTCAACAAAACAGATGCAGGATCCATAGCCTTGCATTGGACGTGATGATGTTACAGTCCACCTCTTGAGCATAGGGAAGCTGAGGATTGGGTAAGTAAAAGTCCTTTTACTCTCCCATAGACATAAACAAGTAGAATTTTCAGACTTTCCAGAGTTGGACTTTAAGAATAATCCCCTTAAAAGCAAAATTCAAGAAAAGATATTAAAAAGTATGTCCATACTCAAACAACAAAGTGATCTCGGACATACTTCAATCTGAATCAAGGCATACTTTATTTCTCATAACACGCAAAGTTTAAAGCTGAATTTCAAATTTCTTTACACTAGAACTGAATGGAATGATCAATCCCAGCATAGATCATACCTTTGTACCACATTGTCTGCAGATCCCCTGCTATTCTGGGATTAGTTGTGGCTTTGTAGCATGTGACACTCTGTATATCCTGCTGATAGACTCTGCCCCTACCACAGCCACTTCCCGCAGCAGCTAGAGTCTGTAACACTCCCCTTTGTAGTCTTTCAGACTGAAAATGATGTTACATCATTCACCGCATTCAATCCCGCCCAGTCACACCTGCAGGAAGAGTCCAAACTTCCCAAGTCCCATCTTACAGATCGGCGCATTATAACTACCTGTGCTACTGCTGGACAGGATTGAATGGATCACAATTAGAATTCAATCCTGAGCAGTTATATATGTCGATCAGTGTGAACAGGGAGAGACCCAACCCTCAGATCCCAGCTCCCAAAATCCTGCTCTCTGTGAAGCAATTTACATATTAACCTCCCTGGCGCTATGATTATTTCAGATTTTTGGTGCTGAAAGCGGTACGATTATTTTGCATGGAAATTTGGCGTTTTATATTGTAGGCCTGTAATTCTTAGGAATAACTCACTTAAATCTGTGCAAACAAGAGTCTAGTAGACATCCCGGGTATGAAAAAGTTTGAAACATGAAATCATAAATTATAATATAATAAATAACTATAAATAATTATCAGAAATAATAATGTAATAGTAATAAAATGTATTCAATAATGTAATCAAACCAAAAACACTGAAATTTGCTCAGTTGCAGAATTGTCGCTGTCGTCACTTTCAGTGTCTGATGATAAATTTCCCCAAAAATCAGTATCATCAATTCTGCAAATCATTCTTATTTACTATCTGTGTTTTCTAGCTGATAAAAAAACACTTTTGACGTAAAGGGACACTTTTTGGTTGCTATGGACATTCTCATGTTTCCAGGCAGAAAGAATGACATATATTATATAAAAGTGCATGCAGGGCTCTGGGCAAACCACTAGGGACAAAGGGGATGTGAAATTATTTCATACAGCAATGTAATCTGTAAGATTACAGTGTACTGTATGTTTACTGTGTGTTTTACTATTTTAATTTCCCGCTGGTCTCCGTCCCTGTGCGACGCAACGCTCGCAGGGAACGGAGCCCGGCACACAGAGGCATCGGGCGGAGGGACAGACACGCTGACACCGCGGGAGGACATCGCTGGATCCAGGGGACAAGGTGAGTAACCCAGCCTGGATCCAGCAATGCAATCCCGAGTGTGGCTCGCGGTTACTGCTAATGGTACTGAAATTCCACCCCGAGCCACACTCGGGATTACCGCCAGGGAGGTTAAGGAAACCACTTTACAATACCCTCCCATAGCCCCTCCTCTGTAGTCTTGCAATAAGCCATTATTCTATGTCATGCTGCAAGACAGGTATGACATATTTACACCTTTCATCACCCACATGAAGGCCCAGAAATACCCACAGTAACCCTAGGATCCACCCCCATCAACTCCCAGAACTGGTACAAGTGACTCCCATAGCCTGCCCTGAAACTACAGCTGCTCAAAGGATCATGGGACATGTAGTATCAGGACTGGAAAAGGAAGAAAACAGGAAGCTAGAGAACGTTGCCAGGAGGAGGAGTGACATCACAAATAAAGAAAACTTCTTTATGCAGCTAAAGGAGAGGTAAATTACACACAGACTGACAGTGGGGCTGTGATTCATTTACATGCACAATGCATCTGTTGTTTTGGGGAGGAAAATCTGGAGATCTTCTTTAAAACAGAATATCTTATATGAGTTGTTCCTATGACCAACAAATGGGATACCAAAAGTGACAGGTTATAGTGATGCTCTCTAAACTGATATGTATAGATCAGGTTGAACTGGATGGACTGTTGTCTTTATTCAACCTTAACAACTATGTAATAATAATAATAATATATTATTTTTCTTATTATAGCCCCCACCATTCAGTGAGATCATAGGCCAATGTAATTTGCCATGTGAAAACATTTCATGCCATCGCTTATACATATTGCTCCTTTGCAGGTATAATCACAAATCCCAGATGAAATAGAAGACTGATTGTTAGTGTTGTACACAGGGTAATATGTTTTGAAGGTGTCTGGCACGCTATGGATCACATGAGCACACAAGAAAAGGCACTTAAGGAATAAGTCATCTGGGATTTGTTTGTACTAGGGCATGGTTTTGTTTATTTTCTTCTAATCCATTGGGGCCTAGGCAAAAAGAGGGATCTTCTTGCAAGAATAGATTACACATTTTAGGTATGTTTATATTTGGGCACAGCCTTCAAGTTGTGCTAGAATTCTAATTCCAACAGTGAAGCTAGACAATAGCAGACTGACAAAATGTGGAAACTTCTGCCAACCTTCTGGTCATTGGGACTAATATATTATAGTGATAGATACTGTTTACTTGGCAAAATTAAATGTTCAGTGAGCTTAGTAAATATGATGAATTGGTTCACTTCAGTCAACCAAGCATACTAGCAAAACTCATGTTTCCATTGCACATGATCGGGTATTGATAACGAACATAGGTTCATTCTATTTCCTGCAGAACAGCATCTATATTTTTGGTAAACTAACCCCATGTGAGTATTCAGCAGTTGAGAACTAGAGGTTTTGATGCGTTTAAATCAAATTTCCAACACTATGCTAGAAACTGCATAGAATTTGGAGCTTTCACCATTTCTCTGTGTCTAGAAACTGCAGATATTATTCAGCATGACCACACCCAGAGTGGATCTGGCCGGACACTAAGCTTAAACTGAACCCTGCTAGACTAGAAGATAATGTTATATAGTCGTAAATTTCTATAACCAATTCCCAATTACTCAGGCCAGCTATTAACAACAACATTTGCAGCAAATACATTTCAGCAGTGAGTATAGTGGATGCTGTTTCTTTTTTTTTGTTTGTTTTTTTTTTAGGGGGGGGGTTGTGTTTTCTTGCATTGTGCTTCCTTTCTGGAAATTATATAGAGCAAATCCAGACAGTTCTTTCATTATGAACAATTACTTCTTCTTTTTCTTAAGTATTCTTAGTCTACGATCTATCATTGAAAGGATCTGCAATCACTCTGAATTATGTGAACAAACCTAGTGAATTGATGCTGCTGTTGCCTGTGTATTGTTTATTATTTCACACATTAATCTAATTACAGTTTCTCAACTCACTGCAATGGCTGTTCTGTGTATATCACATGTAGATCACCTGTGGAATGCCTCACACATTATACCCATAACTTTGCATATACACTGCTCGATTATCGTGAGGACCTGCCAACATACTTGCTACTGGAAGAGGGGCATCTTAAGTGCATGCCTGGCATGTTCACAGCCCCACTTGAGGAATGCATATTTCTTTTCTTCATTTATATAGCACCAACATATTCAAGGAAAATCACACATAAAATGAAAAGAGCATAGACTTCCAGCAGACTGTGATTATCCCAGAAACTGTAGTCCAGTAATGAAAGTCCACATGACTAGACACAAGGCACCATACTGCCCTCATAGCGTCTAATACAGAGGACTCCAACATTTCAAAACAAAAGGCCAGTTTACTTTTTGAGGGGCCGGACTGTGACCAGTGGGAGTAAAATGTGTCCCAACTTTGGAATTAGAGGGAGGAAAATTGCCCCATTGTTGGTGTCAGTGGGAGGAACAGTGTCCCAAGGTCCTGTGTAAACCACTGCAGATCTAGTTCAATGGATGTGACAATTTGGGACAATACATTTGATATCAGTTTCTATCAGCCTGAATACTAGATTGCTTTAAAGCTTAAAGTGATATTAAAGGCAATTAAAAAACAATAACAAACATATTGTTATACTTGCCAGCTCTGTGCAGTGGTTTTGCACAGAACGCTCCTGGCCCCTCTTTCCAGCCAAGTGCCCCCACAGAAAGCAGCTTGTTATGGGGGCACCCGAGCAGGCTCGCTCCTGAGCTACTGCTCTGCATTTCCATTCACACACAGAGCCGTGGCTTGGCTCTACCCCCTCTCTCTACCTCATTGGCTCACTGGCTGTGATTGACAATGAGGAGGGAGAGTCCCCGGAGAGCAGCTGCTTTCGTGCATATCTCTGGATCGCGACGGGGCTCAGGGGGCTGCTACACACAGAAGGTTTTATACCTTCGGGCATAAAATGCACAAAGGTAAAAAACCTTGAGCCTTTACAACCACTTTAAAACTAACGTGATGTTACAGAAATCGTTTGCACTATAGTGCTATACAAATGTCATAATATCAGAAGTAACAAAGTAACCCAAAAGGTTAAAAAGGCCAAATGTTAAAAATAAAGTGTGCATGATATTCATATATCAAATTCATATGGTATGACATCTACTCTAGAATTGGACATTTCTAGGTAAGGACAGATGTTGCGTTAGAATTTGTTGCTAGAGAACTTGGTAATCTATTTGCCTGTGCAGACATTTATCTTTGTGGTGACCAAATGATTCAGGGTGGTTTACAAGTGGTTGGAGGGGAGATTTCATAACTGAAGTACCATGAATGTATCTAGCTAGAAAAAGGATTACACCACAGGCAATTATAAAGCAGGACAACTACTCAGTGGTAATTTAAGAGGCATTGCAGTTTGTTATATATTCACAAAATATGTAGGATGGGGAGAAACTTCTGAATGTTTGGAGCTTTAGTGACCCATGTACCAGCTGTGTGAATAGTTTCCATTACATAGTGTGTGCTTACCTTTATGTTAGTGATGATCAAATCATGGAAATTCGTGATCACCAGAATATTTAAATGTAGATCTGAAAAGAATCATGCAATTCAGGAATCCAAGCAACCAAGGTTTATGAATTGTATGATTCCCCACTTTTTGCAAGAATCGGTAGTACATATATATTAAGAAAATGTTCAGTTCACTGATTCATCTGAATTGCAGTGGGATTTGTTCATTACCAGCAGAAACTCTATAGAACATCACGAGATATATGCAGCCACTGCTATGGGGCAGGTGCTATGCTGAGAGAATATATTATAAGGCTATGGTCCCACTTTGCTGGAGACTATTCTGCATGTGATCTGCCTCATGATTTCCTTTGTGTCTGTAATAAAAGATGCCACTTTATTTGTATTACTATAGCAAAATACAAATTTCGAGTTCTGACTGTCTATTTAGGCACAGAGGTGGCTGTCAACAAAGCAGCATGCCATCTCATTATAATTTTGAATTCTTAGGTCATCGTGAATTTTGTAGTCATATCTAGTTGCTGCCAGACATTACATCATGGGGTTCTGACCAGCATTACTTGGCTTGAAAAGACCACATAGTAACAGAGCCACATCAATGAGCTTATTTAGAGACATCGCAATAGTGTGCAGTAATCCTTAGCAACCAATCAGAAATTATCATCCTATCCATTCAAGATTGCATTTTGCTTGATTTGCATCTATTTCTTCTGTTTGAGCTATGATATTAAATAGATTGACATGTGGTTATTGCTAACTGTTGAGCCATTTTAGTTAACATAATGAAGTATTATGTGTGTAAACAATTAAGACATATTGGGGATTAGGTAACAGACAGTTAAAGGCCAGCTATTTAAAGTAACATGTTTAACCGGCTTCCATGCCTTTAAAGCAGTCAGGGCAATAGATTATTTCTTATTGATTATTGCTACAATTTAGTTACTTTCTCCCACCTTAAAATAAACCTGTTGTCAGATAAATGCGGAAACTGCATTTGCTGATCTCTTAGTAAAATCCTAGTCTTGATTTTGATTCTTGTTTATAGAAGCTTTCAAAAACTTCAATAAAATCCTAGTCTGGCTACTATGCTGACCCTCTGGTCAGCATAGTAGCAGATAAAACAAGACATAACCCCTTATCTGCATTCTTTTACAGAGCCTCAAAAAATTAAGTGAGAGAATCTGCATGACAGTCAGGCAACTAGGATTGTCATTAGGTCATGTTTTTCTTTTACTATTATTACCTATAATATAGGAATATGTAGGCTGCCATTGCTGGCTTCTACTTGAGAAATGGTTCTTTGCCTGGCTGACATACTGATGCAATAACTTCAATACATTTTAAAGTACTGTCCCAGAATAAAGCCCCGTACACACGATCAGAAAATCATTCGAGAAATACAGATTTCAAAGCGATCGTACGATAATCAGATCGTTCGTAACAGAGCTTTCGAGAGCCGATCATGACCGTTCTTCTGATATTGTCCGATCGGACATGCACAAATTTTTTTTTTTTTTCGTACGATGCCAGATCATATGATTTTCGTTTAATCAGTACAGTTGTCGTTCGAAAATGCATTACATCACTTCCAAATTTTTATTCTGTCGTACGAGAATGTTCGTGACTTTAGTAAACTTTTCAGGTTCGATCTAAGATTAGCATGCAAAAAAAAACAAAAAACCGACAATCATTCGTCCGTTAATCTCATCGTGTGTACCAGGCATTAGAAAGCATATTAAAAGCAGCCAACAGCTGCTAGGAGTTGGTCAGTAACAACCTTATTTCTCACAGCCCATGTTTTCTTTGAAAAATGTTTATTGCTTTAAAAAATGTTGAAATCATATACCATACTTTCTTCTGATGATTCTTCTGTGCAATAGGGATTTGTGATCCCCTCTACAGTATTACTGTTACAGATCCTGTTGTATATTTAGAAATGTAACTCTTTGATAAGCATATTGTTAATCTATTTCATGACATACCCATGATTGATCAAGTGTATCCGGTTCAATGTGATATCTGAAATGTATATCAACTTTTCTGCTAAGTTAATGTGTTGCTGATTGCATTGCCAGTCAGTCTGGTCTGTCAGCAGTGGATGTGTATTTCTAGCTCTTAGTCTGACAGCTCACTGTACACACAGCTGATGTGTTATGAACAAAACTAGCACCTGTCTCTCTGACCTAGCGCTACCCTGGTGATCTAGGACATGATAAATCAGGATACCTTAAATGACACCATTGAGCCTCAAAAATTGAATTTATGATCTACTATCCACTTTATTCATCAGTACGCTGGTCTATTTGGTATTTAGAAATAAATTCAGAATCATAATGTAAATTAACTTCAATAATGTCCTCTAAAGAAAACTAGCACCTGCCTCTCTGACCTAGCGCTACCCTGGTGATCTAGGACATGAAAAATCAGGATACCTTAAATGACACTATTGAGCCTCAAAAATTTAATTTAGTATCTACTTTCCACTTTATTCATCGGTACGCTGGTCTATTTGGTATTTAGAGATACATTTTGAATCACCATTATAAATGGACTTCATTAAAATGCATTTTAATTTCACTAAGTGGTTTGGGGCAGCCTGTTTTTACAATATAAAAGAGTCCAAAGAGGTGCCAATACTGTCTGTGGGACAGCCTGACAAAATTTATATGTTCATATCGTGAGTTTTTTGGGGGTTTTTTTTCAGTCAATGGCTTATTCACTAAAGCACTCCACAACGCAATGAAGATGTTCATGTGCAATATTGCAGAACTGCATTTGACACATTATTGGTTTAAAGCAGTCAGGACAATGAAATATGTTTGGGTGTGCATTTGTTAATATACTTTAAACAATCCCATATCCCGGGTATGCCTGTATCAAATTTAGCGAGGATACAGTCCCATCTCGACCATATATAATGTGACTGCATCCTTGGATAAAAGCTGTTGTAGCTCTGCATAGAAACCAATCAGCTTCCTTTTTTTTTGTCAAAGCTCAATTGAACAAGCTATAGTTAGAAGCTGATGAGTGGATTCCATGATTTTGCACTCGGTTTTAGTAAATCAACCCCATAGTGTTTAAATGCTTTATTGGGGTGGAGGAGCAAGAAGATATTTGGAACTTTTAGGGTGCTATCACATCACAAGGACACTGGATACAATAAAAATCCATCATTTATGGTAAACATTATTAAAAAATGTTAATATAGTATATATCAACAAAGAGACAAAAAAAATATATGTATTTCACTTAAAAAGTCATCTCATATGTAGCTCCTGTTTGGCATGGTTGGCAAAATCCATGCTTTATTGGGGTGTTTTTTTAAGGGGGTTGGTTGGTTGAACTGGATGGACTTGTGTCTCTTTTCAACCAGTAACTACGTCTAAGACCCCATACACACTATACAACTTTTGTTGTCTGATTTCCTTTAGATTTACCAAAACTATGCAGTGCAAGGGCCTGCCTGATTGCATACAAATTGAAACTCTTAAGATTTGACATTATGTTATATGGTTCTGGTAAATCTAAAGGAAAACATCTAAAGAAGATTGTATAGTGTGTATCCAGCTTAAAGGCCAAAGTTCCCCAGTGGATTACAAGCCAATAGCTTCCTTTGTTTCTGCTGCTTTTAATAAACCTATGTTCTACTATATGGTATGTATTTTATCAGATACCACTTGCCTCATCGCTATGTACATAACCTCTAAGGAAATGTCTTTGAATTATGATATTACAAATTATAAGGACATAGAAAAATACATAACTGCAGAGTTTTATTGTAAGACCTGTTTCTGCAAAAATGGAATTTATTGAATATTGTATGAACATAATGAGGTGTTCTTGTGCTCAGCGTGTAGAGTAATATATAGTGTTAATATATATTATTATTAATAATAAATACATATACATATTCATGTGCAGATATTCAGCCAAGCAGGGATGAAAATGAGTATGTGAAAAACAGTTAATGTTGAAATTTATAGTACAGTTTACTCTTTCATTATCACTAAAACTTGCATAATATTACCGTATGAAGGATTATACAGTATGTTATTGATACTGTTGTATCTGAAGCTTAAAAGTTTCTAAAAGCTACAAAACACTTTTCTGAGCTGAATGACTAAATGCTGCTTGCATAACTCTTTTACAAATGGGCTAGTTTACTAAAGGAGTTCAGACTCTTCTACAGTAAATTTTGTGAATATTCACTTTATCCAGTTATGTACAGATGAAATCAGCAAACCGGATATTATAAGATGCATTAAGTGACAATTCATACAATTCGGTGAAGATTCTCAACACCTTTAGAAAATTAAGCTTCCAATTCTTTAAGTAAATGTACAATGGCACAGCACAGATATAAACCCAATCCCTGTTCTTCTTTAAAAGTGTATATGGGCAACTGTTAGGACCCATAACTATACAGATACTTGGAGTTAACACAGCTCTTTAAACAAAGGGATTAAAGCAATTACAACTTGATAAAAATAATATAGCCTTAGAGACAAACACATCTATAAACTGCCCTGTTAATTCAGCCCACAAGGATTTCATGCTCCGCCATGTGATAAACCATCGCTGTCCCTTTGGGGATTTAATCTATGGTTATTCCTAGAAGGGACTAACCTCCTAGGATCCTGTGTGCACAGAATATGTTGTGTGTGGTCTATGGAGAAATATTTGTTTATAGGTAGTAACCAAGCAAGGAAAGAGGGGACAATGTGTAAAGCAATGTTATCCAGTCATAGCTATGTAACAAAGTAAATAATCACAGGCTGATGACACCTGTATAAGAACAATACATTAATACAATAGCCTGTAGCAATCGGTCAGCAATAACCTTCCATTGTTCTCATTGCTGTAATCAATAAGATTGCAAATCTCATCATCTACTATAGGTTACTTTATCTTGTATCATTGCTCTTTAGCTGACCCTTTAAATGTATTATATAGTTCATTATAAATATATATTACTGTCACAGGGTACTGTATTATGTTCTAATATAATGTTAAAGTTTGGGCTTGTCCCTTTAATTGACTGTTATACCAAATGTCACATAATATATTGGCCTGTGAGTTTATCAGAGTGCAGCTGCCTAGACACCAAGTTATTACTGTCAAACCGTCTTGTAATCTTTTACACTTGGTTTAAATAATAGGTGTCACAACCTTACTAAAGAGGGTTATACACTGGGAGGAGATATGTGAATGTGGGAGCTGAGCTTTAATAACAGTGTGCGGCTGTGTGAGATCATAGGCTGCTGTTTAAGTCACTGTTGTTATGTGGAAGTGTAAAATGCTTTGCACGTGTTTGTGTTGTTAGAAGAAACACATGGGGTGGATTCGTAATATTGAACCTAGGGACAGATAAGCTGTTTGCAAAAAATAAAAAAGCAAAATGAGTCTAAATTTCATATGTTCAGTGCAGGTTAGATTATGAAACACTCAACTGGCCTGTAAGGGCATATATTATCGGTACCGGCTTTTTAAGTGAGACCCCCAGTTTGCAAAACAGCCTATTATAATAGTTGTGCCATCCTAATGCTGAATATTACATAGTGAAGCTCCATAATATACATAAATAAGGCTAATGTAATATTTTATGCATAATGGCAGAAAAGAATAGAGGAAAACACTGTGATGACACATAAAAGAGTAATATGCAGGGCTGTATCCAATGGCAATCAATAAGAGTAGTTTTTCTTTTTTTCCATGTTTTTAATTATTTAAGTTGTTAAAAAGGTGAAATGTGATGTATCTCTGTGTATTGCTACGCTGTTATTTTCATCACCACTGTTTGTACTGCATTTTTTGTTTATAAGCCCTATTATGTAATATCTTAGTTTGCATAATCTGCCATTACAATCACACTGCAAGACGGTACAAAAACAAAACCAGTAAACATACAACTGGGCTGAGTGTAATCACTTGCTTCATGAGACTATACAATTAAAAATCTTATCTACCATAGCAACAGGTCTCACAGGGTCTAGATTACATTCAGTTAATGTGAACCCAAGGGGAAACTTACCTTATGGGCTTTATATTATATTACAAGCAATACGCCAAGTTTTAAACAGGTTACCTAATATGAGGTAGACAGGAATGATGCTTGGTGTTATCAAAACAATGACTTGATCATGCAACAATGATATGTTGCAATCTATGGCAACCAATCACAACCCATATATCCCCATATTATTTCTATTTGCACTATGTTAAATTGTACAGAATCACTCTTTTATTACTTATAAATTAAAAATAAATTATGTTTAACAGACAATAGCCTTGGTTCACAAAGTTATCACACCAGTAAGTACTGGTTTTCAAAAAAGTGAGTTAAGCTGGCCATACATTATACAATTTTCTTGTACCATTCAGCTATGTAGTACAAGGGCCTGCCAGCATACAAAATTGAAAATGTTTAGGTGTGACCTCATATTATATGGTTTTGGTAAATCTAAAGCAAGGTTGTAGAAGAAACATGTATAATGTATGGCCAGTCTAAGTTTCAACTTAGGCTAATAAGATTTCAGAATTACAGTCAGGTGGCTAAAATAAAGATACTTATCTAGGTGGTATAGCTTTGTAAATTGAGCCTCATGAGTAAAGGGCGATAACTCATAGCAACTTAGAGTACAACTTTACTTGAGCTGATTACAATTGACTGACTGGTTGCTATGGCTTATTACACATTGCACATCATCACTGCTCTTTGCACTGCTTTGTTGAAGAAACCTGAAAGTGTTTGTACTGTAAATGCCAACAATGTTTAACAATGGTTTGCCCCAACACAAGTCATCTTTTGCTTAATCTTCCAGTGTAATGAAAATGTTCAGCATATTTTACAGCTAATGTATTATTTAGCATTAAGTAAATCAATGTCATACAGCTACATATGTA
This sequence comes from Glandirana rugosa, assembly GCA_018402905.1. NCBI lineage: Eukaryota > Metazoa > Chordata > Amphibia > Anura > Ranidae > Glandirana > Glandirana rugosa. The sequence goes on along the minus strand of BLSH010457429.1, from coordinate 210,293 downwards.
ACGGAATCATAATAATAATGATGTACAGTAGGCAAAGAGGTCATATTCCAATGTAGCGGAATATAATTGACTGGTTGCTACAGGTTTTTGCACTTTGCACATTAATTGTTGCTCTTTGCACTGCTTTGTTAACCTTAGATTGTAAGCTCTTGAGGGCAAGGCCTGGTGTGAATGTACAATATGTGTAAAACTGTCAGTGCTATATAAATACCTATAATAAAAAAATAAACATGAAAGTGTTTATCCTGTAAATGTCAGCAATGTGAACATTGTTTTGCCCTAAATCAACTCGTCTTCTGGCGCAATGAAAACTTTTTTTTTTATGTTATGACTTACTCCTTTATAGGGATTGGCATTGATGGGTTATGATCTTATAGATTTGATATCAATTCATTTTAGTCTATATATTTTTTTTCCAAACTATTAATTTTACAGCGCTTTTGTCATATCTAGGTGTAGCAGTTATACCAGCTCACACTGGGTCCCCCCAGGAGATTTGGTGAATTATATTTTATTATTTTTTAGGGCTTTATCTAAAGCAGTGGTTCTCAACTCCTGTCCTCGGGACCCACCAACAGGCCAGGTTTGCAGGATAAATGAAATGCATCACATGTGATATCATTTGCTGCTCAGTGATTGCAGTATTCTAGTCTTCATCTCTCTAAGGTAACACTTAAAATCTGGCCTGTTGGTGGGTCCTGAGGACCGGAGTTGAGAACCACTGATCTAAGGAGTTAGGGTATAAGGGTGCACTAATTTAAATAAAGCCTTTTCTGCGTTACTTTAGTCCTATTTTCATTGGGATACACAGACAATTTTTTTTTTTTTTTCTTTTCCTTTGTTTCTTTTGTGGAGTGGCTTTGGCATTTCTTGGAGGATGCTTGAAGCTTCGTATATTATTACCATTTTGAACTAATTTATTAATTAGCCTTAAAGTGACACTAAATGTCCTTAGTCTCCAAAAATAATCCATACGCATCCACTCCTTAATGGCCCTGTAGTCTATTTTTCATAAAATCCTTACTGTGTTGTTCTGATTCCTACTAAACTCCTGAACCTTTCCTTTTCCCTGTCACTTTTTTTTGGAAGAAGCGGTACGTGTTATTTGTTGCCATGTGTCCTGTCCTATGCACGCTACAAATCCCATAGTCCAGTGGTTCTCCACTTCAGTCCTCAAGTACCCCCAACAGGCCATGTTTTCAGGTTTTCCTTTATCTTGCACAGGTGCTTTAAATCAGAGTCAATGGCTTGGTATTTTGGACAGCTATTTTATCTAAGAGAAACTCCCAAAACATGGCCTGTTGGGGGTACTTGAGGACCGATGTTGAGAACCACTGCCACAGTACACAGTCCCTAGTCTATCTCGGGAGTGAGCAGGAGGGGGGCAGCAGGACCATGAAGGATGAATGTAGCTACCCTCCAACAGGAAGTCAGATCACAACAACAACAACAACAAAAGAAATTAGAAGGAGGCTGAGAGCGATGGACTATTTGAGTTAAAAATACATATTTTACATAGTTCTGTTGAAAAAAAGACCATCTATTTCAACCTATAATGGGAAAAAGAAAAAAAATATATATCATACAATCCTATACCCACAGTTGATCCAGTGTAAGGCAAAAAATAAATAAACCCAGCAAAGCATGATCCAATTTGCTCCAGCACGAGAAAAAAAATCCTTCCTGGTCCCTTGAGAGTCAATAATATATTCCCTGGATCAACTTTACCTATAAATATTAGTGTCCAGTTATATTATGTACCTTTAGGAACAAATCCATCCTTTTTTTTCAGTTTATTGTCACTAAATCAAGAGAATCCACATATTTAACAGAATATTAATAAGACACAACAGTAAAGTGGTCATATTTACAAATAGCACAGCAACAATGTGCATGATCCTGGTGACAACAGGAGTGATCTCACTATAACAATAGGGTAGGAGATGAATGATGACCTGTAATGACTTATGTACACCTAATTTTTCCAATAATAATGATCAATTAGCAACAAATAAAGTAGATAATAACGAAACAATAATAAACACATAATAATAAACATAATAGTATTATGTGTTTTTTGTGTTTATTATTATGTTTATTATCATTAAAACACATAATAATAATAAACATATTATTATGTGTTTTTTGTGTTTATTATTATGTTTATTATTATTAAAACACATAATAATAATAAACACATAATAAAAAAATGCATAATAAACATAATAATAAAAAACACATAAAAATAATAGAAAACACATAATAATAATAATAATAATAAAAAACACATAATAATAAACACACAATAATAAAAAAACACATAATAATAAACATAATAATAATAAAAAACACATAATCACATATTAATAAACATAACAATAATAATAAACACATAATAATAATAAACATATAATAATAAAGCCATAACAGTAATAATAAACACATAATAATAATAAACATATAATAATAAAGCCATAACAAGAGTAATAAACATATAATAATAAACACATAGCAATAGTAATAAACATATAATAATAAAGCCATAAGAAGAGGTAGTATGAGAGCAGCAGGACAAGGACAGTACCTGTTGCTGGTGCTGAAATGGACAGCTCCATGATCACCCTGGTCCTACAGGTTCCTCTTGCCCTGTATGAGTAGTGCCAGCGCCGCCAGGTGGGTGGCAGTGTAGAGCAGGTAGAAGCAGGTACACAGCCTGCTCCTGCAGCCCTTGCTCGTCCTCCTCTGCACGGTCAGCTCATGGAGCTCATCTCCCACCATCCTGAGCCTGGTGGCCGTGAGCTGGAGCCGGGAACACAGCTCTCCTGGGCGCTCAGAGCTGCACACACACACCTCCGGCAGGCTGGCATGGAAAGGCAGCGGGCACATGGCTCTGCTCGTCTTCTCCAGCTGAGATCAAAGCTCCAGACATGAGGGGGAAGCAACGTGTGCTGAGCTGTTATTGTGCTAACAGCTCCATTATTAATTCACGTGTCACATGGTGGGAGGTGAGATGAAGGAGGGGAATCGGCAGAGTTTACATCATCTTCCCCCAATGGAACCTTCCTATGAGATGTGGGAGGTGAGCCTGCTCTGTGTACAACCAGGCTGAGGATCACATGTGTGCCATGACAGGAGAAAACTGCCTGGCAACACTCTCTGCCATGACTAGCACCTGATCAAAGGGTATTTCTATAGCCTTACATCTGCACTAATCTGCCCAGCGATTGCTGCAAGACAACCAGCTACTGATCATCACCCACTGCACATCAATATCACATTCTCTTCATTGTTTACTGGGTTACAATGGGCAGAGAAGTGCAGGCTATTCAAAATAACATTCATGCTCACCCAGGTGGATGGGGCATTGATCTCATGCTACACCGAGAACTGAGCGATCAAAGACCACTGATCACTCAGTCAGCAGAGACTCGGTCCATAAGAGGCACCCAACTAATCCGTGCGCCCAGACCCGAATTTACATTCAGGGTGCCAGACGCATGGATTTCAGTGCGGGTTTTTTTTTTAGAAGCACATTAACCATTTTAGCCCCAGAAGGATTTACCCCCTTCCTGACCAGGCCATCTTTTTGCGATGCGGCATTGCGTCGTTTTAACTGACAATTGCGCGGTCGTGCGACTCTACCCAAACAAAATTTGTGTCCTTTTTTTTCCCCCACAAATAGAGCTTTCTTTTGGTGGTATTTGATCACCTCTGTGGTTTTTATTTTTTTGCACTATAAACAAAAAAACATTTTGAAAAAAAAAAACAATATTTTTTACTTTTTGCTATAATACATATCCAAAAAAAAATATATAAGGCTTGGTTCACACCTAGGCGATCCGACTTTGCTAAGCGATTTGAAAGAGACTTCAGAGCTACTTTGGGCATTACAATGCAACCTGAAGCGATCTCCATGCCAGGAGACTTCTCCTGTGGCCAATCAGAGAACAGAGGGAGGGGGAGTTGCCTTAAAAAATTATTTTCTTTTTCCTGTAAAGTCGCTTCAAAGTCGCTTCTTTATAGACTTGGAAGCGACTTCCATTGACTTCTATGGGCTCAAATCACCTAGAAGTCGCTTTGAAATAGTACAAGAACCTTTTTTTAAATCGCCTTGGAATCGTGGCGACTTGAGTAGCGCATATTAAGACGGCTCCATTCATTCCAATGGGATTTCTGATGTCAGGCGAATTGGGGTGGCACAAGTCGGATCGCAAGTCGCCTAGGTGTGAACCGGCCCTTAAAAAACAGATGTATTCATCAGTTTAGGCCGATATATATTCTTCTATATATTTTTGGTTTAAAAAAACGCAGTAGGCGTATATTGATTGGTTTGCGCAAAAGTTATGTTTATAAACTATGGAATAGATTTAGAGACTTTTATTTTTTTTAATGTTTTTACTGGTAATAGAGGTGATCTGCGAATTTTAGCGGGACTGAGACATTGCAGCGGACAAATCTGAACTCAAATGACACTTTTTGAGGACCAGTGACATTGCATTGATCAGTGCTATAAAAATGTAGTGATCAATAAAAAAATTACACTGGCAGGAAAGGGGTTAACACTAGCGGGCGATCAAGGGATTAACTGTGTTCCCTCAGCATTGTGTAACTGTAGGGGGGATGGGCTGGCAGGGACATGACAGAGATCACTGGGAGCAGAAGATCTCTGCCATGTCATCTGGCAGAACGGGGATCCACCTTGCTTACATTGGCAGATCCCCGTTCTGCCTCTGTACAAGGCGATTGCGGGTCACCGGCGGACATCGAGTCCGCCCAACCCATGGGCACACTCCTCCAGCACGAAGCGGGCGCCCACAATATCTCGTGCACGGACCACTGTACAGCTACAGAGATTCGCGCAGGAGGGCTGACCTGCCGCCGTCAAACAATAGCAGCTGGTCGGCAAGTGGTTAATTGGCTTCAAAAAAGGTTGCTCTGCGCCCCGAGCACACCCAGTGTTGGAAAAGTGAAATGTTCACTATTGTCTTCCTGATTCTCCTCCCAGCCAATCAGGAAGCAGGTCCTGAGACCCGTTTGGCCGAGAGGACAAGCGATTGTTTTGGCCGCCAAGAAGGAGGAAAGAGACACAGGGCAAGCCTCCGTAAAGCAAAGGAGGAGGTGCAGGGTAAGGAGGAAGCGTTGCCCGTGACCTAGGTGGGGTAACTGTGGGACTAATCGGCTGACGATCGAGCAAGGGGGAGGCGGGGTGCGACCGACCGACCAGGGGGGTGGCATGTGGTTTGTTTGCTGCCCCCCCCCCCAAAATGGAGCTCCAGCCACCACTGGCAGTGACTGTCAGTCTCCGGATCTCTGCTCTGCCCCTCCAGTGCTCACTGGCGCGCTGGGCTTTGCGGGGGCGGGATCGGGTGGTTCAGGCTCCCAGCAGCATACCGAGGGTCTGCTCCAGTCTCCAGTACCAGCATCTGGGTGGATCACATTAAAGTAGTTGTAAAGCCTCAAGGTCTTTCACCTTAAACCGCTTGTAAACCGCTGCACATTTTTTTTTTCTTACCTGCAAGGCAAAGGCCTAATGTGCTAGTATGCATCACATACTAGCACATTATGTGAAACTTACCTCAAAACAAAGTATTCCAGTGATGCAATATCATTGCTGGAGACAGCTTCCATCTTCACCTGTCTTGCTTCCAGGTTCGCGGACTCCGGCTGGAGCCACGATGATATCACTCCCAGGCATTTGCGGGAGCCGCCGATCACGGCACAGGGCTCTGAAGAAATGACACAGACGGCCGTTTCTTCAGAACGCATGAGCCAGTGATTTCCCTGGCTGCATGTACTGTAAATATCTCCTAAACGGTATACGTTTAGGAGATATTTACAGTACCTAGAGGTAAGCCTTATTATAGGCTTACCTATAGGTAAAATGTAAAGACGGAAGTTTACTTCCTTTTTAACCCCTCTCGGACTGCCCACTGTGTATATACGGCGGTACTTTGCCGTTGAATACCATTGCTATGGTAGCAGATAGCTACCATAATCCTGGTATTTTTGAAAACAGCGGGTGGCCCTCTTTCAGGTAAACGTGGTCTCTGCGGTGGATTCGCCGCAAGATCACTATTATTGGGGGCAGGAGAGGGCCCCGCCATGCTTCGGTCATCTCCGCCGCTTACCGGACCCTCCGGTAGCAGCGGAGACGATCCGATCCTGACACCCCACAGGCTGGATGCCGACTGAGGGTAAGATGGCCCCCAGTCGGCTCCATAACATTGCAGGGCGGAAATGATGTCAATGTCACTTCCGCCCAAAGCTCTTAAAGGAGACTTTTCTTTTTTTTTTCAAGTGTCTTTTTTTTTTTTTATTATTGCATTTTGGTGTAAATATGAGATTTGAGGTCTTTTTGACCCCAGATCTCATATTTAAGAGGTTCTGGCATGCTATTTTCTATTACAAGGAATGTTTACATTTCTTGTAATAAAAATAAAAGTGATGTTTCTTTTTTTAACCGCCTCAGGACCGCCCACCGTCAAATGACGGCGGAGCGGTCCTGCTCTCCCAGCGGGTGGACGTCATATGACGTCCTCCCTTTAAGCCGGGATTGCGCGCGCGACTGTGGCTGTCTCGGCCCTACGCGCGCGGGCTAGCGCGCGTTAGGGCCGAATTTCCCTCCTGCAGTATACTGCAGGTGGGCGACCCTCTCGTCCTGGCGAGGCGGCAGTAAACTGCCACCCGCCAGGACTCCGCCAATTTTTTTCTTTGTAGTGAAAATAAAAATAATGTTCTTTACATTTGTAAGGAACATTATCTTTTATCGTACGGTCTTGGAGAATTTATACTCTAGACCCCAGTTTTTCTGGAGTTTAGAGTATAAATGTGGTTTTACGTTATTATTTTTTTTTTTTTCTGTGAACTTTTTTTTTTCTTTTCAGAGG
>BLSH010457429.1:189359-199873 GCA_018402905.1 Glandirana rugosa | reverse complement strand
CTGTCAGTATATCAGGTGTGATCAGATCTGATCAATTTTCAATGATTGGCACCATAGATTGTAGACTCTATAACTTTCACAAGGACCAAATAATATACACTTATTTGGGTTATTTTTACCAAAGATAGGTAGTAGTATAAATTTTGCCCAAAATTTACAAAGAAAAATTACTAATTTGCAAAATTTTATGACCGAAACAAAGAAAAAGGCATTTTTTCAAAAAAATTTCAATCTTTTTTTATTTATAGCACAAAAAATAAACCCCCTCCTAGTGATTAAATACCACCAAAAGAAAGCTCTATTTGTGTGAAAAAAAGGACGCAAATTTCATATGGGTACCGTGTTGCATGACTGAGTAATTGTCATTCAAAGTGTGATAGCGCTGAAAGCTGAAAAATGGCCTGGACAGGAAGGGGGTTTTCGTGCCAGGTACTGTTGTGGTTAAAAAAGGACAGTGTTAAAATAAAAATGAAAAAGAAAAAAAATGTAAAGCACCCCGTCCCGCCGAGCTCGCGCGCAGAAGCGAACGCATACATAAGTCTTGCCCGCATATGAAAATGGTGTGCAAACCACACATGTGAGGTATCACCGCGATCGTTAGAGTGAGAGCAATAGTTCTAGCACTAGACCTCCTCTGTAACTCAAAACTGGTAACCTGTAGAAAATTTTAAAGGTGGCCGATGGAGATTTTTAAGTGCCAAAGTTTGTCGACATTCCACGAGTGGGCGCAATGTTGAAGCATGACACGTTGGGTATCAATTTACTCAGCGTAACATCATCTTTCACAAAATGGAAAAAAATTGGGCTAACTGTTGTCTTATTTTTTAACTCAAAAGAGTGTATTTTTTCCACTTGTAAGACCGCTGCGCAAATACGGTGTGACATAAAGTATTGCAACGACCGCCATATTATTATCTAGGGCAGTGGTTCTCAACTCCTGTCCTCCGGACCCACCAACAGGCCAGGTTTTAAGTATTACCTTGGGGAGATGCAGACTAGAATACTGCAATCACTGAGCAGCAAATGATATCACCTGTGATGTATTTCAGTTATCCTGCAAACCTGGCCTGTTAGTGGGTCCCGAGGAAAGGAGTTGAAAACCACTGCTCTAGGGTGTTAGAAAAAAAAAGTATAATGTTTGGGGGTTCCAAGTAATTTTATAGCAGAAAAAAAATTATTTTAACTTGTAAACACCGAATCTCAAAAAGAGGCTTGGTCCTTAAGTGTATGTAAACCCTCACATATACCCAGTGAACTGAATAGCCTCAGATGATACACATCCTCCTATATAGGTTTTACTTCTATATCTGCTGTCTTCAGTTTTCTACACTCTTTGCAAAGTGCAGATCGTGTTAAAAATCGTTCCTCCTCTTTCAGCAGCACATAGGGGTGGGTGGGGAGTCTGGGCTTACACTGTGTGAGAGCTGATTGGCAGAAAGGGACACCCCCTCCCTCCACATAGGCAGAGGAATGAAGGAACATGCAGAGCTGTGCTGTGAATAGACAAGCTCCCTGCTTATCTACCTCCAAGGTTCCTCCCTGACACAAATTTTCAGCTCATGTTATCTCATGTGTCGGAGAGCTTGTCAGAAGTGTCTCATGCTAATAACAGCGGAAAGGAGCACCAGAGAGAAACTACACTTAGAGATTTGGGGAGAGACTACACTACATATATATGTCCTTAGTTCAACTTTAATGAATGGGGTTTACATCCACTTTAATGCATTCAATGCATCAAGGTGGAGAACCTGTGCTGCTGCTCCCCCCCCAGACCCCCCCTTTTCTTACCTGAGCCCGATCTGATTCAGTGGCGTGCACGAGCACAGAGCCTCCAGCCACTGTCTCTCTCCTCATTGGACAGATTGATAGCAGTGGGAGCTATTGGCTCCTGATGCTATCAATCAAATTCAGTGAGGCGGGGAGCAGGGCCAAGTGCCGCTGTCTGTGTCAATGGATGCAGCAGCAGGACTCGGGAGTGAGCGCACATGGGTGCCCCCACGAAAAGCGTTTTTTTGTGGGGGCACCTGATGAAGAGGATAGGCATGTTTGTTGATTTTATTTAAAAAAAAAAAGAGGGTTTACAACCCCTTTCAAGTGATATTAAACTCTTGCTTTTTTCATTTAAACATAACAAACATGTCATACTTACCTGCTCTGTGTAGTGGTTTTGCTCCTCCTCTTCTCGGATCCCACTTTGGCACTCCTGGCCCCTCCCTCCTGCGAGTGCCCCCACAGCAAGCAGCTTACTATGGGGGCACCTGAGCAGAGCCACAGCTCCCTGTGTCCATTCAGACACAGAGCTGTGGTTGAGCCCCACCCCCTCTCTCTCCTCATTGGCTGACCTTGATTGACAGCAGTGGGAGTCAATGGCGCCTGCTGTGTGTCTCAATCAATGAGGGAGAGTCCTAGACAGCTGAGTCTCTCGAGCAACATCACTGGATTGAGATGGGGCTCAGGTAAGTAATGGGGGGCTGAGCGGGCTTCTGCACGCAGAAGGTTTTTCATCTTAATGCATAGAATGCATTCAGATAACAAACATTCTGCCTCTATAACCACTTTACAGTCAGGATCTCTCTAGAACAAATGGCCACAGTCCCCACCTATAACTGGCCTTTGCAGCAAGGAGCACATGGAAGGGCAATGCATGTCAAACAAAACCAAAGGAAACTCCCAGCTCAACTTACCGACCAGCGTGCAACCCACCAAATTATCCTGTTTAACAGTATGCATTAAAAACATGGGTTTAGTTTGCACACATTTGCAAATACATGCATAAGCTGCAGAGCCACTTCATGGCACCCCAGTATTATCTGCAGTCCTAACTCTAAATTGTTAGAGCCTCCACAGTGGAAGAACATGCATTATAATGGATAGGCAGAGAGCAGGTGAGCCCGGAGGGAGCCCACCCATCCTTAAAGGCGCAGGTGCACACTGGACACCCAGCATATACCACAATGACACTATATGTTAGCATATATACAATGACACACAATGTTCTATAAGATAGCCTAAAGTACAACGGCATGTAGTCAGCCATGTTGCAAATTAGATTTTAGCTTTCAGCAGATGACAGTAGTTTGAATAATGAAACATGATGTCTGCTGTTTTCTTTTTAAATATGCCCCTAAATGTAAGCTAATGCTATGTTTTACTCGCCTTTCTTAGGCTGCCAGCTTCCTGGGTTCCTGGAGCTGGCCTTATCTCTGCTGGTGTATTATTACATCACCTGGGCATGAACTCTTTAGTCACTTTCCCACTTCAGCTTATCATTGCTGCCATGCCTTAGAGTTCACCAAGCAACATATATAATTCCTTCTTAGAGTATGGCGAGTCAGAAAAATTGAAATATTAATTTACTGGACTATGTAAGCTGTGGTTGGTGGGGAAGGGAGCCCTATGAATAACTAATATTAGCCTTTCAGTTTGACTCAATTAAGATCCAATATTCTTTTTTAGAGATCTAAAGGAAGGTTTCTATTTCTCTATTTGCCCCTCTAAATGGTTTGAAGTCCTTCTCAGATGGCCTTTGGCACTGTTTGATCACTTTGGTAATGTTCAGCCTGATTCTTAATGCTCCAGTATCTTCTACTTGAGATATTTGTAGTTTTGGTTGTTGCATCGTCAAGTCTTGAAAACTCTAGACTGGCAATATTTTCTGTGAAACCATCTATACTTCTCTCTTCTTCAAATCAGAGACATGGTATATACGCGCCCCTCAGGGCTGTCTTAATGCCTGGGCACACTTGGGCACTGCCCAGGGGCCCCAGGTGCATGGGGGCCCCCATGATAAATCTTGCATTACATCATACTTGCCAACTGTCCCATATCTGCTAGGATAGTCATGCATTTTACTAAGTTTTCCCAGAATGGCCAGGTCCCGAGCAGCATCCTGGAACTTTTACTTTGCCCTCCTGATTCCCTCCCCTCCTGTACTTTGCCCTTCTTCCTCCCCCCGTGCTCCTATTTGTGTGATTTAGTCTTTGATTTATAGCATGTTTTCTTATTGTATAAAATACATTTTTATTGAAAGTACTAATAAATATATGTTTTAATTATATCAATTATTTATACTTTAATTCTTGTGAGTAGGTGCGCAATTTGGGGCAGGCTGGTAGGGGCCTCAGTGCATTTCTTTGCCCAGGGGCCCATGATGCTATTAAGACGGCCCTAGCGCCCCTCACAGGTCAATATAATCATCTGTAGCGACCCTTTCCTGTAAAATTATATATTGCCACCAGGTTAGTATTGAGCTTCATTAAAAGTATCACAACATCAGAATACACCACAATTTTCTGAAGTTCCTCTATAGCATACATACAGTACATTATACATATATCGATGGCATATAGACATTTTAAAGTTTGCGGTGTGACAGCTTTGGCACGGGACTCATTAAATGAATTTTATTTTATATTTAGAATTTCAACAGCGCCGCACCAATTCTACCTAGACTTTCATATTATGTCCATCAACATTGTGCTGGCTGCTTAGTTTCTGTCATTTTTAGGACTGTTAGATCCTGGCGCAGCAGATACCATCTTCATTTTAAAGTTTAGCTAAAAAATTATTTACAGGCCTACAGCTTTAGCACTATTACTTGCCTTTAAAGAAGCATGTCACTCGTGCATGCAGCTGGATTCTGAAGAAATCTTCACTGCAAGGATGCTCTGGCATCTCCCTGATGCTGAATTGTCAGCACGCAAGGGGTTAATTACTTCAATAAGCTGTGTTTGGGGGCAGCACTGCCCACCATACACTACAGGGGGAAATAATTTTTGCTGCGGCTGCCTTTGCAGCTTAAGGGGGAGGCAGAAAAACGTGGCTCAACTGCCTGATTTTACCGACCCCTCCAACTACATGTGTAAACGAGCTCTAACAGTTGACATTTTTGCCACAAACAAAAGACTGTGTTTCAGGAAAAAAACTCATAACAACTGTGAATCGTGGTGGTGGAAATGTTCTGGCTTGGGTTTGCTTTTCAGCTTCAGGACCTGGGCAATTCTCACTTGCCGAGTCAACTAAACATTCTGCTTCATATTTGTGCTGGGTGAAAATGTAAGGCTATGTGTCCAAAACTTTATGATGAACCAGAAATTAGTTTTTTAAGCAAATCCACCAAGGAATGACTGAAAAATAAGAAATGAAAGGTTATGGACTGCCCTAGTCAAACACTTGGATTTAAGGGCTCATGCACACAGGAAGTTTTACAGCTGCTGTTAGGGGCGTCTGACATTTTTTTTAACTGCCTCTAAACGCCCCTCCATGTTAGCCTATGTGTCCATGCATACATAAACTCAGAGGCGTTTGGAGGCATAAGCGTTTAGAGGTAGTAGAAAAAAAAACACAGCGTCGAGGAGCAGAGGCTGTTGAGCTGTTAAAACAAAAACACTCAAAAACGCTGCTAAATGTGTCTAAACGCTATAACAACATGTTAGCCTCATTTGGCATTTCTAGGCGTTTTTTACATTATAGGGAGTGTTTTTACAAAAAAAAAAGTCAAAAAACACTATCGCCAAAAAATGCCCATAAACGCCCATTAATACTATTCAAAAACGCAGCTAACAGTGCGCTTTTAATGCTGCTTTTTCCTGGCAACAGCGCTGGCATTTTTTAACCACTTCAGCCCCTGAAGGATTTCCCATGTTAGGACTAGAGCACTCTTTGCGATTCGGCACTGCATCGCTTTAACTGACAATTGCGCGGTCGTGCGACGTTGTACTCAAACAAAATTTGCGTTCTTTTTCCCCCACAAATAGAGCTTTCTTTTGGTGGTATTTGATCACCTCTGCATCATATTTGATCACCGCTATTAACAAAAAAAGAGTGACAATTTTGCAAAAAAAACAATATTTCTTACTTTTTGCTAAAATACATATTCCCCAAAAAAATATAAAAAAACAAATTTATTCATCGGTTTTGGCCAATTTATATTCTTCCTCATATTTTTGGTAAAAAAAAAATCACAATCAGCGTTTATTGATTGGTTTGTGCAAAAGTTGCCACGTTTACAAACCATGGGAATTCATTTCTGGCATTTTTTACAATTTTTTTTTTTTACTGGTAATGGCGGCGATCTGCGATTTTTATCGGGACTTTGATATTGGGGCGGACGTGTTGGACATTTTTGTCACTTTTTTGGGACCAATGAGATTTATACAGCGATCAGAAATTTAAATATTCACTGATTACTGTATAAATGTAATTGGCAGTGAAGGGGATAACCCGCAGGGGGCAGTGAAGAGGTTAACTGTTCCCTAGGCATGTTCTAACTGTGAGAGGGCTGGGCTACCATGGGCATAAGAGATTTAACTGATCCCAGTGACAGGGATCAGTAGATCTTTTAAATGCCCAATGACAAAGCGGGGAACCGCCGTGTTAACATCGGCGGTTCCACATTCTTTCTCTCTGCCAGTTTATCGCGGCTCGCTGGCGGACGTCGGGTCCGCCCGAGCCGCGGACACACTACTGTAGAGTGCGGCAGGCACGAGAGCGCGCCGCTGGAGGTGCGCTCCCGCCCGCTAGCTGCGCACATGCGAGCCACCATTTATAGACTGCTATCTTGCGTAATAGAGCCATTCTGCAGCAGTAAATGTACGCGAGCCGGTACGGAACCGGTTAAATGTCCTATGTGCACGGGGCCTTAAACAGGCAGTTCATGCACCTACAAACATTTTGCAACTGAATGATTTTTCCATGGAGAATTGGTCAAAAGTTTCAGAGTCAGCGACTGGGGGCAGTTATACAAAATGGCCAAAAGAAAAAATGTATGGGGCAGTTTCAGCTTTTGATGCGAATGGTGTACTTTCTTTTTGCACAGTACAGCATTACATCCATCAATGTTTTTTAATTAAATGGTTTGAAAGGCAAAATTTTCTAGTGTTCTTATTCAAGTATATCACCTTTATGTGTAGACACTTTGGATAAAGATCTAATGTTTGCCTTTTTAAATATGTTGTCAAATATAACTAGATATTAACATTTATTGAGAGTAAGGCTCCATTCACATTGGTGTGATGCGGGAACCCTACGAATCCACTGCGGGTTTCCGCATCGGACCTGACTCGCTGGGAGTGTCAATACAAAGTTAATGACACCCCCAGATCGGTTCGCAGTGCGAATTGTCAACTTGGAAAGGAATTGGATTGCATGAGTGTTCACACCGATTCTGGTGAGGACCAAAAAAGGGTCCTGCACCATTTTGTTGCGAATGCAATGCAAATTCAGCCATTCCATCAGTATGGCTGAATTTGCATCGCACAGACATCGCACGTGATTTGCACTGCAGTGCGGTGAGAATCACATGCAATATCAGACAGAGCACCAGTGTGAACCCACACTTGATCCAAAGAATATCCGATAGGGAATCAGGAATGTTTTTTTTCCCTGGTGGAGAACATTGGGCCATGCTTTATAAGAGGTTTTTGCTTTCCTCTGGATCAACTGTGGTTATAGAGTTCTGAATTTGGAGGTTTTCTTTCAATTTTTTTTCTATTTGTTTTTTTTTTCTATTGGTTCAACTAGATAAACTTCTGTCTTTTTTCAACCTGACTATGTTACCCGTAAAAATCTTTTCATCAATTTCCACGGGATGTACTTAATTTCTTTGATTAAAGTGTTCAGATCATCTGGGCAATTTACACCTAAAGTTCACTTAACCTGTTCATTTGGTAGATGTATCAAAACGATGTAGTATGAAGACAAACCTGAATTATCCTATCAATTTGTCTCCAACTAAGCAGGCTCTGGCACTACATACTCATTGGTAGATCTAAACAAGATTGTACAAACAGATTGTAATGTGTATGGTAAGCTAACTCCCATAACTTAAACAGGAGCTCCAGTCTCCTATGTAAAAATTAAAAATCAGCAGCTACAAAAACAGCCACTCACCTGTCCCAGGATCCTTGGCTTGGCCCAGCTGTTTTCACCCTGTGTTCTCTCTCCAAGACACTGACATCTGTATTATAGGCACCCAGCTCTGACAGCTTGCAGCTTCACAGCCGCGCACTATGAATGGTCCGCAGTCTTCTGGGACCTGTCACATGTCTGAGAAGATTGCGGAAGGAGAACTTCCGCTTCCGATCACCTAGGCAGTCAGAGTGGAAGTGGGAGCAGGTATCTGTCAAAATCGGGTACCTGCTCCCCCAAAAGCTCCATTTCTCCCTACACCCCTCACATTTTGTAAATATTGTATTATCTTTTTATGTGACAGCACTGAAGAAATTACACTTTGCTACAATGTAAAGGAGTGAGGGTACAGCTTGTATAACAGTGTAAATTTGCTGTCCCCTCAAAATAACTCAACACACGGCCATTAGTGTCTAAACCGCTGACAAAAGTGAGTACACCCCTAAGTGAAAATGTCCAAATTGGACCCAAAGTGTCAATATTTTGTGTGGCCACCATTATTTTTCAGCACTGTCTTAACCCTCTTGGGCATGGAGTTCACCAGAGCTTCATAGGTTGCCACAGGAGTCCTCTTCCATTCCTCCACGACGACATTGCGGAGTTGGTGTATGTTAGAGACCTTGCGCTCCTCCACCTTTTGCCCCACAGATGCTCAATAGGGTTTAGGTCTGGAGATATGCTTGGGCAGTCCATCACCTTTACCTTCAGCTTATTTAACAAGGCAGTGGTCACCTTGGAGGTGTGTTTGGAGTCATTATCATGTTGGAATACTGCTCTGTGGTCCAGTATCCGAAGGGAGGGGATCATGCTCTGCTTCAGTATGTCACAGTACATGTTTGCATTCATGGTTCCCTCAATGAAATGTAGCTCCTCAGTGCCGGCAGC
Source organism: Glandirana rugosa (assembly GCA_018402905.1). NCBI lineage: Eukaryota > Metazoa > Chordata > Amphibia > Anura > Ranidae > Glandirana > Glandirana rugosa. The sequence continues at coordinate 191,080 of BLSH010457429.1, read as the reverse complement.
ACTCATGCAGCCCCAGACCATGACACTCCCATCACCATGCTTGGCTGTAGGCAAGACACACTTGTCTTTGTACTCCTCACCTGGTTGCTGCTCACACACACGCTTGACACCATCTGAACCAAATACGTTTATCTTGGTCTCATCAGACCACAGGACATGGTTCCAGTAATCCATGTCCTTAGTCTGCTTGTCTTCAGCAAACTGTTTGCAGTTTTGTGCATCACCTTTAGAAGAGGCTTCCTTCTGGGACAACAGCCATGCAGACTAATTTGATGCAGTGTGCGGTGTATGGTCTGAGAACTGACAGGCTGACCCCACACCTCTTCAACCTCTGCAGCAATGCTGGCAGCACTCATACGTCCATTTCCCAAAGACAACCTCTGGATATGACGCTGAGCATGTGCACTCAACTTCTTTGGTTGACCATAGCGAATCCTGTTCTGATTGGAACCTGTCCTGTTAAACCACTGTATGGTCTTGGCCACCGTGCTGCAGCTCAGTTTCAGGGTCTTGACAATCTTCTTATAGCCTAGGCTATCTTTATGTAGAGCAACAATTTTTTTTTTTCAAATCCTCAGAGAGTTATTTGCCATGAGGTGCCATGTTGAACTGCCAGTGACCAGTATAAGAGAGTGGGAGTGATAACACCAAATTTAACACACCTACTCCCCATTCACACCTGAGACCTTGTAACACTAACGAGTCACATGACACCGGGGGGGGTTATTTGGGCCCAATTTGGACATTTTCACTTAGGGGTGTACTCACTTTTGTTGCCTGTGTGTTGAGTTATTTTGAGGGGACAGCAAATTTACACTGTTATACAAGCTGTACACTCATTACTTTACATTGTAGCAAAGTATCAATTCTTCAGTGTTGTCACATGAAAAGATAGAATAAAATATTTACAAAAATGTGAGGGGTGTATTCACTTTTGCGAGATACTGTAATATGCACACATATGAGAGAAGAGCATTCAACAACATGTCATGCATGTGATGTTAAAAAGATACCATATCCTAACAAGTTAAAATACAGGCATCACGGGGTACTAAGCCCCCTAAACTGAGTGCAATTAGTAAGAAAATAATAATTGTCATAAGCATGTGGGAGCTAATATACTCTCCCTAATACCTTAAGACAATAGATACTTCTTACTTATCTTCAAAGGTACATACGTGTAACAAGTGTCTGCTCTTTCCCGTGAGGTCAGTTTATTGGTTTAAGTTTATTAGATTTTACAGACTTAATTACCTTACTGTTAAATTGCACAGGGAAAAAGGCGGACTGTACCTGGGGGGCGTTCAACTTTAGTTGGGGACCCCCCAGGTATATCTGGTAAAACCCTTAGATACCACATCTTGGTAGTCCTCTGTCGACATCGTAACCTAGTTACAACGTCGGTAGATTCACTCATACATACAAACAAAAAATGTAAGTACGTGAAGAGAAAATTGTAGATCCACTTTTTCAAAACCGACCACTTTATATATATATATATGACTTACATTTTTATCAATGTAAAGATAGAATCCGACGATATTAACAGGTCGAGGTCAGTGGGACACGTTAAATTGTCATTCCATTAATTCAGACATTTTAGATTATTTGAATTTGGTTATTTGACTGGAGTGCCCTTTCTCGTCTGTGAACAATGTGCATACATGGAAACTTCTATTCATTCTTCATAGATAACAGAATTCCATAATCCCTCTCATATA
>BLSH010457429.1:160523-172078 GCA_018402905.1 Glandirana rugosa | reverse complement strand
GGCACTGATGGGCGGCACTGATAGGCACTACTGTTTTTGTAAATAAGTAATTTTTTTCCTTCACTGATGTGCACTAATGAGGCTGCACTGACGGGCACTGCTAGGCTGCACTGATGAGCTGGCACTGATGGGTACTGATAAGGAGGCACTAATATTCAGCACTGATGGGCACTGATAGGTGGCACAGATATGCAGGGCTGATGGGCACTGATAGGCAGCACTGATATGCAGTACTGATGGGCACTGATAGGCGACACTAATGGGCACTGATAGGGGACAATGATGGATGGCACTGATGGGCGGCACTGATAGGCACTACTGTTTTTGTAAATAAGTAATTTTTTTCCTTCACTGATGTGCACTAATGAGGCTGCACTGACGGGCACTGCTAGGCTGCACTGATGAGCTGGCACTGATGGGTACTGATAAGGAGGCACTAATATTCAGCACTGATGGGCACTGATAGGTGGCACAGATATGCAGGGCTGATGGGCACTGATAGGCAGCACTGATATGCAGTACTGATGGGCACTGATAGGCGACACTAATGGGCACTGATAGGGGACAATGATGGATGGCACTGATGGGCGGCTGTGTATATATATATATATATATATATATATATATATATATATATATATACACAGTATATATATATATATATATATATATATATGTAGATGAGATAGGCTGTTATCAAGTATAATTCTACAATTCATAGATATACTGTACATGCTTTTGTGGTCCTTTGAACCAATATCAATCCTATCAGATGGGGCTGATGCACAACACTCTCCAAAAGGATGGCAAGAGGGCACGCAGACAGCCCAAAATGTGTTCACAAGGACCCCCCAGAAATGACACTAGCACAGAGGACTATACAATTTATAAGTTTAAATAGTAGGCATATATATATAAAAATATATAAAAAATAAGAAGTAACCCCATCAAAAGACCACCTATAACCCATCATAGGCTGATTAGTAAAAAGTCTGCTTGAACCACCAGAGATATAAAGAGTGTGTACATCTTACCATGTAGGAAGTATGATTTGAATATAGTGGTGTATATGAATTGTGTGAGAAAATCCACAGAGTGTGTTTACAAACTTCTAGATTGTTCAGGGTTAGAAGTAGGTTCTCAATAATTAAAAAACAATTTGAAAATGATTGTGTGATTTTGCATTTTTACCATAGATACACTTTAACGACTGAGGTTAGGAACCACTGATGTACTGAAAATGGAAGGCTCTATCATACACCAATTTGAATGTGTCACATTCTCTATTTCACATGTAGCTATTGAAAACAGATTTGTTATTTACATGGGACTTACTCTTCAACGACTTCTTCAGATTACAAGTGTATAATTACTAGTAACGTACAAATCCAAAAAAGGCACCTGGCAAATAAACAGTTTGGAGAACCCTGTAAAGGTGTGGGGCTCCAGAAGAACCCCACATATTATATATTTCAATAAGTTATTATATATTACTTTTTTACTTCCAATTTAATCTAAAACACAGGGTGAGATCCTTCGGCAACTGATTTTATGTGACAGTGATCTGTTACTTATTCACAGCAATAACTTTTTAGTGTATTTTCTTTTTATTTCTGCTAAACCCCAACTGTGAGATTTATTGACTTTGAGTCTGGAAGCGCAAAATATAAAATACTCTTTATCATTTATTTAACATTGCATTTCATTTACTACCAGTTTTAGACAAAATCACATTGCTGCTTTGTGTTATTTAAACAAATACTCGGTAAATAAGATTTCATCTCTGGTTTATCTAATTCTACAGATTTGTAAGTATATTACTAATCTTAAACATATTATTTCTCCAGTCCTCTATCCTTCTTTGTGGTACCCTGCTGATTCCGGGAAGGTGTGAGAAAAAGAAGCTTAACCTCTATGTCAATCCAGCCAGTAGACACAAGGAAAAATTTAAAAGATATTGTAAGACTTTTCAAGCATGTGATTACTTGAAACACAATTTAGGTTTTTATAGCTGGATATGAAACAAAGACAAAAAAGCAAAAAACAAAACACAGGGTTAAGTAGCCTACAAAAATTGTAAATCACAGTAAGCCATAACAACCAAAGTTCACTTATTTACTGATATGACTACTACCCATCAAATTGCTTTATAATAGTTACTGCACTTTGTACATTGTTATTTCATTGTATTATTGACTAAGATTGTTTGCCAAATAAAATGCAAAGAGTGCATAAGGGCAGTTGCAGACACCTTTATGTAGAAAAACTTTAGAGATAGATGAGCGTTGGAAAGGTACACAATGAATGAGAAATTAAGACGATACCTGGTACTTCAGCATACCTGAAAAACAGAGGGCTCTTGTGTAAACTGCCATTTTTACAATTTTGCAGTGTTACATAGAAACCTAGAAAAGTGATGGCAGAAAAAGACTGAGTAGTCCATCGAGTCTGCCCCTTTTTTTTTTTTTTTCACATTAACCTTGTTGTCTGACTATAGATTTATGTTTATCCCAAGCATGTTTGAAGCCATTTACTGTTGACTTTCTCACAACCTCTGTTGGTAGTTTATTTCAATCATCAACCACCCTTTCAGTAAAATAATACTTCCTAAGATTAGTTTTGAACTTCCCCCCAGTTAGTTTGAAATCATGTTCCAGTGTTCTTGACTTTGGTTTCATATTGAAAAGACTGCCCTCCTGAACCTTATTCACCCCCTTGATGTATTTGAAGGTTTCAATCATATCTCCCCTTTCCCTTCTTTCCTCCAGACTGTACATATTAAGTTCCTGAAGTCGCTCTTGATATGTTTTATCTCCCAGACCTTTCACCATTTTTGTTACCCGTCTCTGAACGCGTTCTATCTTATCAATATCTTTTTGTAAGTGAGGTCTCCAGAACTGGACACAGTATTCTAAGTGAGGTCTCACTAAAGATCTATATAGAGGAATCAGAACCTCCTTCCTCCTGCTGGTGATCCCTCTACTGATACATCCTAGAATTCTATTTGCTTTTCCCACTGCCTGGTCACACAGTTTGCTCATTTTGCAATCATCTGAAATAAGCACCCCCAAATCTTTTTCTTCTGTAGCTCTGGCTAACACTGTGCCCCCAATGCTGTACTCTCTAAGCGGATTATTTTTCCCTAGATGCATTATTTTACATTTAGAAATATTGAACTGCAGTCTCCACTGCAGTCTCCACTGCTTTGACCAATCTTCCAGCAATGCCATGATTACCATGATTAATAGATGAGGTGGGAAGATGGTAGTTACGCGCAGATGGTAAGTGTGCGTATGGTGGGTGGGTAGATGGAACTGCAGCCCCTACTGTTACCTCTCCAAAAGGGGGGGGGGGAATTAAAATAATATGCAAGAGATAGATGTAGTATGTATGGCGCTGTTCAGAACCATGATTAATATCTAATTGAAAACACGCTAACTAAGAAGATATTGAAAATAATTGATATCCAAAACTATTTATTAAAGTGGTTGTTAAGCCACTATATACAATTCATACAGTCCTCTCTGTTTAATAATGTAAGGTGCCCCAGTGTATGTGCTATGTAAAAAAAATGCAGCTATATACCTGTTTTCAGAGCACAGCTCGGCGCTCATGTGACTGGCTGCCTCTCTCCTCTCTAGCCTGACAGCTGCAGTGGGCATGGCCGAGAATCCCCCACTGACGTCAATCAGGAGGGGAGGAGGAAAGGAAGAGAGAGGCAGCCGGTCACATGAGCGCTGAGCTGCGCTTGAAAATCAGGTATATATTATTATTTTTATAAGGCACATACATAGGAGCAGCTTACATTATTAAATAGAGAGGATAGTGTAAATATGTGACTGTAATTTCAGCAGCAGCAGGGGAGGGGGCGGGCACAGACACCAGTGTTTAATTTCGTCATCAAAAATGGTTTTGTCAAAGTTTTCGTCAGCTGCATTTTTACAGTGAGGAAAACTAAATTAAAAGTACAGCACATTTTTGTCCACTGATGAAAACTATGATGAAAATCAGATCCGTATTTGTTAACAAACTAAAATAGGATGAAAATGTGAGGCAGGGACGTTTACCCACGTAAACTAACTTCCGGTTTTCCGTGAACTAGCTTCTGCTCCCAGCAAACAAGCGAGTTGAATCGACTGCGTGCACTGTCCATGATGACTGCCAGAGACCAGAGCAGAACTGTGCATTACAGGCAGGTCTCCAGAGTCCTGATGAGAGTCCCACTCCTGAGTTCCGATTCATGGGATGACTGCCCACAACCAGAGCAGGGATCAGACTGTGAGTGTGTAGTACTAGTGTGCATTACAAGTACAGCAGGCCTGAGGCCTCCCCTCAGATCACCGTCCATCCAGAGCACTGTGTGTGCATTATTACAGGCCTCCTCTGACCACTGGCAGTGCCATCCAGGGCACTATGCATTACAGACCATCCCTCAGACCTGAGACTACCATCCAGCACTGTGCAGAATTACAGGCCTGCTTTGAACAGTGACCACTGGCATGGTGGCATCCAGGGCACTGTGCATTACATGCCATTCCTCAGACTTGAGATCACCATCCAGCACTGTGCAGCATTACAGGCCTCCTCTGACCAGATGACCACTGGCATGATGGCATCCAGAGCACTGTGCATTACAGACCATCCCTCAGACCTCAGACCACTATTCAGCACTCGGCAGCATTACAAGCCTCCTCAGACCACCATCCAGAGCACTCTGCAGCATTACAGGCCTCCTCAGACCACCGTCCAGAGCACTCTGCAGCATTACAGGCCTCCTCAGACCACCGCCCAGAGCACTCTGCAGCATTACAGGCCTCCTCAGACCACCGCCCAGAGCACTCTGCAGCATTACAGGCCTTCTCAGACCACAGTCCAGAGCACTATGCAGCATTATAGGCCTCCTCAGACCACCGTCCAGGGCACTGTGCGGCATTGCTGGCCTCCTCAGACCACTGTCCAGAGCACTGTGAGGCATTACTGGCCTCCTCAGACCACCGTCCAGAGCACTGTGCAGCATTACAGGCCTCCTCAGACCGTCCAGAGTGGCTAAATCTGTATCTGTGAGTTTGTTCAAACCTTAATAACATAAATAATAACATGATATTAGATTTTTTTACTCCAGGAGTATATAATGAGTTTGGAAATTCTAGGGAAACGTTTAAATAATGCATTACAATTTAACCACTTCCGGACCACCCGCTGTCATTTTACGGCAGTCCATTGAAGTGGAATACCATTGTTATGCTAGCAGATAGCTACTATAATCCCAGTATTGTTTTTTTCAGCTGCCATTTCTGTTTCGGATAAAAGTGGTCTCTGCGATGGATATGCCGCATGATTACTTTTATCGGGGGCGGGAGAAGCCCCCCCTCCCGCCACGCTCCAGTCATCTCCACTGCTTACCGGACCCGCCGGTAGCAATGGAGACAATCCGATCCGGCTGCCGCAATGCCTGTGAGCCGAGTGAGCAGAAGATGCCGCCCACTTGGCTCCATAGCATTGCAGAGCGGAAGCGGAAGTGGGCGCGACACCCGAAAGTGCGTCTCTGTGTTCGATTATATGAAGGAACTGTACAGTGAATTCACCTGGATTGTTTTACCTGGATGCGTGTTTTTATCTTCATGTCATGTGAGTGCAATACGGTTTTTTACCTTTATTAAATACATATACAGTATCACGCTATGGTCATTTCTTTCATCTTTTTGGATGAGCGTTGGTGCCATTTCCTTTGATGATTATCAATACCTGGATGCTTCCTTGACGTGTAGGAGAGTGCTTTTCGTTACAGCTGGCCACATAAGGGAGAAATACGTCCCTGCAAGCTCCTCTTGGCTTTTCCATTAGTTTGGAAGCCACAGGCTTTTTGGTAAGCAGCCCCGCATTTCTGGTGGTGGACACTGAGTGGAAAGTTTTTGGTGTTTTTATATTCCCATCACTGGGTGTCTCTGCTATTCGGAAGTGAAGTCTTTGATATCTAAGCTTTTGGAACTGCTCTATGAACGATTATGGGACTGTATCAAGCCAGTCACATTATTGAATCAAACTATCACTAAAAGATTCAGTAGCATGTACCATTAACCAACAGGTTTTTCATATGTTAAAGCGCCACTATTTTTTATACTGTGAGAGCGGAAGCGATGTCAAACGTCATTTCCGCCCATAGCTCTTAACGGGGACATTTTTTAAAAATGTATTTATTTATTGTATTGCATTTTAGTGTAAATATGAGATCTGAGGTCTTTTTGACCCCAGATCTCATGCTTTTTTCTATTACAAGGAATGTTTACATTTCTTGTAATAGGAATAAAAGTGATCAAAAAAAAAAACATTTTAAAGGACACTGTAAAAATAAAAAATAAAAAGTAAAATAAATAAGAAAAAAAAATAAAAACTGGAACATGCCCCATCCCGCTGAGCTCGCGCGCAGAAGCGAACGCATATGTAAGTCCCGCCCACATATGAAAACAGTGTTCAAACCACACATGTGAGGTATCACCGTGATTGTTAGAGTGAGAGCAATACTTTTAGCTCTAGACCTCCTCTGTAACTCTAAACTGGTAACCTGTAGGAATTTTTAAATGTCGCCGAAGGAGATTTTTAAGTGCCAAAGTTTGTCACCATTCCACAAGCTGGCACAATTTTGAAGCATGATATGTTGGGTATCAATATAGAAAAAGATTGGCCTAACTTTACTGTTGTCTTATTTTTTAACTCAAAAAAGTGAATTGTTTCCAAAAAATTACGCTTGTAAGACCGCTGCGCAAATACGGTGTAACATAAAGTGTTGCATCTCTAGGGTGTTAGAAAAAAAAACATATAATGTTTGGGGGTTCTAAGTAATTTTATAGCAAAAAACCTGATTTTAACTTGTAAACTCTGACTCTCAAAAAGAGGCTCAGTCCTTAAGTGGTTAACTAAACACATTTGATTTTAGTTGACTAAAATTATTTTATTTGACTAAAATGTTCTGGAGATTTTGGTCGACTAAAATATGATGAATAAAATGGGATTAACATTAAAATGTCATTTTAGGGGGCGTGACCGGACGCCAACGAGAGTGGACGTGTGCTCTGGAGCTCCGTTAGAGCAAGGCACAATCTGCAGCAATCCATCCACAGGAGAACGAGGTGAGCACAGCAGCCACTACATCTAAGCTACCCCCCTCACCAGCTACATTTTGAGCCCCGGATTGCGTGGATCGGTGGTCGGCACCCGGGCAATTAAAAATCGAGACCGCGGCTTTTGCGGCCTACGGGTGCCGGGCCGTACGGCGGTACGCTTGGAGCGCCACTCCTTTATCAGCCAGCTGAGAAGGACAAGGCACCGCTCTAAACACCTGCCCTAGCAGTGGGAATCAAATAAAGGGAGAGATAAAGCAGCTAGAGGGAGTGAGGAGGAATACAAGCCGCCGACCAGAAGCACCTACAGATACGCCTGATTGGGGGCCCTATCTGCCGTGAATACAGTAGGCCCTACCTTATCCACAGGCCCATCCACACCTGGAGGCCCACGGAGGCCGACCTGGGAACTTGGGGTGCCACCATAGCCCCAGCAGCGGTGATCAGTGCCACCCGTTTGAGCGCAGGTGCTCACTTTAGGCCGCGGCTTCACATCAGGCCTTGGCCGACGCCATCTTGGTGCACCCGGCTTCAGAAACACGTCGAACAGGCCTCAAGACGTCCCCATTTCCCAACATCTCATCAAGGAAACACATAGGGGACACCGGGAATCCTGCTCAAGGTCCACTTTATCTGGAACCTCTTATGGCCCACCATTGGTATCCAACTTATGGGGCCTCACTGACACGCTGTCTTGCAGCACCACCAATATCTCCTATAAACTGACTGCTTCAGGACTTAACAGAGTGTTTTTTCAATTCCTGGGCTAATATGTAGCATTATACTCTCCAGGGGGGAGAAGAGAACTATGCAATTAAGATGCAATTAAGATGACAGTTATATGATGTCCCGGATTTAAGACCCATCTCCCTCCCTCAGGCTCCCACTCCGCTACAATAGCTTAAGTACCAAAGGGGGCCATACAGTTTCCTTCCCTGGGATATAGAAAATTACATGGGCAAGATTGGCTTCCAGAAACACACATATAGGGGATACAATCCACTACCCCAACTTCATCCTATCCAGCCTATGGAGCGATATCTACTAAGGTCACAGTCCCCGGCCTCAATCAATATGGCTGACTCACAAGACCCCACAGACACCTCAACTATGACCGAAGGCAGATTGCAGTCAAAAACTACGCAATCACCCCCAGATCCAGCCTCTACAGTCACCGTAGCAGTTTTGGATGTGAAATTACAGACTCTTTTACAGGACCTGACCCACAACATCACCAAAGAAATGGGGAAGATAGCGCAAGAACTTAGAGGAGAGATAGACAAACTGGGGGAGCGCACTGACACCCTAGAAAACAAATTTGACGAACTTGTGCAATATGTCCATGTATTAGAAGAAGACAATGCTTCTTTGAAACATACAGTCTCTCAGCTCCAACTCCAACAAGAAGACCTGGAGAACAGAGAACGCAGGCAGAACCTAAGAATCCGAGGGGTTCCTGAAACGGTCAGTGATAAAGAAATTAGACCTTATCTCCTAGGGCTCTTTGTTACCTTAGCCCCCCACATCCCAGACATTGATTGGCGACTGGATAGAGCCCACAGATCCCTAGCACCGAAACCTCCCCAAGGAGCAAATCCCAGGGACATTATAGTTCGCTTTCATTTTTACGAAAGTAAAGAGGCTTTGACCATAGCAACACGTAACAAATCTCGTATTGATTTTAAAGGCAACAGGATCCAGATTTTTGGAGATCTTTCACCCATAACCCTGGCTAAAAGACGCAACTTCAGACCTATCACCATGCATTTACAAAACCACCAGATGCCATACCGCTGGGGATTCCCCTTTCGCCTCTCAGCCTCTAAAGATGGCGTTCAATACTCCATCGTAAACCTACATGAATGCGAACAGTTCATGCGTAACCTTGGATTGCCGCCCATCCCTGAAGGAGAACTTCAACTACCTCCTCTAAACGTGAGACCTCCTCAGACACCAGCTAGGATATGGACACCAGTACGCCAGAGATCCCAAAGGTCCTCATCCACCCCCCAAAGATCAAATTCTTCCAGATTCCCAACTTGATGATTACATCCCCTGGAGAGACCCTTTGCCCTTCCACGGTTGAACAAGACTCAGCTCATATATACCTTAATCTGGAAGCCTTGAAATCCTAACTGTCCCAGAGGTCACCCTATAGGAGGTCGTTGGGGATTTGTGTTTTTTTTTTTTGTTTCTCTTCTCCAATCCTCCCTGGTAACACACTCGGGAATGTTAGTGCGACCGGAGTTGCACCCCTTAAAATCCTTGGGCGGCTGCCCAGGATCCCTGAGGTTTTTTTTTGTCCTCAGGCCTTTCACAATTTTTTTTTGTTTTTGTTTTTTCAGGTTACACAATTTAAATGTGTTACAATTTCAACCTACAGCTCTAGCTCGAATTGCTTTGCTTTGTTTATGTTTATGTTTGTTTATTGGTACAGAGACAGTACCCAAACAAACATAGAACAACTATGCATAAGATTACTTTTCATGATATTAAGTCTATATGTTCCAAGGTCACATTCATGTATTCTATTTGTTCAGGTACTGTCAGCATTGTGTTACTTTATAAGTCATGGCTCTTAAGATATACTCTTGCAATGTTAAGGGTCTAAATTCCATTCAAAAACGCTGGCTGGCCTTGAAGGAATTCAGATCCTCAGGTGCGGACGTGATTATGGTTCAGGAGACCCATTTTAAAACAATTAATCCCTTTAAGTTCGCGGCCAAACAATTCCCTACAGCCTTTGTGGCTTCTGACCCCTCAGGGAAGGCCGGAGTCGCAATCCTAATCAAACGATCCAGTAACATACGTATCACGTCTTCATTTTTAGATCCACAAGGTAGATTTATCCTCCTGAACTGTATTCACTTACGTACACATTTTACCTTAGCTAACATTTATGCTCCCAACTCGGGACAAATAGGTTTCCTCCAAAAAGTTTTTGAGAAATTACAATCATATTCACAGCCCTTCATGATACTAGGTGGGGATTTCAATGTGTGTATGTCGTCAACTAGAGACAGATTTGCTCTCTTTCAGTCTACCCCCCCTGTACAAGCTCAGAAACTATCAACTTCTTTCCGCAAACTAATTAGATCTCACAATCTTTTTGACACATGGAGGATTCAACACCCAGTAGGCAAACAATATACTTTTTACTCTCCCCCACACAAAGTATACACCAGACTAGACCATTTTTTTGTTACTGCTCCACTGCTCTCCGCCGTGGTCTCCTCGGAAATAGGTCTGACCACGCGCCTATTACTCTTGACCTAAGTATTTCTGCCCCTTCCCCTAGGACATGTCATTGGCGCCTTAATGAAACCTTACTGAGGGTACCCGAAACCCAAAACAAATTACAACAGAAAATATCCGAATTCTTCCAACTAAATGAGGGGTCGGTTGCAGAGGTTTCCACGTTGTGGGAGGCCCATAAGGCTTCCTTTAGAGGGGAATGTATTTCAATGAGCTCACGACTAAAAAAAGACTCGAATAAGATGAAAATAGAACTCTTGGCGAGGTTGCGCATGGCTGAACAAAAACTTTTACAAGCACCTACTATTGATCGTTTGAGAAATGTTGTTGGAGTACGCAACCGCATCAAGTCGTTAGCTATGAGCAAAATTTCTAAATCAATACTATGGTCTAAACAAAGGTTTTATGAGTATGCTAATAAGCCTCACCAAATGCTCGTTCAAAAACTCAAACCGCGGCCATATATGACAATTCCAGATCACTTAATACAGTCAGATGGCACACCAACTCATTGTCCCCAAAAAATGTCCCAGGTCTTTAGTAATTATTACAAAGACTTATATAATTGTTTGAATAAAGACCCAGCCTCTATATTTTCACAAGAAAAATACGATTCCTTTATGTCCACCTTGCAATTACCTAGAATCTCCCCTGAACAACGCTCCCAATTAAATGCACCTATCACCCCTGAAGAATTTACAGAAGTGATAAAACACCTTCCTACACACAAGTCCCCAGGTCCGGATGGACTTCCATATTCATATTACAAAACATTTTTGCCAACCTTAACTCCATACTTATTGAAGTTGTCCTTCCACAAAATAGTGAAGACATTTAAGAAGTCCCCACTATCCACGTAAATTAACCCTCGCAACAAGTCCCCTCTAAGATCCATTAACGTTCCACCTGTATTTCCTTAGCATAAAAAGAACACTTTTATATCTCCGACCCAGAAATAAGTTTGTTAATATATTCAGAAACATTATTAATGATTTCTGGACCCTGTAAAAAACCCCTGTTACTCAACCACACGGTAGACTGACATAATTCACTAGACCTTAACAGTATATACCGGCGCCAAACTCAAAAACTTGCTCGTAAACCACTCCGAATAATCGTATGAGTATTTTGGAAACAAATCTGGTATCATAACTAAATCTTTAAAACGAGTATCGATTGCTG
>BLSH010457429.1:142614-159574 GCA_018402905.1 Glandirana rugosa | reverse complement strand
CAAAGGCCCATACGAGCCTAGACAGATTTCATCAATCTATAAAATGCTTCATGAAAGTATTCCAATGACTAATATAACCCATAGCTATATGAAGAAATGGGAATGTGTCTTGGGTAGACCCATTTCCCTGGTAGACTGGGGGAAAATCTGGAGTTCAACTTCCAAGGTCTCTAGATGTGTGGCACAAAAGGAGACGGCAGTCAAGATACTTTATTTCTGGTATAGAACTCCAGAAGTTTTACATGCGCGTCACAGAGAAACGTCAAATCTCTGCTGGAGATGCAATAGAGACGTAGGAACTCATCTCCATATATTTTGGGAATGCCCCCCTATACAACAGTTTTGGAATCAAATTCGGGAGGTACTACACACATTATTTCATATTGACATCCCCTTAAATCCTCTACATTATATATTAGGAGTCCCAACCACAGACCTTAGTAAAACCGAAAGAAAGCTTACATCGTTTATTCTATTAGCAGCAAAGAGGGTAATACCTCAATGTTGGCTTTCCACCTCTCCTCCATCCTTTGCTCACTTTCTCTCCACCCTGTTAGAGATACGCAGGATGGAACATCTGACAGCAATGGTTAATGACTCTATGGCACGATTCTCTAAGATCTGGGAGGTGTGGGATACATCTCAATACTCCTCAGAGGTAAATTGCCCATTCTAACAAGAGCACAATAATAGTGTTCTAAATTAATGCGATACTATGGCTTCAATGCTCTACAGACCTTGGAACCCTCCATTTATCTTTCTTTCTTTTATGAAACTTACTAAAAAATGAATCAAGCTATACTGTCTCGAATAACCTTGTTTTTGAATATTTAGTTTGTTCAGCCATGTTCTCATAATTGGTTTAAATGTTATATTATATTTGAACAACTGTACTCAGGGTTAATTTTGCTATGAAAATAATTTAGCTCAGAGGCATGTATCTTATATACAATATTGTTTCCCTCATGAGATTGATATTTTCTTTGATCAATGGAAATACCAAAAGAATACATGTCTGTATCAGTTGTACTTTTGAAAATTCTATAAATAAACAATTAAAAAAAAAAAAAATGTCATTTTAGTCCTAAGACTAAAACGAAATTGAAATTTGCTGCCAAAATTAACACTGATTGACATGGAGCTGACAGGCAGGGAGGGAGGGGGGAGAGGAGGACAGCATAGCTGCAGATGACGGAGGCACCTAAACTGACCACGGTGTCAGGGCTCAGCAGCCATGATAAACTGTGGTGAGTTTACAGGGAGGAGGGCAGAAACAGGCAGGATCAGCCAGGTATTTCAGGTGATAAAAGGGGCCAAATTGCACAGCACAAGCACTGTGCTGTATAACATGCTTTAAAGGAACAGGATCATTTTTTTTTATTTAGGGTAGCAAACACTTTAAGGCAGTGCACAGAGCAACAGCTCAACTCAAGGACAATATTTAGGGACATATTTACCATGAGGATTTTATCAGACAAGGCCTAGGGCAGCAGCAAACCATAAAAGTACAATAGCACCCCCTCTCACCCAAAGCAGGTACCCTGAAGGCAAGCTTGGCTAACATTTAACCTCAGGGTCTACCCTTCTGCAATAGTGGAGCAATGTGAACAGATGGGCACCAGTTGATTTTCTCTGCTGAAAAGGAAGTTCATCGACTCTCATTCACTACTCCTCGTAGTGAGGGTTAGGACAACTATGGATTTGACATACTCCAGATGAGAGCCAAAAAGTACTTAGAGTCTTCATAGAGAGAGGACTTTCAAGCCAACCCAGCATTTTATAAAATTAGCTCCACACTGTAAGATACTAGTTGGTTCAGCTACTGACTCCTTGGTGAGAGTCCACCACACTTCAAGTAATTGTAAAGCTGTGATATGCTTACCTGCTCTGTGCAATGGAATTAAACCAAGCCTCAAACCTCTTTTTATCTGGTTCCCTGCAGGCACTCCTGGCTCCTCATCTTTACAGTGCGCCACCATAGAAAGTCACTGCCTATGGTGGCACAACTATAGGCTCGATCCCGAGCTGCAGTGTCTGTGTCCATAGACATAGACAGTGTGGCTTGGCCCTGCACCCTGCTCACAGGATTTGACTGACAGCAGTGGAAGCCAATGGCTCCTGCTGATTTGGAAAATTCTGTGAGTAGGGAAAGCCACTACAGATGGGCACAGTGCTGGATTGAGTGAGGTAAGTATAAGTGGGGATGAGGGGACGATACTGTTACCTAAACATTTTTTACCTTGCAGGGAATGCATTAAGATAAAAAAGTGTTTAGACTTTAGAACCACTTTCATTCAAGGACCAAGCTCCACCCAGATTCTCAGGGATAGAATTGATGCTCAAGGTCCTCCATGGTACTTCGGTCCTCTTGTTCGGTATACTAGGCCTCAAATTTAGGCCTTTATCCAGGCACTTGGTCACCCCTTCATGCAGCAGGCCCAAGAGGATTCGACAGCTACTTACATGCCTCCCCCAGGTAGGAGGTCTGTGGGAAGACACACTTCCCAAGGTCAATCCTGAATATTTATAATCTCTCCCAACCTACACCACTAGCAACAAACCTCCTAGTGGTTGGCCAACGGTAATATACAGTCAATATTAATTACTCAAATAATACATTCTCTCACACTATAGCCAGGGACATTCCCTAGCAGCAGGCAGAAACAAACAATAACCAGTGCTGTAGTATTGCAGACTACTATTGTCAATTTCCACAAAGGTGCCTCAGGTGTGAGATATGCATGCTTACATTGATCCAAGCCAGACCAATGTAAGCATGCAATTAAGGTCATACCTGGGGTTCAGCTTTAAAACATCAGGTGTAGTTCAGGTAAAAAGGACGTGGACACAGGGCTGAAATTATCATTCAGTAGGCTTTTGTCCATAGAGAAAGAGGCAGATTTTCCCAGTATACCTATCAGCCTCAAATTATTATCATAATCAGGCGAAATGTAGCCATTTAATATATATAATGGGGAAAATAATTATTTGATCCCCTACAGATTTTGTAAGTTTGCCCACTTACAAAGAAATGGAGGGTCTCTGATTGTTATCATACATATATTTTAAATGATAGAGACAGAATAGCAACCAAAAATACAGAAAAAACACATGATACAAATGCTATAAATTGAGTTGCAGTTCAGTGCATAAAATAAGTATTTGATCCCCTACCAACCAACAATAATTCTGGCTCCCACAGACTGGCTACAGTGTGTGCTCATGTGGTACACAGATTAGTTCTGTCAATTTAAGAAGGTGCTCCTAACGACAACTCGCTATGTGTATAAAAGACACCTGTCCACATAATCTCTTTCTTCCATTCAAACCTTAACATCATGGGCAAGACCAAAGAGCTTTCAAAGGACATCAGGGACAAGATTGTAGACCTGCACAAGGCTGGAATGGGCTACAGGACCATCAACAAGAAGCTTGGTGAGAAGGAGACAACTGTTGCATCGATTATTCACAAATGGAAGAAATACAAAATAACCTTCATTAATCCTTGGTCTGGAGCTCCATGCAAGATTACGCCTCATGAGGTAATCATGATCATGAGAAAAGTGGGGATCACCCCAGAACTTCACGGGAGGACCTTGTGAATGATCTCAAGGCAGTTGGGACCACAGTCACCAAACAAACCATTGGTAACACATTACGCCGCCATGGATTGAAATCCTGCAGTGCCTGCACGGTCCCCCTCCTCAAGGAGGCACATGTACAGGCCCATCTAAAGTTTGCCAATGAACATCTAAATGATTCAGAGACAGATTGGGAGAAAGTGCTGTTGTCAGATGAGACCAAAATTGAGCTCTTTGGCATTAACTCGACTCGCTATGTTTCGAGGAAGAAAAATGCTGACTTGACCCTAAGAACACCATCCCTACAGTCAAGCACAGAGGTGGAAACATTATGCTTTTGGGCTGTTTCTCTGCTAAAGGTACAGGCCGACTTTGCCGCATTGAGGGGCCAATGGACGGGGTCATGTATTGTAAAATCTTGGATAAGAGCCTTCTTCCCTTCGTGGATGGGTCTTCCAACATGACAATGACCCAAAACATAATGCCAATGCAACAAAGGAGTTGCTAAGGAAGAAGTACCTTAAGGTCATGGAGTGGCCTAGCCAGTCTCCAGACTTTAATCCTATTGAAAATTTATGGAGGGAGCTGAAACTTCGAGTTATCAAGTGACAGCCAAGAAACTAAGAATTTAGAGAAGATCTGTAAAGAAGAATGGGCCAAACTCCCTCCTGAGATGTGTGAAAACCTGGTAACCAACTAGAAGAAAAGTCTTACCTCTCTGTTTGCCAACAAGGGTTTCTCCACCAAGTACTAAATCACGTTTTGCTTGAGGATCAAATACTTATTTAACTCACTGAACTGCAACTCAATTTATAACATTTGTATCATGAGTTTTTTCTGGATTTTTGGTTGATATTCTGTCTTTATCATCTAAAATACACCTATGATAAAAATGATAGACCCTTCATTCATGTAACTGGATAAACTTAAAAAGTCTGCAGGGGATCAAATAATTATTTTCCCCACTGGGTAGCTTGCCACAATATTATAAGCCAGGTTAAAACATGTAAAACAAGAAAATGTGTGCTATAGATATGATCCCAGCAGAGGGTGTTGCTTGGTGCACTAAAGGCTCTGTACCTACAAGCTGCAGTAATGACATGTCCCTGCATGAAGCATCATACTAAACGGTCAGACCATTCATAGGATGTTAAAAGCTATTTCAGTTTTGGTAGGATCCTACACGGTAAAATACATGACCAACTGTCTCCCTTTGTCTTGTAGCACCCCTATGCTGGAGTTCCTTAAAATTTCTACCTGTAGTGACCATTTCAAAGTGGACCCTCCTTTCTTATATCATTGATCAATCTGACCAATCTGATGTAAATTAGTCCTTGCTGAAGCTTGCAATTTCAGAAGATAGGAGTACCTGTGCTAAGCAGTAGCCTTGGAATCTCTGGGACATAAAAGAAGTCAAAAGGCAGATTTCTACTGCAAACGCATAACGATGAACTGGCTGTGTCAATGTTTTTTTTTAACAGTGACGGTTTTACTTTTTGGTGAAAAGAACTCAGGGTAGGCCCTATCATGGGTTCCGTTGGGTCCATTGGACCCATGCAGCCTTTGAGAGGGTGGTGCCCTGTAAAAAAGGCCACCCTGCTGCCCTCAACAGGGGTGGACTGACCATTCGGGCACTCGAGCAGTGCCTGAGACCCAGTGCCACTAGGGGGCCCCATGAGAGGCTCCTGTCCTGGACATGGAATGGGGTGATGTGAACATTGAGGCATCTTGATGATAATCTCAGTGCAGAGCTCCCTTGAGATGGGGGGGCTGCACATGGGATAGGTGCTAGACTGGTGTCCAGGGAGTCACTGCCGTCTGTTGGTCAGCCAAGTTGCTTTGCACATTGCTGCTATGAGAGAGAGGCAGAGCAGCAGGTGTGCAGTGTGCCGAGCCAGAGCTGGCCGCTGCCTAATAGATCGGTGTTAACTGCTAAAAGGAGGATGGGTATGAGCTGAGAGTTGTGGATGGAATGGTGTTCAAAGGTGAGTGCTAAGGAAAGCGAGTGCAGAAGTGAGATGTAGAAGAAGGCAGACTTCAGATGTCGAATAGGTGCATAGATCTGCTGTGGACTGGGACGTAGAGGTGATATGTGGGCGGGGGCACAGAGGTGATATGTGGACTGGGACGCAGAGGTGATATGTGAAGGGGATGCAGAGGTGGTATGTGGGAGATGGGGCGTGGTAACATGGTGGTATGTGATATAATTTTGCATATAGACAAGGCGCTGTTGCATGTAAATCTGACTTCCTGATAAATTTAAAGCTTAGATTCAATTATTATGATATAACATAACGGATGTGGGGGCCTTTTGGTGGGCGTGATTTTTTTTGGGGGGTGGGGGGTGGACAGCATTTCATTCTTGGACCCAGACAGCACAATCTCTTGGGCCAGTCCTGAAAGTATTCATACAGTACATGGTTGTGACCATTTCAACCTCTTTTTCCTGCTCAGTTAGGTAAAATACTTTTAGAACAGCTAAAGTTCTCAGTATTTAATTAACAGGAAATATTTGGCTCAGCTTGCTACCTACATTTAAAGTTAAATAGGGACACTAATGTCTATACTGTCAGAATAAGTTGTTGGTCGGTCATGATGTAATTAAGTACCATTTTGTTCAATGTTATTATCATATTATATCACATATTTCTAATCTTTACTTTGTGGAATTACAGATCATGATCGAACAACTTTCCTTCTAGTAGACACTTTCCCTGGCACAAATCTTGAAATTTAATGCCAACTTGTGTGATCTCATATCCGAGAATATGCACTGTGCATTTTTTATATCCTCCAGACTAACTGTAAGAATAATTTATTTTCTTAGATTTTAGTAGAGATATCGTATATATTTGCCCGTCTGATGGTAAATTATGTCCGTTCATTGTATTAATTCATCCCATTTGAAATAAAACAAAATTGTCATTTACAAAATCAGTAATATAGTTAACCTGAAACACTTTAGACACATCAACTGTTTGAAATATATTCTTAAAATTTATTAGAACCAAAGAAGTCTTGCTGACTGGGCTATGTTGACTAGCCCAGTCAGCTAACATGAGTTATTTATGTAGCATGGGGCCACATAAACATTTTTACAATATCTAACACAATATATTTTTCACCTTAATGCAGTATATGTGAATCAATCTGCTGAGAAGTAGTCCCTAAATGTTATATTCAATTAATGATAATTTAAAAGAGGTCATTGTTGGAGTCTCTATTAAGCACTTTAAAGTGCTATCTGTGCAGAGATCATTTATTATGGGAGTTTTGTTCTCAATTTTATTATGTATATTCCTCCACTTCAGTATTCATTTGCAGAGGACATACTTTCACTTTATTTTTCAATATGTATTAAATAAGCTTTCCATGTCATCTAGATTATATATATATCTAGACATAAACAAGAGAGCAGCGCCTCTAAGTGCAATACCTTCTTTAATGATAAAGGGTATAAGTAAATTTACACTCACATAAAAAATTGGATAAAAGATCGGATAAAAACAGAAAGGATCATCCGTGGATCACCAGGTGGTGTGCAGGCAGGCGTGGAGAAGAAGCCGATGTCCGTCACGCTGTTGGCTTCCAGCGCAAGCCGGGACACAAAGCCGATCACAGACCGTCCACACGCTCAGCACCACGTCACTTCCGGGTCACCAAACAGGAAATGCGCGCGTTCGGATCATTCATGATCCCTCATCAGGCAAGATAGAGGTCAGCTTGTAGTAGGACAGCCCTTATTTAAAGACAACTGGGTAGGGCCCACAATATACTCATGAGTGAATTAAAAGGGACATGGCAAAGGATATAAATATAAACACAGTTGCAACTGAAAAAGTCTTAAACATAAATAAAAATGAAAATGAAAAAATGAAAATAAAAATAAAGGTAATAATAAAAATAAAATTAAATATAAAAATAAAAAGAAAATAAAAATAAATATAAATAATAATAATAATAATAATAAAAATTAAATAAATGAATAAATATAAATAAAAATAAAAAATAATTAATAATAAAAATAAAAATACAAATAAGTAATGAAAATGAAGTCTTAAACAAGAAATTATATAATGGCACGTGAATACATAATCCATCCATTATACCTAATGTCCACATAATATAAGTAATAAAATATATATATATAGGCAAATGTTTGTTAAAAATATAGAAAAAAAATATATATATATACACATATACATAAAAAAAAAAAAAAAAAAAGAAGTGTAAAAAAGCCTGCTCAGAACAAAGGAGATATTGGATGCCCAGTAGCTCCCCCCTTTTTTATTACTAATTAGAGGAGTGTGTTCACCTCGATCTCCTCATTCATACCCCCAGGAGAAAGAGTGTCCAGGGTAAAAATCCAAAAATTTTCCCTATTGCACAAACGTTTATACCGTTCCGCCAAAGGGAAAATTTTGGAGATGGATTCTATTACCCAAACCCGCAATCCCTGAATACTTTGATCGTGATGTTCAAGAAAGTGTCTAGGGACACTATGTTTATCTGAACCCTTGTCCACAAGGCCTCTATGCTCACCAAACCTCTTCCTCAGGGTACAGATGGTACAGCCCACGTAGAGCAAACCACATGGGCAAGACAGGCAGTAAACTAAGTACTCTGAGGAACAATTGTAGAAGTTTGGGAGGCAATAGCGCTTACCCTTGGAGACAAAGTCCTTCTGGCCATGAGTCACGTGGGCGCACGTGAGACAAAGAGGTTTATTGCACCTATACATCCCCTTGATGTAAAAAAATCTAAGGGGAGCACTCAAAGAGCGGGATGAAGATTTTAACATACTAGGGGCCAATTGGGTTTTTAGATTCCTGGCTCGTCTATAAGACACCTTGGGGGTAGCCGATATAGTGTTTTTCAATAATGGGTCTCCCGTAAGGATGGGCCAATGCTTTTTGAATATATGCTCCATCCTCCTGAATTTACTATGGAATTGCGTGGTAAACCGTAATGGTGGGATATCTACATCAGGCTTAGTGGTCGTACTTCGTGTATTCTCAGACAGAAGATAGTGATTAAAGGCTTCATCTACCAAGAGAGGTGGATAGCCCTTTTCGAGAAATTTCTGCCGCATCAATTGACCGTGAGTACGTAAATCCTCCTCACGCGTACAATTGTGCCTGAGGCGGCAAAATTGGCTTTTCGGGATATTCCTTACCCACCGCGGGTGATGGCAACTCCCAAAATGCAAATACGAGTTACCCGCAATGGGCTTGGTGTAATTCTGAGCACAAATGGAGCTATCATGATGGTATAGTTCTAGATCCAAAAAAGCCAATTTGTCTGGATCAGTCACAAATGTAAAACCTAAGCCCATGGTGTTGTCATTGCAGAATTGCACGAAGGATGAGATGGAATCCTCAGGACCATCCCAGATGATCACCACATCATCTATATACCGGCCATAGAAGACCACATGGGAAGCATAAGGGTTATTATTCCAAATGTATTTATGTTCCCAATGGCCCATAGTGAGATTGGCATAGCTGGGAGCAAAATTCTTCGAAATTTTTTATGTATATGCGTATATATAGATTTTTTTTTTCTATATTTTTAACATACATTTGCTATATATATATATTTTATTACTTATATTATGTGGAAATGAGGTATAATGGATGGATTATGTATTCATGTGCCATTATATAATTTCTTGTTTAAGACTTCATTTTCATTTTCATTACTTATTTGTATTTTTATTTTTATTATTAATTATTTTTTATTTTTATTTATATTTATTTATTTATTTAATTTTTATTATTATTATTATTATTATTTATATTTATTTTTATTTTCTTTTTCTTTTTATATTTAATTTTATTTTTATTATTACCTTTATTTTTATTTTCATTTTTTCATTTTCATTTTTATTTATGTTTAAGATTTTTTCAGTTGCAACTGCGTTTATATTTATATCCTTTGCCATGTCCCTTTTAATTCACTCATGAGTATATTGTGGGCCCTACCCAGTTGTCTTTAAATAAGGGCTGTCCTACTACAAGCTGACCTCTATCTTGCCTGATGAGGGATCATGAATGATCCGAACGCGCGCATTTCCTGTTTGGTGACCCGGAAGTGACATGGTGCTGAGCGTGTGGATGGTCTGAGATCGGCTTTGTGTCCCGGCTTGCGCTGGAAGCCAACAGCGTGACGGGCATTGGCTTCCTCTCCACGCCTGCCTGCACACCACCTGGTGATCCACGGATGATCCTTTCTGTTTTTATCTGATCTTTTATCCAATTTTTTATGTGAGTGTAAATTTACTTATACCCTTTATCATTAAAGAAGGTATTGCACTTAGAGGCGCTGCTCTCTTGTTTATGTCTTGGTCTACAGAGTCTTCCTGCTCCGTTTAGCCGGCTGCCTTGAATTGCACACCTCCTCCGGACTTTGCCCATGGACTTCCTTGGGACTTTCTTTCCCTCTGCCCATGTCTACCCTCTACATGCCAGAGTGGTATGAGAGCTATTTCAACATGTTTTGGTTAGCGTGACATGTGAGCGCAGTGTTATTTGTTGTTATGCATTATATATATCTACCCTTACCATAGTGTGAGAGCACTGGGAAAGCCATTTTTGCTATGGAAAGGTGCTGTGTGCTCCAGAGAAGCTGGTCCAAACAGACATAATTATGCCATTGCTCTGATTATACAAGCAACTGTGTCCGCAAAGGGTTTTCTCAATAGAGAGAGAGATTGTGTGCTGGCAGCCTTGAAAGTAAGAAAACTTTAGCTGGAAACAAGATTCAAATTCTAAACAGAAAGGGACCTAAAGAGAAGCTAGTCCACAAACGCCCACATTACGCCAGCACCAACAATTTTTCCTTGGCTTCTTCCGGTTTCTAAGTCTTTGGCCATCTTAATTGGCTAGTGGGAATGATGTAACTCTTGCACATGCGCAAGCGATGCTGTGCCGAGAATGTACACAGAGCTGTGCATGCATAGCCTAGTGTATATTCTAATGAAGACGGTAAAGAATCTTCAAGCTTGTTTTATTGCATAGGCCTATCATGTCTCTTCTGCACTAAAGAGCCAGTGTCATGAACCCATAGTCATTCATGTCCTGTCTGTTTGCTTACATCTTGGTTGTGTCTGCTTAGAGCCGTTCACATCACCACCTGTGGGCTAATAATCTCCTCTCAGTGAACTCCACCCCAGCCTCCAATTAAGCAAACACTATATTAGACCATGTGCTGCAAAGCCTCCTTGCCAATCAATGTTGTGTGTGTTTGGCTTTGTGTGTGGTTGTTCCTGTTGTATGCTCTGTGTTTATTTCCGGTTAACGATCTTTGGCTTGTTCTGACTATCCCTGCCTGGCTGATACCCCGATATTAGGCTTGCTCTCTGTTTATCTCTGCCTGCTCGATACCCCAATCTCTGGCTTGTTCTCTGTTTCTCCTGTCTGCTAGTGGTCCTGACCCTTTTCTAGGCCGCTGACTATCCTTTGCTGTTCCTGCGCTGCTGCTTCCCCTCTTACATCTGTAGCCCAAGCGTGAGCTAGGGGACCCCGGGGGCCGTGACCTGGATCCAGTTGCAGCCAAATCCATCCTCACCACCAGAGGCTCTGGCGAATACCTACTGGCTCTTAGACTCTGCACCCTGGGGAAACTGATGCACTAGCGCCCTGTGTTCCAGTGTCTGTGCTCCAGGGGCCCCTCTTCGTGTACCAGCCAGAACTCATTAGCAGCAGTCAGCTATAGGTCCCCAACCTTAGCGGTGCGCACCTGTCACCTGACCCCAGGTGTCGTGACAGCCAGCCTTTGTAGCTTTTTATTATTTTTTTAAATTAGGTTAGTTTCATTTTAAAGTAAAGAAGAGTAATTATTTATCTACAATATAAACACTCGTCTTGATTAAAATATAGTCCTGCCATGATCTAATTTCCAAATGGCGAATTCCTCTAAATGCTTGTTCCCTCGTGATATTTCATAATGTTCACTGCTAATGGGTGTAAGTTTTTCCCAATTCAAATATCTTTTTTATGTTCAACTTCAAACAAATTTTTAGTTCCCTTTTCCTAGGTGTATTATAATTAACCCTGTAACAGACAGCCATGGTATATGTTCCTAGTAGCTGTGTTCTATAACCTTCTGGTACCAACAGATTGGAGTACCCAAACTAATGAACGCTGAAATGAAAACAGTTACTTGGATACAGTAAGCCCAAATGTGACACATTTAGAATGTACTTGTTTTTTCATGTTGATAACTAGCCCACTATACAACATTAGAACATGCTGGCATTTTATAAGTCATAAATAATTTCCAGCTCTGCTTCCCTCAGTCATCTATAATGCCTTTGATCGTAAAAAGATCCATTGATTTCACATGAAAAAGGCATTCAATGCAAACTTGTCTATAAAACCATAAAATCTGGGTTGTGCTGACAGTTGCTAGAAACTGCAACAACCATTCTAAATATCTAAATTACAAGTCTAAAAATGGCATGGAAATAAGGATGTGATGCTTGAAATGATCTTTCTTAAAAGTATATAGTATTTTCTAACATCAGATCAATTTCTTTGTCTAATTTTCAAAGATTGCAGTCGATTGCAGTCGGCTTACTAATACATAGCTTAGTATTTGCTAACATTTATACTTTTAGATCTATAGGTAAATAAACAGAAGACAACATTCACATAATATGGCCACAAGGTTTACATATGAAAAAGACTGGTTTCTTTTTTTAAAATGGACTGTGCAACATAGTTAAGTATTAGATCATAGTAGTCTGTGGGACTCCCTTCCCTGCTGAAGATCTTCCTGATCCTCCTGAAAACTTATGAAAATGTGTTTTTGAAGAACCTTAATGTGGATGTAAACCCGAGTCATGAAATTTGAGCTGGGCACATATATCTGCAGTGGTTTCTTTTCTCTCTTCAAAGCACTAAGTCATGTGTGTTTCTCCTGCTCCATTTTTCTGTTATCAGCATAACTTCTGACAAGTTCTCTGTCAACTGAGATAAAACCAGGCTGAATTTTGTGTTGGGGAGGTTGCTATCAATAGATTAGCACAGAGCTAAACTATTCCCAGTACAGCTCTGAGAGTCTCTGCCTATGTGGAGTGGAGAGTGTATGCCTTTCCTCCAATCAGCTGTCTTGGCTGTATGCCCAGACTTCACTCCCAGTGCTGGGCAGGAAGAGAAAATCTCTAACATGATCTGAACATTCTAAAAATATATAAAGCTGAAGACAGCAGATATACATGTAAAACCAATGTAGGGAGATTTGTTTCATCTCTGTGTATCATCTAAGGCTGTTCACTTCATTGGGCATGTATATGTGAGGGTTTACATCCACATTAAAGCTGACGTGTGGAAAAACAACACACTCCAACTCCCCGTCCTCTGTCCAACACAGTAAGGTCCTTCTGCTGTCCAAATTCATCACCCCTGCTCCTGTCGATCACTCTGACTACTGTCAGTGCCTCCAAATATTTCTGTGCAAAAGCTGACTTTGACTCAAAACGTATTCATGCACTCGGCGATGCATGCCCATTGTAAAATGTACTCAAATATGCCTTGATTTTAATGAAGGACAGCCTTTTAAATAAGGATTTGGTTTATTTACAAATGAGGAATGCACATATAATATATATATAGTTACATAGTTAGTCAGGTTGAAAAAAAGCACAAGTCCATCTAGTTCAACCAAAAAAAAAAAAAGAAACAACAATCCCATATACAATCCTTCACCCACAGTTGAACCAGAGGAAGGCAAAAAAACCCCAGCAAACCATGATCCAATTTGCTATGACGGGGGAAAAATTTCCTTCCTGATCCCCCGAGAGGCAATCGGATTCACCCTGGATCAACTTTATCTAAAAATGTTAGTACCCCGTTATATTATTTACATTAAGAAAATAATCCAGGCCTTTTTTAAAGCAATCAACCGTGCTGGCCAAAACCACCTCTGGAGGGAGTCTATTCCACATTTTCATAGCTCTTACTGTGAAGTAACCTTTCCGTATTTGTAGATGAAATCTTTTTTCTTCTAGACGTAAAGAGTGCCCCCTTGTCCTTTGTGATGACCTTAAAGTAAATAACTCAACACCCAGTTCACTATATACTTATACATTTGTACATGTTGATCATATCCCCTCTTAACCTCCTCTTCTCAAGAGAGAATAAATTCAGTTCCTCTAATCTTTCCTCATAGCTGAGCTCCTCCATGCCTCTTATTAGTTTGGTTGCCCTTCTCTGCACTTTCTCCAGTTCCCCGATATCCTTTTTGAGAACTGGTGCCCAAAACTGGACTGCATATTGCAGATGAGGTCTTACTAATGATTTGTACAGGGGAAAAATAATGTCTGTATCTCTGGAGTCCATACCTCTCTTAATACAAGAAAGGATTTTGCTTGCTTTGGAGACCGCAGCTTGGCATTGCATGCCATTATTAAGCTTATGATCTACCAATACCCCCAGATCCTTATCCAGTATGGATTGCCCCAGTTGTACTCCCCTAGTATGTACAATGCATGCATATTCTTAGCCCCCAAGTGCATAACTTTACATTTGTCAACATTAAACCTCATTTGCCACATAGTCCCCCAATTAGACAGTGCGTTGAGGTCTGCTTGTAAGTTGGAGACATCCTGCAAGGATGTTATTCCACTGCATAGCTTGGTGTCATCTGCAAACACTGAAATGGTACTTTTAATCCCAGACCCTATATCATTTATAAATATATTGAAAAGTAAGGGTCTCAACACTGAACCTTGGGGTACACCACTGATAACCTTAGACCATTCAGAATAAGAATCATTAACCACTACTCTCTGAATTCTGTCTTTTAGCCAGTTTTCTATCCATTTACAAACTGATCTTTCCAAGCCTGTAGACTTTACCTTACACTTTAGCCGTGTGTGGGGAACGGTGTCAAATGCTTTTGCAAAATCCAAGTACACCACGTCCACAGCCATCCCTCTGTCCAAGGTTTTACTTACCTCCTCATAAAAAGAAACCAGGTTTGTTTGACAACTTCTGTCTTTCATGAATCCATGCTGTCTGTTGCTTAAAACATTTTTTTCCAGCAAGAACTTATCTATGTGGTCTTTTATTAAACTCTCCAGTATCTTCCCAGCTATAGAAGTTAAACTAACAGGTCTATAGTTACTTGGTAAAGACTTTGATCCCTCGGTCCGCCTTAAATCGTGTCATTTCCTGTCTGGAAATAACAGGATTTTACAGTACAGGGAAGCCCACTGACTCTTGGGAAATCATGAGTCACAGCTCCCAGAAGGCCAGGGGAAGCAGGAAGTAAAAAGGAGCCTAGAACCAAATAGGGGCAGAATTCTAAAACCACCTAGCAACAAGCGACTTAGAGTGAGTATAAAAAAAAAAATTCCTTCAAAGGCAAGTCTATATAGGCAAAGGACTTGAATGATGTAAAAAAGATTTTCTGGGTGGAACTCCGCTTTAAAACATTTTTTTCCAACAAGAACTCATCTATGTGGTCTTTTATTAAACTCTCCAGTATCTTCCCAGCTATAGAAGTTAAACTAACAGGTCTATAATTACTTGGTAAAGACTTTGATCCTTTTTAAATATGGGCACCACATTGGCCCTACGCCAATCCAGTGGTACTATTCCAGTCATTAAGGAGTCAATAAAAATTAGATACAATGGCTTTGAGCTCAATTCCTTTAGGATCCATGAATGGATGCCACCTGGTCCAGGTGCTTTATCAACCTTTATTCTGTCTAAATACTTCTGGACCATATATCTGATCATTCATATGAAGGGATAGAAAAAGTGGGTGATATGTAAGAAAGATCTCAGCTAATAACACTGACATGCTCACTCTTATACCAACTACATACACACAAGGCTCTGCCCACCTTCTTCCACAGGCAAATCCCAATGTCTAATCATGTTCTTGGGTTGGGTTGCAAAGGTTCAGTACTGTCCTTGGTTTCAATCATCTGAATTAGGTCTCCTAGACAGTGGCGTCTGGTGCTGAGTATTTTGAGGGGGTAAACAAACCTACCCCTCCCACTCGCACCACTGCCATCAACCAAAGTTGCAACACTCCCCCCACGCCTCTCCTCTTTCGTCCCGCCGCCTTCTATACATAGGAATCCCCATCAGACATTACTCCCCGCATTAGTGCAATGTATGCTCTGATCACAGCCGCTCCTACCTCCATTGATCCGATCTCTATAGACGTCCCAGCAGACCTCCCACTGCACACCACCACCACCGCACACCGTTCCCATGCTTGCCCTCGTTGTTCTTGCTCTGCTCATAGCCATCCTCATCTTACGGGTCTGCTCTAAGACTCCCGGCCAATTGGGTCTCAGGAGCTGTTTCCTGATTGGCTGGGAGAAGAAACAGGAAGACAATAGTGAATATTCATTTGCTATTGTCACACAACTGGATGGGCTCAGGGAGCAGTCCTTTGCGCCCTGAGCCCACCCTTTTTTTGAGCCAATTAGAGCCTCCGGCTCTAATCATGTGCTTCAGAAAAAAAGACCCATTGGAACCCATGCTTCCTATGCCCTGCCTGTAGATTAGGGACCAGACGCATGGATTAGGGGCGGCACCCCTGCGCCCTTATCAGGTATTGTGAGAGTACTAAAACATTATCCCTATTGCCTGCATGGCAATCTCCAGCTAGACATCTAGAAAATAAATCAGTATCCCTGTTTATCTAGCATCGGATAGCTATTATGTATCCTCCATATGACTTAAACCCACAAGTTGACTGTTGACTGTTTGTCCAAAAAGTTAGCAGTTTAATATCATAGCTGTATTGAAATTAATTTGATTCGTTCCCACACTCCTTGTTTGATGGCACTTAAACCTGATCATTGCATGCTCAGACACTGTGCACTGCAGTAGGGGAAAATGTAAGGATGCATTACATCCAGAGGGAGTGCAAGACTGAGAATAATATTAAGTAAACAATATGTTGTAAAGTAAAGGGGTTATATAATAAGAGTCAGAACGTGAGGGAGACCTACATTACGTAGGAATGTAAAAGGGGATGACGTCACGTGTCACAGACTCGTACGTTACTAGTCCAAATTCACGGTAGTTTGTTCCTCACACCCTTGCTTAGTTTAATTAAAGTTATGTCGATACTATAATTTGACGATTGAAAAACCTGTTTGTCAGTTGTCAGTTGAACACCCAAATTCAGTATACCTCCTATGTATTATCGATAGGCTACGATCTATTTGTCCCTATGACTAAATAAAAGATCTACAGATCGACCTCTAACGGTACGTCCGTTATCCCTATTACAAAATCATGAGAGTGTTATGGACTATTCCCGCGTCCCCACGGCGGGGATTAGGTACGCAGACCAGGGATTAGATGTCCGTCCCGTATCCTTCGTACCCAAGGTTACCCAGAAAAAAA
>BLSH010457429.1:121390-142604 GCA_018402905.1 Glandirana rugosa | reverse complement strand
TGCAGTAGGGGAAAATGTAAGGATGCATTACATCCAGAGGGAGTGCAAGACTGAGAATAATATTAAGTAAATGATATGTTGTAAAGTAAAGATGTTATTTAATAATTATGACCCCCAACCACCCATCTGCATGTGTACTGGGAGACGAGGCTTGTGACACTGGAAATGCCTTTTACAGTGTTTATGACAATTGGCATTGAAAGATAATAGAAATAAATAATAAAAACCTGTATTACATGCATGATCAACACTAATACAGAGAGTATGTAAAACGCTTTGTTAGAATGCCCATCTTCTGTGTGTCTGTTGTAATTTTCACAGCATCCCAGATAGCAAGGATAACTTGCCACAACCTTGTGGCAGTGTTGAATTGTAAGTCTGTTAACTTGCTGCACATTTGCAGAGCACTTGAAGCACAAGTTCTAGTTGACACTTTTCCAATTTATAGCAATTTTTCATGCCAAGTCTCTAACAAAGTTGCAGTGATGAGTCTACAGCAAGAGCTCTGTGAGTCTACAGGATGAAAATTCAGTCACAGTGACCCCTGTGGTGGGATGACTATTGAACAACATAACTGAACCAGAACTTGCAGAAGACTTGGAGAGCAAAGAAAGTTGATCTGGAGTAATGCAATGTGGACTTGTTGCAATTGTGCAACAAACTTGTGAAGCCTGGCAAGTCTAGCGATAGCTTAGCAAGTCATTTTCAAACTTGCAGCACTATTGCTTGCTATTTGGGATACTTCCTTTTCACTGGTGTACAAGTGGAACCCTTATTGAACTCATCTTAATTTGTCAGGCATAAACCTCTTATTTTGGTATTTGTGCTAAAATGATACATGGAAATACTTACACTTCCGGACCGCATACTGTATACATATGACACTAAATTGATGTTATATACCGTTGTTATGGCAGCAGCTAGCTGCCATAACCCCAGTATATGGTTACACGGTCGGCGATCCTGTTTCACATAATAGTGGTCCCAGCGGCAGATTTGCCACAGGATCACTTTTAAGGGCGACGGGAGAGGTGCCCCCTACCCTCCCGCCGCTTCCTGGTCATTTCCGCCGCTTGCCTGAGAGATCGGCATAGACGGAAACAATCCAATCCCATGTACGGGTGGGCAGGAAGTCGAGTGATGGCAAGATGGCTCCCACTCGACTCTATGCCCTTGGAGGACTGGAGCGACGTCAAACATCACTTCCGCCCTCCGGCCTTAAAAGGACCTTTTTTTTTTTCTGTATAAAAAGAATTACATTTTTTCATTTTTATATTGCTTTTAAGTTTAAATGTGAGATTTTAGGTCTTTTTGCCCCCAGATCTCACATTAACCTCCCTGGCGGTATGATTATTTCAGATTTTTGGTGCTGAAAGCGGTACAATTATTTTGCATGGAAATTTGGCGCTTTATATTGTAGGCCTGTAATTCTTAGGAATAACTCACTTAAATCTGTCCAAACAAGAGTCTAGTAGACATCCCGGGTATGATAAAGTTTGAAACATGAAATCATAAATTATAATATAATAAATAACTAAAAATAATTATCAAAAATAATAACTTAATAGTAATAAAATGTATTCAATAATTTAATCAAATAAAAAACACTGAAATTTGCTCAGTTGCAGAATTGTCGCTGTCGCCACTTTCAGTTTCTGATGATAAATTTCCCCAAAAATCAGTATCACTCAATTCTGCAAATGATTCTTATTTACTATCGCTGTTTTCTAGCTGATAAAAAAACACTTTTGACGTAAAGGGACACTTTTTGGTTGCTATGGACATTCTCATGTTTCCAGGCAGAAAGAATGACATATATAATATAAAAGTGCATGCAGGGCTCTGGGCAAACCACTAGGGACAAAGGGGATGTGAAATTATTTCATACAGCAATGTAATCTTACAGATTACAGTGTACTGTATGTATGCTGTGTGTTTCACTATTTGAATTTCCCGCCGGTCTCCGCCCCCCGTGCGACGCGACGCTCGCAGGGAACGGAGCCCGGCACACAGAGGCATCGGGCGGAGGGACAGACACGCTGACAGCGCGGGAGGACATCGCTGGATCCAGGGGACAAGGTGAGTAACCCAGCCTGGATCCAGCAATGCAATCCCGAGTGTGGCTCGGGGTTACCGCTCTTGGTACAGAAATTCCACCCCGAGCCACACTCGGGATTACCGCCAGGGAGGTTAAAGAGGCCCTGTCCTGCTTATTTCTATTACAAGGGATGTTTACATTCCTTGTAATAGGAATAAAAGTGATCACATTTTTTTTTTCTTTTAAAGGGACGGTGTAAAAATAAAAAGTAAAATAAATAATAAAAAAATAAAATTTAAAGTGCCCCGTCCCTCTGAGCTTGTGCTCAGAAGCGAATGCCTACGGAAATCGCACCCACACATGTAAACGGTGTTCAAACCACACATGTGAGGTATCACCATGATCATTAGAGCGAGAGCAATAATAATAGCACTAGACCCCCTCTATAACTCAAAACAGGTAACCTGTAAAAATTTCGCCTATGGAGATTTTAAAGTACCACAGATTGTCGCCATTCCACGAGCGTGTACAATTTTAAAGCAGAACATGTTAGGTATCAATTTCCTTGGCGTAACATCATCTTACACATTATACAAAAAATTGGGCAAACTTTACTGTTTTCTTATTTTTTTATTTAAAAAAATTTATTTTTTTTAAAAAATGTGTTTGTAAGACTGCTGTGCAAATACGGTGTGACATAAAGTATTGCGGCAATCTCCATGTTATTCTCTAGGGTCTCTGCTAAAAAATATATAATGTTTGGAAGTTTCTAGCAAAACATACTGATTTTAACCTGTAAACAACAAATGTCAGAAATAGGCTTGGTCCTTAAACGCTTAAAGCGGAACTGCAGTCTGCTCACATAATTTGTAATGAAAACATCTTTGCCATTCTGAAGCTTCCCTCCAAACACTTTGCAAATTATTTTATATATACTCTGACTCTGTACTTGCCAAATATGCTGCAGAAATCTCCCTCCACTGAGTCTGGCTGCAATCATTTTAACTGTGGGCAGATGAAGCTGCTGCCCTTTCACTTCCTGGATTTACACCGACACACAGAGGCACACCTCCAGCTCTGCAGCTCTCATTGGCCCTCTTATCACTCACACCCCCCTTTCCTGGCAAACTCTCACAAGAGTGAGAGAGAGAGAGCTGTGCATGATGTCAAACGCTGAGCCATTTTTCCAGAGAAGAAACAGGAAGTGAGCTGTATAAGGTGTTTACTGTCTGAAAAAAAAAAGTTTTACTATCCAAAGTTAAAACAACAAGGGCACAGTATTTAATAGATGGAAAGATGAAAAAATGACTGAAGTTCTACTTTAACCACTTCAATACTGGGCACTTAAACCCCCTTCCTTCCCGGACCAATTTTCAGCTTTCAGCGCTGTTGCAGTTTGAATGACAATTGCGCGGTCGTGTGACGTTGTACCCATAAAATTTTTATCATTTTTTTCACACAAATAGAGCTTTCTTTTGGTGGTATTTAATCACCCCTGGGTTTTTTATTTTTTGCGCTATAAATTAAAAAAAGACTGAAAATATTCAAAAACAATGCATTTTTCTGCGTTTCTGTTATAAAATTTTGCAAATAAGTAATTTCTCTTCATAAATTTTGACCAAAAATGATACTGCTACATTTCTTTGGTTAAAATAACCCAAATCAAAGTTTATTTGGTGTTGGCGGACAGACAGATGTGACAGGGACTGTGACAGATGTGACGGGGACATACAGATGTTTTGTGTATGGTGACAGATGTGACGGGGACAGACAGATGTTTGGGGACTGTGACAGATGTTTTGTGTATGGTGACAGATGTGATTGGGGACATACAGATGTTTTGGGGACTGTTTTATGGGTACACTTATATGTATGGGGACAGGGGTATCAGTGTGCTTGGTGCACTGTGTGGGGGGCGATCTGTGACAGCTTTCTGCATGAAATCCTCATCATGCAGAGAGCTGTTACCTATCTGCATATTCCCCCCTTCCCCCCCCCTGCACTGAGCTCTCACTGAGCTCGGCGGGGGGAGAACTGTCACAGAGACATTCGTCTCTGTTTACAATGTGACGGCTGTGATTGGACACAGCCGTCACATGATCGGGAGGGCCAGTCACTGCGCCCGTATCCCGATCTCTGCTCAGCTGGATCCTGTGATCATAATGATCACAGGATCCAGCCCCAGCGCGCCGCGTGGCCGCGCTGCGAGCTCCCGTTCTGCAGGACGTAAATACACGTCCTGTCAGAACGGGGAAGCTCCCACCCGGCCGTATATATACAGTGGCCGGGTGGGAGGTGGTTAAGGAACGGAAGGACTTGCCCACTTCCTGACCAGGTCATTTTTGCGATACAGCACTGCATCGCTTTAAGTGACAATTGCGCAGTCATGTGATGTTGTATCCAAACAAAATTGATGGCCATTTTTGCCCCACAAATAGAGCTTTCTTTTGGTGGTATTTGATCACCTCTGCGGTTTTTGTTTTTTACGCCATATACAAAAAATTTGACAATTTTGAAAAAAAAACAACAACATTATTTACTTTCTGCTATAAAACATTT
Source organism: Glandirana rugosa (assembly GCA_018402905.1). Classification (NCBI taxonomy): domain Eukaryota; kingdom Metazoa; phylum Chordata; class Amphibia; order Anura; family Ranidae; genus Glandirana; species Glandirana rugosa. Next base: position 138,007 of record BLSH010457429.1, on the reverse strand, counting down.
CCAAACAAAAAAGTAAAAAAAACAAATGTATTCATTAATTTAGGTTGATATGTATTCTGCTACATATTTTTGGTAAAAAAATCGCAATGAGCGTATATTGATTGTTTTGCGCAAAAGTTATTGCGTTTACAAAATAGGGGATATATTTATGACTTTTTTTACTGGTAATGGCGGCGATCTGTGATTTTTAGCGGGATTGCGAGATTGTGGCAGACAGATCGGACACCTAACTGACATAGCAGAATGAGAGGATCTGTGTGATCTGCCTTGTTTACACAGATCCCCGTTTTTTCACTGCAGGGAACGATCGCAGGTGGCCGGCAGACTTTGAGTGATTAGCCTCCCCGCTGGCCAATGGGATCGCGCGTGCCCACAAGAGCGGGTGCACGGACCGGGGTACAGCTATGGCAATTCACTGTGTCGAGCCTCCTTGCTGCAATATAATGACGGCGGCTGGTCGGAAAGTGGTTAAAGTGATTGTAAAGTCTTGTTTTTGTTTTTTTTTAAATAACAAACATGTTATACTCACATCCTCTGTGCAGTTGGTTTTGCACAGAACAGCCTGGATCCTCCTCTTCTCGGGTTCCTCTTGGCTGCTCCTGGCCCCTCCCTCCTATCTAGTGTCCCCTCAGCCAGCAGCTTCCTATGGCGGCACCCGAGCTGAGTAAGAGCTCTGCGTATCCATTCAGATATGGAGCCTCGACCCAGCCCACCTCCTTTCTCCCCTGATTGGCTGACTGACTTTGATTGACAGTCACGGGAGCCAATGGTGCCACTGCTGTGTCTCAGCCAATCAGGAGGAGTGTGTGGGTTAGCTAAGACACTCATGGACATCGCTGGAGAGAGAAGGGGCTCAGGTAAGTAAATAGGGGGGCTTATTGCATAGAATGCATACAGATAAAAACCTTCTGCCTTTACAACTCCTTTAACCACTTCAGCTCTCACACCTGTTTACCCCCTATGGACCGGACCATATTTTCACATTTCTGCTATGTGTCTATTTATGAGTCTATAACTTTGTAATTACTATGATAAAGAATTGATACATATTGTGACGTTATGCGAGGTGCGAGGGTGATACTTGTCGCATTGCATGCGTTCCCCTGGAGTGGACTGGTGAGAGTCCGACCCCGGTGTTGCCAGCCACCGTGGCAGAGCTGGTTACGAACCCGGAGTTTATGGTCCACCCAAATCCCACTCCAGCTGATTGAAATAACCAGGAAGAGCTGTCGGTGCAGCTCACCCTGCTTGAGTTTGGTTGCTCTAAAGACTGCAAAGGAAAAAGGCTTGCATTTTGTTTGAGGGTGTCAGTTACCAGCTCGACACCGTATAGAGAGGTGTCTTGTCTGCATTAGTTGAGCGCTGGATGGCAAGGTATTTGTTTTGGCTATTTGTGTTTGTTTTATGACCTGCAACCTTTACAAAATAAAACTGGCAACCCGCCATATTTTAAGAAAGTTTGCCTACAAGCTGCCTTCTTCCCAGGAAAGGTGATCCACACAAGCTAATCTCCCACACATGGTGGAGGATGTGGCATCTTTCCAAGATGGAGGAAATGTTGAAGGCCCTGCTTCAAATCAATGCAGCCCAGCAGGAGACCAACCGCCAGGTCGCAGAAGTCTCTGCAGCTCAGCGAGAGGAAGAGTCACCAGGCTATCGTAGCACAACAAGCGGCTCAACAGTAGATAAACCGACAATTTGCGGAGGCTCTGCTGGCATTAGGGGGGGCCTGCACCTCCCATGACAGAGGAACCAAAGTTGGTACGCGCCTCTTACCACATGCAGAAGATGATACCTGCGGATGACGTGGAGGCGTACCTCACGACTTTTGAAACAGTCACCCTTCACGAAGGATGGCCAAAAGAATGGTGGGCGGGACTGTTAGCACCATTTTTGATGGGTGAACCCCAAAAAGCCTATTTCAATCTGGAACCAGATAAGGCCCAGGACTATGAGACTCTAAAGGCAGAGATACTTACACGCCTGGGGGTCACCATAGCAGTCCAGGCCCAATGCGTGCATCAGTGGACCTACTGCACCAACAAGCCACCCCGTTCGCAGATGTTCGACCTGGTTCATCTCACCAGGAAGTGGCTACAGCCGGAGACTTTGCCAGGTCCCCAGATTGTGGAGTGTGTGGTCATGGACCACTATCTGCGGGCGCTCCCTGCTGCTTTGAAGAAATGGGTCAGTCATGGGGACCCGAAAACCGCTAGTGGACCTCATGGAGAGATACACGACGGCTGAGGATTTGTTGAACCTATCTGCGCCCCACTTCGGTGTGCCTAGGGGTGAAAGGGCCCCATAGCAGATCCGGTAAGACTGTCCCAATGCTCAAGGGTATCAGGAAGATTAATAAAGCTGCTGTGACTAACAAGACTATAGGCTCTAGACCTGGAGACTGGCCAAAGAAGCCAGGAAGGTCTTGGGGACCCTTGAGAGGGCTGAGTATAGAGCTTATACAGTGTTACCGATGCCATGCATTGGGCCATATTGCTGCCAATTGTCTCCTTTCTCTTTTTGCACAGGTCGCATATACAGCATCATGTTCAGGTCACATGGAGAAGCAGATGTGTGTGATTTCTATTGATGGTAAACCAATCACTGCACTGCTTGACTCTGGTAGTGTGGTAACATTGGTCAAAAGCAGTTGTGTAAATCCTGCAAGGTTACACCCTAGCACCGTCGGGGTCATCTGCATCCATGGGGGACACTCGTGACTACCAGTTGGCGGTCGTTGAGATTGTCACCCCTTGCGGCAGTGTGACCCATTCAGTGGGGGTGGTACCTTCACTACTTCATGAAGCCCTTGTGGGGAGGGATTTTCCTCATTTTTGGAGTTTATGGGAAGGCACGGAGAGTCTGGAGGAAGGAGCTCCTCCTGCTGAGGATGCAAGGGAACTCTCACCAGACCCTGTTTGCCAAATGGAAGGGGAGACTGGTGGTGGGACCAAGGAAGAAGGAGACCCTCTTCCTTTTTCTGTAATGGCTGGGGAGCCGGAGGAGCCAGAAGATAGCGCCCAGCTGGTGGCTAATGACCCAGAAAATGTCTTTGACCCTTACCATGAGAGTGAACAGAATGTAGTACCTGACTTAGAGGTCCGGAGAGAGGACTTCTATACAGAACAACTACACAATGTCACCCTCATTAGAGCCAGAGAAAATGTTAAGGTGATAGGTGGGGAACCCATGGAACCTAATTGGGCAGTGTCTTTTCCCTATATGGCTCTGAAGAACCAGTTGTTGTATCAGGTGGTGAAACACGGGGAGGAGGAAGTAGAGCAACTATTGGTTCCCAAACCCTACCGCAGGATGATGTTAGACTTAGCCCATGGGCATGTAATGGGGGGACATCTAGGTGTAGAGAAGACCAGGGAGAGAATAACCCAGAGGTTCTTCTGGTCTGAGTTGCATGCAAATGTTAGAGGGTATTGTGAATCCTGCCCTGAGTGTCCACTCTCTGAGCCCTTGCCCCATTTTCGTAGTCCACTTGTTCCACTACCCATAATTGAAGTGCCATTCAAAAGAATTGGCATGGATCTCATGGGACCCATAGTAAAGTCTGCCCGGGGGCACCAGCACATCATTTTAATACTAGATTACACGGCCGTGCTGGTCCCAAAGCCTGATGGCACTAACTGATTCTGTAACGACTTTATAAGACTGAATAGCTTGTCCAAGTTTGATGCGCACCCAATACCTCGGGTCGACGAAATTGTGGATCGTTTGGGAGGAGCCCGCTACATGACTACCCTGGACCTGACTAAGGACTACTGGAAGATACCCCTAACAGAGTCAGCCAAAGAGAAAACTGCCTTTTCTACTTTTGAGGGCTCCTTCCAGTACAAACGAATGCCGTTTAGTCATTTAGGCATGGGTCATTCCAGAGGATGATGGACAAGACGTTGAGGCCACATCACCCATATGCAGCCATCTACTTTGATGATGTGATCATCCACAGTACTGATTGAGAATCCCATTTGCCCCAAGTACATTTCCTCAGGAAAGCAGGGCTCACAGCCAACCCCAAAAAGTGTGCCATCGGTCTCGAGGAGGCCAAATACCTTGGCCACATTATTGGGTGGGGACTCATTAAACCGCAGACCAACAAACTGGAGGCAATCCAGAGGCCGCCCCAACACGAGCTAAAAAGCAAGTGTGTGCGTTCCTGGGGATCACGGGGTACTATGGGTGCTTTATAATAGACTTTGCCACCATTGCCGTTCCCCTGACGGACCTCACAAGGGGCAGTGGGTCGGTTATGGTGAAGTGGAGCCCGCAAGCCGAGAAGGCATTTCAGATGTTAAAGCAAGCCCTGTGTGTACAACTGGTGCTGATGACCCCGGACTTCACCAAAGAATTTGTGGTGCAGACCGACGCCTCTGATGTGGGTCTAGGGGCGGTACTGTCCCAGATCAGAGACAGGGTGGAGCACCCGGTTGTATACCTAAGCTGGAAGCTGAAACGGCACAAAAAGAATTATGCCATAGTTGAGAAGCAGTGTCTCGCGATTAAATGGGCCTCGGAGAGCCTCAAGTATTATCTTTTGGGCAGGCCGTTTCGACTGATTACCGACCATGCCCCCCTGAAGTGGATGTGAGACAACAGGGAAAAGAATAGTCGGGTGACAAGGTGGTTTTTGGCCCTACAGCCCTATAAATTCAAAGTGGACCATAGGGCGGGAAAGGTGCAGAACAATGCAGATGCCCTTTCCCAGGTCCACTGTATGGGTGTAACAGTTGCTCAGCAGCAGGGGTTTGAGCAGAGGGGGGATATGTGATGTTATGCGATGTGCAATGGTGGACGGGAGATGCCTGTCACCTCGCATGCGTTCACTTGGAGTGGACTGGTGAGAGTCCGACTTGGGTGTTGCCAGCCACCGTGGCAGAGCTGGTTCCGGCCCGTAGTTTCTGGTCCACCCAAATCCCTCTCCAGCTGATTAAAATAACCAGGAAGAGCTCTCAGTGCAGCTCACCCTGGGACTCAGTGTACTTAGACTGAGAGAGCTTGAGTTTGGTTGCTCTAAAGACTGCAAAGGAAAAAGGTTTGCGTTTGTTTGAGGGTGTCAGGGACCAGCTCAACACCGTATAGAGAGTTATCCTGTCTTCTTCCCAGGAAAGGTGATGTACACAAGCTAATCTCCCACAATATATTGTTTTTGGGGGACAAACGGGGCTTTCTTGTGACCCTAAAGTCCTCTGAGGATCTTTTAAAATGAGGGGAGAAAGTCAAAATCTAAAAAAGATATGTATTTTTTCAAGTTTGATCAGTAATATTTTGAACACAAGTACTATTACTGCGGGGAAAACATATACATTTTATTCTGCTGCTTGTTCTATTTACTTCAACATTAAAATTAAATTTTTGATACAAAGCATGTTAAAGTTATTTACAGAAGAAATAAAGTTTTTTTTTGCATACATTTCATTTTTCTCATAATGCATCAGTAATTTATAGCTCTTACTGATTTAAAATAAAACAGATATATCCTAAACCACATATTTTTACCAGTAAATCCTTAAGGTGGTTGTTAACCCACTTCTACTAAATCCTCTTATCCCCTCTGTACCATAATAATAAGTGTCCCTGTGTCTGAGTAATGTAAAAAAATCTGCCGATCTGTACCTATATAAGCTCAGCTCCCGGCACTCAGCTGACTTGTAAGCTCTCTTCTCTCTCTGGCTCACAGATCCAGTGTTCGGGGCCGAGCACTTCCGCTGATGTCAGCCAGGGAGGAGGGGGAGAGAGGAGAAAGAGAGAAAGCCGACAGTCAGTTAAGCGCCGGGAGCCGGACAGAGGAGATACAGACACAGGAGAGCAGGCTGCGGCTGATGGAGGCACATACGGTGTCAAGGCTCAGCAGCCCTGATATATTGTGGTCAGCGTACGGTGGAGGGGGGGGAGGTATAGCCAGGAAGGATCAGCCAGTTTTTTTTAGGTGATACAGAGGGCCAAATGACACAGCACAAGCACTTTGCTGCATAACATGCTTTAATGGAACAGGATCTGTTTTTTTTGGGGGGGTTAACAAACGCTGTAAAGATAACAATATATATATATGTGCTTTATAAAAAAAATTCCAGCAAACAATTTACCCACTTCAATATAGGACACTTATACCCCCTTCCTTCCCAGACCAATTTTCAGCTTTCAGCGCTCTCACAATTTGAATGACAATTACTCAGTCATGCAACACTGTACCCAAACAAAATTTTGATCATTTTTTTTCACACAAATAGAGTTTTCTTTTGGTGGTATTTAATCACCTCTGGGTTTTTATTTTTTGCAACATAACTGAAACTGAAACATAACTGAAATAAGAGTGAACATTTTGAAAAAAAAAAACACTTTTTTTTAGTTTCTATGATAAAATGTTGTAAATAAGTAATTTTTGCTCATAAATTTGGGCCAAAATTATACTGCTACATATCTTTGGATAAAAATAACCCAAATACGTATATATAATTTGGTCTGTGTGAAAGTACAAATACCCCCCAAATTACCTCTTTGAAAAGTAGACATTCCAAGGTATTTAGTAAGTGGCATGGCAAGTTTTTTGAAGTTATATTTTTTTTCCCCACAATTCTTGGGAAAATAAAGAAATGATTTATTTATTTATTTTTTACACAAAATTGTCATAACAACAAGTTATTTCTCACACACAGCATATGCATACTTCCAATTACACCCCAAAATACATTCTGCTACTCCTCCCGAGTATGGTGATACCACATGTGCACGACTTTTTCACAGCCTGGCCACATAGAGAGGTCCGACATGTAGGGAGCACTGTCAGGCGTTCTAGGAGCATCTAATTTCCTGACGTCCTATTACACTTTTGAAGGCCCTGGAGCACCAGGACAATGTAATTACCTGTATATTCTATGAGGAATTATGAGTCTTTTGAATGATTCATTTTTTTCCACAAGTCTTTGAAAAACATGGAAAGAAAATGAAAACGCTTTTATTTTTACACAAAGTGGTAAAGATATTTTCTAACACATAGCATGTTCATAGTAAAAATTTTGGGGGTAATTTTTGCTATGTACATGCTATGTACTGGTGACAGGTACTCGGGTACATGCTATGTGGCTGTGACAGGTACTCGGGTATTCAGTAAAAGTATCACATATGTGGTATCGCCATACTCGGGACGAGTAGCAGAATGTATTTTGGGGGGTAATTTTTGCTATGTACATGCTATGTGTTAGAACTATCATATGAATTGACAACTTTGTGTAAAAAAAATAAGTTTTCATTTACAGGTACTTGGGTACTCTGATGGGCTGGTGACAAGTGCTCGGGTACTCAGAAGGGCTGGTGACAGGTACTCAGGTACTCTGAAGGGCTGGTGACAGGTACTCGGGTACTCAGATGGGTTGGTGACAGGTACTCGAGTACTCTTATGGGCTGGTGACAGGTACTCGGGTACTCTGATGGGCTGGTGACAGGTACTCGGGTAATCAGTAAAAGTCTCATGTGGTATCGCCATACTTGGGACGAGTAGCAGAATGTATTTTGGGGGTAATTGTTGCTATGTATATGCTATGTGTTAGAAATATCATATAAATTGACAACTTTGTGTAATTGACAGGTACTCGGGTACTCTGATGGGCTGGTGACAGGTACTCGGGTACTTTGATGGTCTGGTGACAGGTACTCGGGTACTCTGATGGTCTGGTGACAGGTACTCGGGTACTCTGATGGGCTAGTGACAGGTACTCGGGTACTCTGATGGGCTGGTGACAGGTACTCGGGTACTTTGATGGGCTGGTGACAGGTACTCTGGTACTTTGATGGGCTGGTTACAGGTACTCGGGTACTTTGATGGGCTGGTGACAGGTACTCGGGTACGCTGATAGGCTGGTGACAGGTACTCGTGTACTATGATGGTCTGGTGGCAGGTACTCGGGTACTCTGATGGGCTGGTGACAGGTACTCAGATGGGCTGGTGACAGGTACTTGGGTACTTTGATGGGCCTGTGACAGGTACTCGGGGTACTCAGATGAGCTAGTGACAGGTACTCGGGTACTTTGATGGGCTGGTGACAGGTACTCAGGTACTTTGATGGGCTGGTGACAGGTACTCGGGTACTTTGATGGGCTGGTGACAAGTACTCGGGTACTCAGATGGGCTGGTGACAGGTACTGGGGTACTCAGATGGGGTGGTGACAGGTACTCAGGTACTCTGATGGGCTGGTGACAGGTACTCGAGTACTCTGATGGGCTTGTGACGGGTACTCGGGTACTCTGATGGGCTTGTGACAGGTACCCGGGTACTCAGATGGGCTGGCGACAGGTACTCAGATGGACTGGTGACAGGTACTTGGTTACTCAGATGGGCTGGTGACAGGTACTCGGGTACTCAGATGGGCTGGTGACAGGTACTTGTGTACACAGATGGGCTGGTGACAGGTACTCGTGTACTCAGATGGGCTGGTGACAGGTACTCTGTTGGGCTGATGACAGGTACTCTGGTATTTTGATGGGCTGGTGACAGGTACTCTCATGGGCTGTGGCAGGTGCTTTGATGGACAGATGACAGGTACTCTGATGGTCTGTGACAGGTACTTTGATGGGGTGGTGACAGGTACTCTTTATTACTGGGGGTTAAAAGAAGAAGGGGTGGGACTTTAAATGAGGCATGCAATTGTAGGTATATGATCAGTATTTTGTTCAAAAATAATCAGAGTAAATGGGTAAAAAATTGATATATCACAGCATTTCATCTATATACATATAGGATTGCATGAAAGTACATGTCATAGCTTCCCATTCATTGAGAACATAGCATCATTCAAGTATATCAAAGTAAACACATGATTGATAAAAACATAATAGGTACAAAAGCTTGACACGTTTCATGGAGTGGTATCCATTCATCAGGAGCAGACATGTGTAAATCTGTAAAAAAGTATAAAAATTCTATGGTATCTGTCTTAGGACAGGAATCAAAAAATGGGAAGTGGGAAGGAGAGATAACTGCCTCACTAGCTGCGGATACTCACAGGCATTGCGGCATAAAGAAAGTGCGGCACCAAACCTGGAATCTTCCCAAAGGGCATCATGTTTGGAAGCTGTGGGGGCATGGTCAATTGCGCGACCAATGCAGGATAGCATCCGGGAATAAAGTGGTCCCTGTAGTGACACCTCCCGTGTAACTACGGATGGATATCTCTCCTTCCCACTTCCCATTTTTTGATTACTGTCCTAAGACAGTTAAAATAGAATTTTTATACTTTTTTACAGATTTACACATATCCGCTCCTGATGAATGGATACCACTCCATGAAACGCATCAAGCTTTTGTACCTATTTTATTTTTATCGATCATGTGTTTACTACGATATACTCAAATGATGCTATGTTTTCAATGAATGGGAAGCTATGACATGTCCTAACCTTTTACTATGTCATGTACTATCATGCAATCCTATATGTATATAGATGAAATGCTGTGATATTAATTATCAATTTTTTAGCCGTTTACTCTGATTATTTTTGAATAAAATACTGATCACATATTGTACATACAATTGTGTGCCTCATTTAAAGTCCCACCCCTTCTTCTTTTAACTCACATGTTGTTAGGGATGGAGGCATGAGAACTTTTGAGTCTCTGCCTCATCTAAAGTCCCACACCCCTTCTGGGGGGGGGGGTCTCTCCTTTTGCTCGAATTATTAGGGATGGAGGCACGCAATATGTATATTATCATGTCAGCCGGATTTCCCATGCATGATCGGAAATCCAGCAATCACAGATTATTGCATGGTTGTCTTACATGTTTCTGCCAATACATGGATACATCATACATATACATTTTTTGTACATCCAGAGTCCCACCATCATCCAAGAATGTTTAGTCACACTCAGCCTCTGGATGCTGGTCTCCTGTCATGCTGTGTCGGTTCTGCTGCACTACTTGGTTCCATGAGTTTTCTACCCACATCACTTCGGGAGCTGCGATGCACTCCAAGGGCTCTCCCGCCCTTCCCCCTTGGGGTATGCGGATGCCTCCGCACAGTGCATCGACGTCATGTTTTCACTTCAGCATGGCATCGCTCACCCAGCGCCGCTGTGCTGACAGTGGTTTCCCATCTGCATCCCATGTGAGGAGGTTTGGCGCCGCATGCCGAGCGAGTGTCTTGCTCAATTGTTGATGCCTCCTCCTCCTCCGGTATGCTTTGCGTGACATTCGGTGGGCGTGCACAGTGCGCACCATTATAGGCTCATTTGGGATGGCTGATCTCTCCTGCTGGCCTCCCATATGAACATTCTTCATTTTCAACCACGGCTTCACATGTCATCAAGGCCTGACCAATGCAGGATAGCATCCGGGAATAAAGTTGTTCCTGTAGTGACAGCTCCCATGTAACCATGGATGGATGTCTCTCCTTCCCACTTCCCATTTTTTGATTACTGTCCTAAGACAGTTAGCATAGAATTTTTATCCTTTTTTTTTACAGATTTACACATGCCTGCTCCTAATGAATGGATACCACTCCATGAAATGCATCAAGCTTTTGTACCTATTATGTTTTTATTGATCATGTGTTTACTACGATATACTCGAATGATGCTATGTTTTCAATGAATGGGAAGCTATGAGATGTCCTAACCTTTTATTATGACATTTACTATCATGCATTCATATATGTACAGTCATGGCCGAAATTGTTGGCACCCCAGAAATTTTTCCAGAAAATCAAGTATTTCTCACAGAAAAGTATTGCAGTAACACATGTTTTGCTATACACGTGTTTATTCCCTTTGTGTGTATTGGAACAAAACAAAAAAAAGGGAGGAAAAAATAGCAAATTGAACATAATGTCACACAAAACTCCAAAAATGGGCTGGACAAAATTATTTGTATCCTTTCAAAATTGTGGATAAATAAGATTGTTTCAAGCATGTGATGCTCCTTTAAACTCACCTGGGGCAAGTAACAGGTGTGGGCAATATAAAAATCACACCTGAAAGCAGATACAAAGGAGAGAAGTTCACTTCTTTGCAAGTCTTTGCATTGTGCGTCTGTGTGTGCCACACTAAGCATGGACAACAGAAAGAGGAGGAGAGAACTGTCTGGGGACTTGAGAACCAAAATTGTGGAAAAATATCAACAATCTCAGGGTTACAAGTCCATCTCCAGAGATTTAGATTTGCCTTTGTCCACAGTGTGCAACATTATCAAGAAGTTTGCAACCCATGGCACTGTAACTAATCTCTCTGCGCGTGGACCGAAGAGAAAAATTGATGAAAGGTTGCAACACAGGATAGTCCGGATGGTGGATAAGCAGCCCCAAACAAGTTCCAAAGAAACTCAAGCTGTCCTGCAGGCTCTGGGAGCATCAGTGTCAGCGCAAACTATCCGTCAACATTTAAATGAAATGAAACGCTATGGCAGGAGACCCAGGAGGACCCCACTGCTGACACAGAGACATAAAAAAGCAAGACTACAGTTTGCCAAAATGTACTTGAGTAAGCCAAAATCCTTCTGGGAAAACGTCTTGTGAACAGATGAGACCAAGATAGAGCTTTTTGGTAAAGCACATCATTGTACTGTTTACCAAAAATGGAATGAGGCCTACAAAGAAAAGAACACAGTACCTACAGTGAAATGTGGTGGAGGTTCAATGATGTTTTGCGGTTGTTCTGCTGCCTCTGGCACTGGGTGCCTTGAATGTGTGCAAGGCATCATGATATCTGAGGATTACCAAAGGATTTCGGGTCACACTGTAGAGCCCAGTGTCAGAAAGCTGGGTTTGCGTCCGAGATCTTGGGTCTTCCAGCAGGACAATGACCCCAAACATACGTCAAAAAGCACCCAGAAATGGATGGCAACAAAGCGCTGCAGAGTTCTGAAGTGGCCAGCAATGATTCCAGATCTAAATCCCATTGAACACCTGTGGAGAGATCTTAAAATTGCTGTTGGGAAAAGGTGCCCTTCCAATAAGAGAGACCTGGAGCAGTTTGCAAAGGAAGAGTGGTCCAAAATTCCGGATGAGAAGTGTAAGAAGCTTATTGATGGTTATAGGAAGCAACTGATTTCAGTTACTTTTTCCTAAGGGTGTGCAATCAAATATTAAGTTAACCACTTGCCGACCGCCCGCCGCAGCGTGACGGCGACAAGGTGGTTCGTTATCGCGAACCACCGTCACAGGACGGCGGCCGCGATAACTAGCATTGTGAGCGCGCGCGCGCGCCGCCGGAGGCACGCTCGCGCACTCACTGTGTTCGGGGGGAGCCAGGGAGCGGATAGGGCGGACTCGATCGCCGCCGGCTACCCGCGATGGCTCCCCCGCACTGAAATAACGGACCTCCATTCTGTTGAAGGGGGAAGGGTGATGTCATGGGCGACGCACATCGGTCTATACATGTCAGCACGTTCCGGCACGAACGATCGCTCCATTACGGACGATCGGGAGAAGATCACAAGTGCGCATACGCGCACGCACCAGAACACAGCGACGAACGTACGGACGCAATAGGCGGGTACGCAACGTCCAATAGGATTCCCTTGGGCACTATAAAAGACTGCTCATTATGCTCCTTAGTTGCTGGATCGTCTTCAGCTCTCCTGAGTTCCTGACCTGTGTGTTCCTGTGTTCCTGCTCTTCTCCTGTAGCGACCCGGCTTGGCCCTTGGACTTTCTCTGACCTCTCCAGTGTTGACCCTTGGCTTGCTTCTCGGACTGCCTCCTGTGTGATTCCTGTGCATGACATTCAGCTTGTTTATTGGACTCTGCTATCTGCCTGATTCCCGGTTAATGACCTTTGGCCTGGCTTACGGACTTACCTCTCTGCTCTCCACTCCTGATTGGCAGCCTGCATCCAGACCCGTTCCAGACATCTCCTGTGGCTCCAGTTCTTACCTACCTGCACGCCTCATCTATATTACCAGTGACCCGTGCTTCTTTGCGCTCAGTACTCCGTGTTCCCATCCAGGGGGTACTCTGCGTTCAGCAGCAAGGGGAGCCTCTCTCAGCACTTCAGCCTCAGATCAGGTACGTGACAGTACGATCCAGCCATGTCAGAGGCTGACAGAGACGGCTCTCCTTTGGATGCTCTATGCCAGCAGGTCACGGCTCTCACTCAGGCCGTGCAAAGACTCCAGGATGGATAATTTCAGCTGGAAGGTCGTATGCAACATCTTTCGGTATCCTCGGCTCCCAGCAACCCCGGATCATCATCTACCAGTGCAGCAAGTACCCCTGCAGCTTCTGACCGCTCAGCCACCACATCAGTCATGATGATGACAGCTCCTGAGCCCAGGGTACCTACGCCAGAGCGCTTTGCTGGAGATCGCAAGAAATTCAAGGCCTTCAAGAACGCCATCTTATTATACCTAGCCCTTCAGCCTAGAACTTTTGCCTCAGAGACTGTGAAAGTAGGTTTCATCATCTCCCTACTCAGTGATGAACCTCTGGCTTGGGCTCATCATCTTCTTGAACAGAAGAGTCCACTACTAAACTCCGTGGATGAGTTCTTTGGGGCCATGAGTCAGCTCTATGATGACCCTCAACGTGCTGCCACAGCGGAAGCCACTCTGCATAATCTTGTTCAGGGCAGACGTCCGGTAGAAGACTACACCGTGGACTTCCGAAAGTTGGCTGCAGATACCAATTGGAATGAGGCTGCCCTCAAGTATCAATACTGTTTGGGATTATCAGGGACTGTAAAAGATGAACTGGCTCGTATTGATACACCCGCTACCCTAGAAGGCCTAATCCAGTTAGCCATTAAGCTGGATAGACGCCTGAGGGAGCGACGGTTAGAACGTCTCCGTACTCCCCCTCCGACCTGGATGTTACCCAGAGTTCCAGCTGCCCCTGCCGCACCACCCATTCCTTCTATGAGTACACCATCAGAAGAGGAGCCCATGCAGCTAGGCCTGGTCCGGGGTCCGCTCTCGGCAGATGAAAAGCAACGCAGACGTAAACACAACCTATGTCTTTACTGTGGTGGAACCGGTCATTATCTGCACAACTGTCCCATTCGGCCCAGTAAGTCACAGTCTATTCCTGCTATGAACTTTCAAGTAGCTGGTCCCTCCATTTCTCACCTTAGTCTCCCTGTCTCTCTACAGGTGGCGGGAGAGGAGGTCCGGCTACTGGCCATCATTGATTCGGGAGCCTGCAGTTGTTTTCTAGATGAAGCCCTGGCCAAGAGACTGTGCTTACCTCTACAGAAGAAGACCCACTTGCAGATCCACCTGGCAGACGGCTCCCTACCCTGCTCGGGGCCAGTTACGCAGGAAACCTTGCCCATTCACACCACCACGGACTCTGGTCATCGGGAATACCTCCGCTTCGACCTGATTTGTTCCCCCATGTTTCCCATCATCCAAGGACTTCCATGGTTACAAGCCCATAATCCTCAAGTGAATTGGGCAAATAAAGAAATTATTTTTGCTTCAGACTATTGTGTCCAGTCTTGTCTGTCCCCAGCAAGCAACCCCACAACTTGCCTGACGCTACAAGCTGAGCTTAATGAACATTCCGAGGTTCCTTCATCTTATCAAGAATTCTCAGACGTATTCGACAAGAAAGGGGCCAATACATTGCCCCCATACAGACCGTACGACTGCCCGATCGAACTACTACCCGGAGCTGAAATCCCCTTTGGCCGGATATTCCCTTTATCAGAGAAAGAACTTGAGGGCCTACGGACTTACATAGATGAGAATTTGAAAAAGGATTCATCCGTCCTTCATCTTCTCCTGCTGGAGCCGGCATCTTTTTTGTCGAAAAGAAAGATGGTACTCTGAGACCTTGTGTGGACTATAGAGACTTAAATAAAATCACGGTTAAAAACCGTTACCCCCTGCCCTTGATTCCCGAACTTTTTCAACGACTCAGGACTGCCAAGATCTTTTCAAAATTGGATTTAAGGGGTGCCTATAACCTCATCAGAATCCGAGCAGGGGACGAGTGGAAGATGGCTTTTAGAACCCGATTCGGACACTTCCAATACTTAGTCATGCCTTTCGGGTTATGTAATGCACCAGCTACATTCCAACATCTGGTAAACAATATCTTCCGAGAATTCCTGGACTACTTCGTAATCGTTTACTTAGATGATATTCTCATCTTCTCTGCTACACTGGAACTACACCGCACCCACGTGAAGAGAGTTTTGGTCACCCTCAGAAAGCATGGCTTATATGTGAAAGCAGAGAAGTGTGACTTCGAAAAAACCACCATACAATTTTTGGGCTTTGTGATCTCCACTGGGGGGATAGCAATGGATCCCCAAAAGGTAAAAGCAATCCTGGAATGGCCAGCTCCTGTTGATAAGAAGGGGGTTCAGAGACTTATCGGTTTTGCCAATTTTTATCGGCGATTTGTGAGGGGGTTTTCAACCATTGTTGCACCAATTACCCAATTGACGCACAGGCAAGGACGTTTTCAGTGGTCCTCAGACGCCCAGAACGCTTTTGATAAACTGAAAGGGTTGTTCATCACAGCTCCTGTATTACAACATCCAGACCCTGCACTTCCTTTCGTGTTGGAGGTAGACGCATCTGAAGTAGCAACAGGAGCAATCTTGTCCCAACGTCAAGGACCCAAAGCCCTCCTTCATCCTATTGCCTTTGCCTCTCGCAAAATGAACCCTTCAGAAAGGAATTACGATGTGGGAGACCGAGAACTTCTGGACATTAAGTTTGCTCTAGAAGAATGGAGATACCTGTTAGAAGGAGCCAGCCATCCCATTACGATCTTTACGGATCATAAAAACTTAGAATATCTCAGGACTGCCAAGCGGTTGAGGCCCGACAAGCCCGCTGGGCGCTTTTTTTTTCCAGATTTAACTTTCATATCTCCTACAGACCGGGATCTAAGAACGGTAAGGCGGATGCCTTGTCCAGGATGTTTCCTGAAACTCCTGAAGTATCAGAACAGGGACAATTCTGTCAGCACAGAACTTTTTGCTTATTCAACCTGATCTAAAGACGGCCGTCAAGCAAGCTTCTGATCAGTGTGTGGAACCTGAAGTACCATCTCTAAGAAAGCAGGAAGGATTATTATGGTTCCAAGACAAAATCTTTGTCCCTCAACAAATCAGGTTACAAGTCCTCCGGACCTTTCATGACCACAAATTGGCTGGCCACTTTGGGATCCAAAAGACTCTCAGGTTAATACAACGCTCCTTTTGGTGGCCTAAGATGAGGCAGGACTGTAGCACATACATAAGTTCCTGTACAGTGTGCCAACGGAATAAGGGTTCTCATTCCAAACCCTGGGGTCTGTTAAGACCATTGTCTATTCCTGATCAACCGTGGAAAGAGATCTCCATGGACCACACGGTAAAAACTTTCAGCTAGATGGTGATGATTCTACCACAACTTGAGAACGCTCCTTCCATTAAGCTGTTATTTCAGGTACCTCTAGAGAAAGGTGCCAACTAGTCCTTATCTGTTACCAGAATTGTCTGGGGTCCCAAACCTTACTCTTGGGAATAAGGCAACCGTGTGACATGTCCTTGAATACATACACGATGTCAGGACGGAGTAGAATCCGGTGGTTTTCCTCGCAACATAATTGGACTCTCAGAAAACCTAGGGTTTCACCGGTCGGTTAAACACCAGTACTTTCCAGGCCTCCTGAACATTGGAC
>BLSH010457429.1:86248-102641 GCA_018402905.1 Glandirana rugosa | reverse complement strand
AACGTGTGTTTTCATTTTCTTTCCCCATTTTCCTAAACCTGTTGGGAAAAAAATGACATGTTCAAAAGACTCATTATGCCTCCTAGAATATACGTTGAGGTGTTTGCTTTCCAAAATGGGGTCATTTTTTTGGGCGTTTCCATTGTCCTGGTGCTCCAGGACCTTCAAAAGTGCAAGAGGCAGTCAGGAAATTAGATGTGTAATTTATGTCCTTAGAACGCCTGATGGCGCTCCCTGTATGTTGGGCCTCTGTATGTGGCCAGGCTGTGTAAAAGTCTCACACATGTGGTATCACCATACTCAGGAGGAGTAGTAGAATGTGTTTTGGGGTGTAATTTGTGGTATGCATATGCTGGGTGTGAGAAATAACCTGTTACAATGACAATTTTGTAAAAAAAGAAAAAACAATCTTAGTTTTTGCAAAGAATTGTGGGAAAAAAATGACAACTTCAAAACAATTCACCATGCCTCTTACTAAATACCTTGGAATGTCTTCTTTCCAAAAAGGGGTCATTTGGGGGTATTTGCACTTTCCTGGCTTGTTAGGGTCTCAAGAAATGAGACTGTCAGTACATCAGGTGTGATCAATTTTCAGTGATTGGCACCATAGCTTGTAGATAGGGATGCACCGAAATTTCGGCAGCCGAAAATTATCTGCATTTTTGGCCTAAATCGGTGTTTTCAGTATCGGCCGAAACCTAAGAACGGGCCGATACCAAAAAGGGGGCGGGTACCGTCCATTGAGGGGTATGTGTGCATCACATACTCCACAATGGATATGGGAGATGAGTAGATTCACAATGCACAGAGCGCACTGCTTGTATGAGCCTCTCTGTGCATGAAACTGTGAGCTAATTACACTGGAATGCAGAGAGAGCTGTCAGATCTTCAAGTTGATGGCGGGATGCGGGTGTTAGCTGTTCAGTCCCGCCCACTTCCGATCTCAGTGAAAATCGGACAGCTCTCTCTCTCTGCAATCAGTGTAATTAGCTGACAGTTTCATGCACAGAGTGGCTCGTACAAGCAGCGTGCCCTGTGCATTGTGAATCTACTCATCTCTTCTGCCAGTGCCAGCCAGTACCATCCAGTGCTGCCTGTCAGTGCCAGCCAGTGCCACTTGCCAATACCATGCAGTGCCGTCTGCCATTGCCAACCAGTGCCACCTGCCAGTACAATCCAGTGCCCAGGCACAGGTAGGCTGCATATGACAATTGTATATAAAAATAAAAATATTTTTAGTAATCAATGATGTATATCAGCTGCAATAACACCTATGAGAATATCTGTTCACTACCTTTGCAACATATACAAACATTGTTAACTGTATTTTTGTTTTT
Source organism: Glandirana rugosa (assembly GCA_018402905.1). NCBI lineage: Eukaryota > Metazoa > Chordata > Amphibia > Anura > Ranidae > Glandirana > Glandirana rugosa. Next base: position 101,304 of record BLSH010457429.1, on the reverse strand, counting down.
CGTATGAAAACCAATAAAAATTCATTACAAAAAAAAAAAAAAAAATAAAAATATTTTTTAAAAACTGTCATTTTCGGTTTTGGCAACTTGAGTCTTGCAAGACTGCCAAGTCTGGGCAGAGAGCCAAGTCAAATAGATAAAAGTAAAAAGATACTATATTTCAAATGATTAAAGGGTTGAACTGTGTGCATAGAAGAGTTTAGTTTAACCATTTAAAGACTAAATCTTTTCCTACATTTCCTGCTTACAAATAAAAATCCAGTATTTTCTGCTAGAAAATGATTTAGAACCCCCCAAACATTATATATTTACTCTTACGCTCACTGACAGACGCAGCCCTTCATTAGACAAGTGGGGTTTATGCTCATATCACTAGGAGTAGACTAGGCAAAATAAAACAAAAGCATAGGTTGGCTCCTCCCAGGGGGCCGTCCTTACCTTAGCATATAACCCCCTGCTAGACAATAGCACATCAGTTTTTATTGCCTAGTGCAAGGAGTTAGTCCTGGTTCCCTATAGCATCTGCGTTCTTCTGAGGTTTTTTCTGATGAAGACTGCTATCAAGAAGCCGGATGGTGGTATAGAGGATATCTAGTATCCAAAAACTTTCCCCAGTCCAGCCAACGTCTGTGCGAGCTACCCTTAGCCTTGGTGGGGACACGCCGCATAGGGCCCGTTCCGTGCGGGCTGCCAGTGGCTGATCCCACTTGTGCCCAGTGACTGGTTTGTTCCTGTCCAGTAGCCTGGCCAGCAACATCCCTCTCAGTGGGGAGGAAAGTCTGCTCCGGGTGGCTACCCGCTGCGCCCGTCGGATCGTTGAGTGGACCCCTCTTCCGTCCTAGGGGCGCGGAGGGGGGCACCTGGGCAGCTTCTGAGGTAGCCGGCCGGTGGGGGCTTATTAGTGGGGACGCATCTGGGGTGGTAATCTCCCCCACTCCCCTCCCCCCCGCGATACCACACCCCGCACTGACCATTTTGAGCACTGTATTCAGGCGATTCACCGCCATTTCGTGGTGGATCACCGTTCGTTCGCCGCCATTTTGCCATAGCTCGGCATGTTTTGATGGCAGTGGCCATTTTTCTGTAGCCCATGCGGTTTTCAGCCTGTCCTCTGGCGGCCGCCAGTGGCTTTTCTCGCTATTACAGGGAAGTGATAAAAATGGCAGAGGCACTTCCGTTTTCGCTTGGACAGCGTGGCTGAAAGACACGGCGGTGCAGGCTCTTGAAGTGGAGTGTTTTTTCAGTGCTCATTCCGGTCACAGCGCTGAGGCATCAAAAAACAGAAAGTATAGCTGGCTCTCCCTGGGTGCTGGTAGCGGTGGGTGCAATCCTTCTGGGTCTCCCTGGCTGATTGGTGGGGTAGAGGTGGTGGTCACACAGTGGGGGTGCCGGAAGTCTGAGATGTCAGAGGCCGGCAGTGCTATGGCAGGGGTACCTGCGGAGCAACAATCCACGCTGGGGTCCCTGGTGTCCTTGGAACAGCTGAGGGCAGTATTTGGTGAATTCTTTCCCCAGACGGGGGACCCGATTCCGGGGGGCCCCAAAAAACGCCCGCCCCCCGTCATTCTTCGGGGGAGGATTCGGAACCAGAGAGCGCCTCGTGGTCACGGGAACCCCCGTGGAGCTATCAGAGGGTGAACTGATACCCTCAGACTATGAAGATGATCAGGGGGCTTCATCTTCGCGCGACAAAGCAATAGTGGCTGCCCTGATCACTGATATTCGCGAGTCCATGCGGCTTGACCAAGCAGGGGAGTCGCATGAGTCCACATATATTTGTGGGTCGCTTAAGCCCCCTAGGTCCCCCAGGGCCTACCCTTATGATCAGGTTTTTGAACAGGCGTGTTCAAGGAATGGATGCGGCCGCAAAATTCCTTTGCTTTACCCAAAAGCTTTGCTGTTCGCTACCCCTTTGAGGATAGTTTTACTAAGAGATGGGCTTCCCCAGAAGTGGACCCACCGGTGGCCCGTCTGAATAAGGCAACGACCACTCCCTTGGAGGGGTCTCCGTCTTTTAAAGAGGCGGCCGATCGCCGCACGGAGGCAGTGTCTAAGGCACTGTTCTGGTTGGCTGGGTCAGCCATGCGTCCAGCTCTGGCTGCTGCTATGGCGGCGCAAGCTCTTTTCGAGTGCGCTACCACATTACACTCCGGTTTGACTTGTGAGTGTGCGCGGGCTGAGGTGCAACGGGCACAACACTTGGAAGAGGGTCTCCGTTACCTATGCGATACTGCATTGGACCTACTTCCCATACTGTCAAAAATGTCCATTTTTGCAATTGTTATCAGGCGGGTGCTGTGGCTCCGCTCTTGGTCAGGCGACCAGGCATCGAGAAAGCTCTTACGGATCTTCCCTTTCAGGGAGGGCGTCTGTTTGGCCCACAGTTGGATGAAATCATTAAGGATTTCACGGGAGGGAAGAGTACTTTCCTTCCAGAGCCAAAACGGCAGGATTTTCGCCGTAGGCAGGGCCCTGTTTCTTCAGGCCAGAAGTTTTTTTTTTTTCTGCGCCCGGCTCAGCGGGTAAGAGCTTCAAGTCCGGTAAGGCTTCCGCTGGGCCCAGTAAAAGTCCCTGGCAGCGTAAACCTGAAAAAACAAAGGATAAGTCAACCTCCGCATGATGGGTTGCCCCCGCCCGACTCTTGGGTGGGGGGCCGGTTACTGGGGTTCGCAGACAGATGGACTGCCCGCATCACCGATTGGTGGGTGCTTGAGGTGGTGTCCTCCGGGTACAGGATAGAATTCATCTCTCTACCCCCAGAAAGGTTCTTCCCTTCGAACTTAAGACTCCCTCAGGGGCGTCGGGAGGCGCTTCTAGGCGCCGTTCGGGTGCTTGCCAAACAGGGGGTGATTGTACCGGTACCCACGGTGGAAAGATTTCACGGGTTTTACTCAAACCTCTTTGTGGTGCCCAAAAAGGGCGGTGTCAGGCCAGTTCTGGACCTGAAGGCACTAAACTGCTTTGTAAAGACAAAAAGATTCAGGATGGAGTCCATCCGCTCGGTCGTGGCCGCCCTGCACCAAGGGGAATTCATGGCGTCCCTGGATATCAAGGACGTGTATCTCTGTCACAGGCACCAGCGTTTCCTGCGTTTCGCAGTGGGGGATCTGCATTACCAGTTTGTGGCTCTCCCCTTCGGTCTGGCTTCGGCTCCCCGAGTGTTCACCAAGGTGGCCCCGATGCTGGCGCTGTTGAGACAGGTATCGCGGTGGTAGCATACCTCGACGATTTACTCCTGAGAGCAGAGTCGGCCGCAGCTCTGGAGGAGAACGTGATAATCACGGTGTCCACGTTAAAAGATTTCGGTTGGCTGATCAACCTGCAGAAGTCATCGTTGACTCCATCCTGCCGTCTGGAATACCTGGGTCTGATTCTGGACACGGTGCAGGCAAGGGTGTTTTTACCGCTAAAAAAGCTCCTGACACTTCAGGCAGCAGTGCGGACCCTGTTATCACGCCAGTGGTCCTCCTTACGGTTCTGTATGCCAGTGTTGGGGCTCATGGTGTCGGCTTTCAAAGCGATACCTTACGCCCAGAGTCACACTGGGCTCCTGCAGAAGGCGATTTTGTCGCAATTTGACAAATCTCCACTATCCCTAGACAGACTGATCAGGTTGGATCATCAGTCCCGGGGATCCTTTGTTTGGTGGATTCGGGCTTCAGCCCTAAAATTAGGAAAATGTTTCCTCCCCCTCAATTGGTCAATAGTAACAATGGATGCCAGCCTATCGGGCTGGGGAGGGGTCCTGGGTCAGTTTTCTGCCCAGGGCCGTTGGTCAGCTCAGGAAGCTTGTCTTCCGATAAATGTACTGGAGCTGAGAGCGATCAGACTTTGTCTATCCCGTTGGTCGACAAGGCTGCGAGGCTTCCCTGTCCGGGTTCAGTCGGACAATGCCACGGCTGTGGCATATGTGAACCATCAGGGCGGAACAAGAAGCTCGGCAGCAGCCGCGGAGGCAGCGCTGATCCTTTGGTGGGCAGAACTTCACGTGCCAGCTCTCTCTGCAATCTACATTCCAGGCGTGGAAAACTGGCAGGCGGACTTTCTCAGCCGCCGGACTTTGGATCAGGGGGAATGGTCCCTACATCCAGAAGTGTTCCGCCAGATTTGCCTCAAGTGGGGCACGCCAGAGGTGGACCTCATGGCCTCCAGATTCAATCACAAGGTACAGACCTTTGTGTGGAGAACTAAAGATCCGTTGGCAGTCGCCACAAACGCACTGGTAGCACCCTGGGGTCGGTATCGGCTACTGTACGTCTTTCCTCCTCTGAAGCTTCTGCCGCGGGTTCTGCACAGGATAGAAGCAGAGGGAATCCCGACAATCCTCGTAGCTCCGGATTGGCCTCGGCGTCCTTGGTACGCCGATGTGGTACGGATGGTGGCAGATGTCCCGTGGCGTCTTCCACTTTGTGAAGACCTACTGTCTCAGGGACCCATCTTGCACCCTGCTTTACCCTCGCTGGCTTTGACGGCTTGGCTATTGAGTCCCAGGTGTTGAGGGATAGGGGTGTCTCTGACTCCATAATCCCTACTATTATTAAAGCGTGTAAGGTTTCTTCGCGTAAGATTTATCATAGGACCTGGAAGGCCTATATTGCCTGGTGTGAGGCAGGGGGCTGGAACCCCCGCTCTTGTGCGGTGTCCAGAGTGCTGACTTTTCTGCAGCAGGGACTGAACAAGAACCTAGCGTTAAGTACGCTTAAGGGTCAGATTTCGGCCCTGACTTTCTTTTTCAACGACCCTTGGCGTCACATTCGTTGATCCGTACATTTGTACAGGGGGTATGTCATGTGGCTCCTCGGATGCGGTCGCCTCTGGCACCGTGGGATTTGAATCTGGTGCTTTATGTGCTTCAGAAGCCACCATATGAGAATATTAGGGACATTCCCTTACAGTTGTCTGCAGAACGTGGCTTTCTTGGTGGCTGTTACAAGGCGGTTTTGCGACCTTCCCCTTCTTTTCTTCCGAAGGTGGTTTCTTCTTTTCATTTGAATGAGGATATTGTTCTTCCCTTATTGTGCCCGCACCCGTCGCATCCCAAGGAATTTGAACTACATTCTTTGGATGTGGTGAGGGCCTTGCGGGTGTACTTGTTTTCTACAGCTTCTTTTTGGAAGTCTGATTCTTTATTTTTGCTGACTGAAGATTTGCGCAAAGGCATGGCGGCCTCGTCAGCTACCATTTCTCGTTGGATTAGGAAGACCGTGACTCATGCATTTGAGGTTCGGGGCAAGGTTCCCCCGTTTCCAGTCACGGCTCATTCCACCAGGGCAGTTAGTACTTCCTGGGCTTTTAGACACCAGGCCTCGGTGTCTCAGGTGTGCAAAGCGGCTACTTGGGCCTCAGTGCACACGTTTACTAAGTTTTACAAAGTTGATGTTTCAGCATCTGCGGATGCTGCTTTTGGCCGCAAAGTTTTGCAAGCGGCAGTGTAGGCGCGACTGGCGCCGCCTGAGAGGGCTTTTTTTTTTGTTTTTTTTGTTACAGTTGTTAGTTTACCCGCCCCTCTTGATTGACACAGCTTTGGGACATCCCCACTTGTCTAATGAAAGGGCTGCGTCTGTTAGTGAACGTAGGAGTAAAAGGGATTTTATTATAACTTACCGTAAAATCCTTTTCTCTGAGTTCACTGACAGACGCAGCACCCACTCCTCTGTTGAGTTTGTACGGCTTGTTACGAACTGATGTGCTATTGTCTAGCAGGGGGTTATATGCTTTTTTTTTTTTTTTTTAGCAGAGACCTTAGAGAATGAGATGGCAGTTGTTGCAATATTTTATGTCACATGGTATTTGCACAGCGGTCTTTCAAACGCAATTTTTTTGGAAAAATTACAGTTTAAAAAACAAAAACAAAACTAAACAGTGCTGTTAGCCCAATTTTTTTGTATATGTAAGATGTTACGCCGTGAGAATCATGAGAGAATCGTGACCTTTATTCTAAGCAAAAAAAATTGTGATTCTCATTTTGGCCAGAATCGTGCAGCTCTATGTAGCAGTATAAATTGTGACCAAAATTTATGAAGAAAAATTACTAACTTGCAAAATTTTATAACAGAAAGAAGAAAAATGCAGTTTTTCACAAAACTTGCAGTATTATTTTATTTATAGCGCAAAAAACAAAAAAACCCAGAGGTGATTTAAATATCACCAAAAGAAAGCTCTATTTGCGTGAAAAAAGGACAAACATTTCATACGAGTACAGTGTGTTATGACTGAGTAATTGTCATTCAAAACGTGAGAGCGCTGAAAGCTGCAAATTGGTCTGGTTAGGAAGGGGGTTTAAGTGCCCAGTGGACAAGTGGTTAATAAACTGCAATATGTTATGTTTTAGGTTTAACCACTTGCCGACCATCAACCGCAGGTTGACGGCGACAAAGTGGCTCAATAACGCAAACCGCCGCCATACGACGGAGGCTGCGAGATCGCGCACTGTGAGCGCGCTCACTGTGTTCGGGGGGGGGCCAGGGAGTGGGTGCGGCAGACTCGATCTCCGCCAGCTACCCGCGATGCCCCCCCCCGCACTGAAAGAATGGAGGTCCGTGTAAGTAAACACGGACCTCCGTTCTGTGAGAGGGGGAAGGGCTGTGATCACAGCCTTCCTCTACATGGAAGCTGTGATCACTTCCCTTCCCCTGCTAGGGCAGCCCACACACAGTTAAAACACGCCCAGGGAACACAGTTAACCCTTAGAGCGCCCCCTGCAGGTTAACCCCTTCACTGCCAATGGCATTTACACAGCAATCAGTGCATTTTTATAGCACTGATCGCTGTATAAATGCCAATGGTCCCAAAAAAGTGTCAAAATAGTCCATAGTGTCTGCCCCAATATCGCAGTACCGCTAAAAATCGCAGATCAGAAATGACGCAGCGATGATCAAATACCACCAAAAGAAAGCTCTATTTGTGGGAAAAAAAGGACGCAAATTTTGTTTGGGTACAACGTCGCACGACCGCGCAATTGTCCGTTAAAGCGACTCAGTGCCAAATACCAAAAAGTGCTCTGGTTCTAAAGTGTGAAATCCTTCCAGGGCTGAAGTGGTTAAACCAGGTTCACAATAGCAACAGTGTTATAATATCCCTGTGCCGACTGCTACAAAATTAAATTTCATAGGGTCTCTTAGAACCCTTTCACACTGAGGCGCTTTACAGGCGATATTTAGCTAAAAATAGCGCCTGTAAAGCTCCTCAAAAGTCACTCCCCATCCACCTTTCCAAATAATTGTAACACCATACTATTGAATATGGTTTACTGTATTAAGCCTCAAATCAGTATTAAAGGAGTTATAAAGGCAGAAGGTTTTTTTATCTTAATGCATTCTATGGATTAAGATAAAAAAAAAAAACCTTCTGTGTGCAGCACATTATTATAATACTTACCTGAGCCCCCTCTCGACCCAGCGATGTCCACGAATGCCTCGGTCATCCGGTACTCTCCATCCTGATTTGGGTAAGACACAGCAGCGGCAGGTTTGGCTCCCGCTGCTGTCAATCAAACTCTGTTGGCCATTGAGGAGAGAGGGGGCAGGGCCTAAGCACGGCTCCATGTCTGAATGGATACACAGAGCTGCAGCTCGGCTCGGGTGCCCCCATAACATGCTGCTTGTTATGGGGGCACTTAACAGGAGGGAGGGGCCAGGAGCTTCAGCAAGGGACCTGAAGTAGCATCTAATGTGTTTCTATGACAGTGTCTTATTAGATACGATTTCAAGTAGTGCAATTTGAGAAGTAGTTCATGTAATACTTTTCAGGATTTCAGCACAATTTCACTGCCATAGACTATAATGTAAATTGTGCTGCAATCTTATATCAGCACTACTTGAGCTTAAAAGAAGTTAAAGCATTACTAAACCCAGTAATATGAAAATCGTTCATCTTCCCCCACCCACAGTGCCCACAGCTTATAAATCTTCTTTTTACATAAAAATACTGCCACTACATACCTTTTTCGTTGATCTGTATACTATGGTCAGTGATAAACTGCACAGTTTCTCCAGTCCTGAGTATTCAAATAGGAGGAGATTTCCACTATAGTCTGTATACACGCCCACATATGTGATGTCAATATCATGTGACCTGGCTAGCTCTGAGAACATGTAAATGTTCTCTCCAGCATAAAAGACACAACTGAGCATGTGCAGGAGGACTACCCTGCCTGTGTTAAAGTGGTAGTAACCCCCCCACTACTTTTTTTACCTACAGGTAAGCCTATAATAAGGCTTACCTCTAGGTAAAAAAAATATCTCCTAAACCTACATAGTTTTAGGAGATATTCGCCCTGCATGCAGCCGCTGACATTAGCGGCGCATGCGCTCTGATGATCTGGCTGAGGCGTCCGGCAACTCAAAGCTGGCTGCCGGAATGAAGAGCGGCCATCGCGCATGCGCAGGAGTGACTTCACGCGGCTCCGGCCACTCACATCGTCGGAGCCGCGTACCCGGAAGAAAGAAGAGGACCAACATGTCAGCGTCTTTAGCGCTGACCGACTCGGGCATCGGGGGCCTCATTCTAAGGTAAGTATTTCATATGTTAGTATGCGATGCATACTAACATGTTATGCTATTGTCTTGCAAAATTTTTTTTTTTTTTTTTTTTCAGCAGACGGGTTTACTACCGCTTTAAGCTGGCCTTCCTCAGATAGACAGTGCGGGGAAGGGGAAGATCTGCGCATTCAGGATAAAACCGCCTTTTTTACACAATGCAGAGGATTAACCCCTTCCACGGTGAGTAGAACAAGCATGTTCTGCTGCATATACAGACTGATTTTACTGTTGTGGGTTTAGTAACACTTTAAAGTGTTACTAAAGTCCATTTAAAAAAAAATGTAAATAACAAATATGCTACATTTACCTGCTCTGTGCAGTGGTTTTGCACAAAGTGGCCCCAATCCTCCTCTTCTGGGATCCCCCAGTGGCAATCTTGGTGCCTCTTCTTCTTACGTCCACCATAGCCTGCCGCTTGCTATGGGGAGAAGCGTGGTCTACGCACTCCCAAACGGTGTGTCCTTGGAGCTGCACTCCATAGACAGGTCCCACACAGTGGGACTTAGGCCCGCCCCCCACTTCCTCTTCACTGCATATGATTGACAACAGCAAGAGCGAATGGCTCCTGCTGCTTCTCTAATGCTGTGTGAAGAGAAAGTAAGGGGAGAATAGATGCAGCGGCGCTGATCTCTTCTCCCCTCTCTTCTCCTTCGCACAGGGAAAAAATGCAAGCAATGCATTAAGGGAAAAAAAAAAACGTTTTTAGGTTTAGTAACACTCTAAATATGAACTCTTTGCTAGTTAAACTTTTGTTCCTAACATCACTGTTCCTCCCTGTAACATGGACAGCCCCTCACTGAAGTAGCACTGAAGTCATATCAAATCATTACAAATCTCACAGAAGTATTGCTGAAGTCAGGCTTTAAATCGCACTACTTTAACTCGTACATGGTGTGACCACAGGCTTAAAGCGGAATTCAACCCATCTAATTAACGATTTCCCAAAACAGAATTCAAGGCATTCCATGAATGATAACTGTCACATTTGCTTTTGTGCTTAACCAAACTGTTAAATCATCTGATGTCTGGTGTCATAACTGATCACAGGCAGCACCATGGCTGCAACTGCAGATCCAACACTGACTATAATGGTGGTGGCTTCCTTGGTTGTAAAGTATAGGAGGATTTAGTTCTGCTTTAACTTTTTAGTCCATACCATCTAAATATCTGTTAGTGCATCTTAGGCTCCATTCACACCTATGCAGTTCGCTTTTGAGCGTTACTGCAGTGCATTTTGCTGTGCTTTCCGCATTTTTAAACGCAACTTTAACTTGCGATTTTGCCGCGATTTGCATTATTATGGTCTTTTTTTTTTTTTTTTGGAAAATTTGTTGTTGGGCAGACTTAAAAATGCAAGACGCAAATCGTGGTAAAAACACCCTACATGATTTTCTGCAGCTTCTCTATTGCAGTCTATTGAACCAAAAAAAGCACCATTTTGCGTTTAAAAAGTCCCTGACCCTTTCCAAAAAACGCGGAAGCACAAAAATGCATTGATGTGAACGTGTTCCATAGGGACCCATGTTAAAAAAAAAATAAAAATGTCCTGCATTTCTGCAAAAAAATGAAAAAATGCGTTGGTTTGAATGGAGCCTCAGGCTGGTTTCATATGGATTCCAATCAGGTCAGCCTGTCAGTTTTTCAGGCGGATTTGATCGGACCATCCATAGCTCTCCAAAGAGCGGGGGATGTCAGTGGGCATGTGTCCACTGACACCCACTGGCGTCTGATCCATTCCTCATCCGTCCATCGGATCAGATGGAAATGGAAAGGAGGTCCATCTCCATCTGACAGCCCCATAGAGAATAGCGGGGCTGTGATTGCCCTGCATAGCTGGGTAGATACGGACCTGTCATCTGCATGCTCAGCCGGATGCGCATTATGGAGACCGCCTGTGTGAAACCAGCCTTAAGCTACCCTCTCCCCAGATTGACAATGCTGCTGCCCAAGGGTGGCTCCATTGCTGCTCCATCTTGAGTAGAGACACCCGAAGACTCTGTTTCCACTACTGTGAGTTATTGTGTGACTTGATACGTGAAGTCGCATGACAAGTCAAAATCCTTGTATTTCAATGGTCCCCATTTTAATTGGTGCGACTCAAGTCGCAGCGACTCCAAAAAAGGTTTTTGCACTACTTTGTTCCAACTTTTGGTGCAACTTTGATGCAGATAGTGTAAAGTTGGATCAAAGCTGCACTCAGTCACTTTGGAGTCGCAATAGTGGAAACCTAGCCTGAGACACGAAGTGTGTTACAGGCCACATCGCTAGTTGAATATATAGGAGAAAGCCTAAAAGGAAAACAAATGCAGTCAGTACATTTAAGGATTGGTAATCCCTGTACATCCTTGAGTTGTAGTAGTTATACCAGGATGATCCAGCTCCAGGCATCATTACAGTATTTTTCATTTTTATTTTTGCCCGGAAATGCTTTTTTTTTTGGTAACAGCTTTTACAGGTGGTGGGACCCCATCCCGGGCTATCCTGTCCCACCAGGGAACTTGGGTTTGCAGCCGGCAGTTGCGCCAGATGATCATAGATACGATCGAGGACTGGAAGGTTCCCGATCATCCCTATGGTCTAGGAAACCAAAAGCGATGGTTTCGGGTTTGTGTTTACTGGCTGGGTGCCGCCCAGTAATGCAGCCAATCAGACCAATCTGTGTCTGGCTGTTTTGGTTTACACCGAATCCGACTTTGAAATCGTGCAACTTCACTTGAAATCGCACGATTTCAAAGCTGCATGTCAGTGTGGCTATACATACGACTTGGCTGACATCTGTGCGACTTCATACATGTCATAGATGTCTATATGCAAGCTGCACCTGAAATCTACAAAAGTAGTGCAGGAACTACTTTTCCAAATCTGTATGGCACCGTAAAGTCGTTGTCATACTGATTTGAACTCTTCCATTGCCAACAATAGGGTGCGACTTGTCATGTGATTTTTGGACATGTTAAATCGCATGACAAGTTACACCGGTGTGTCAGGGGGCTAATAGACCCCAGATCTCCCCTTAAAGAGGACCTGTCACAGCCCATGATCGCACAAGGAATGCTGTTAATCCCTTGTGAGAGCAATAAAGCTGATAAAAATTTAGAGGTGCACCGACTGGAAATTGTGGTGCCGAAACTGAAAATTCAAGCTGCACTTGGTCGAAACCGAATTGACAGTGTAAAAATAAATTAAATATATATAATGTATTCAACTTTTTAATTAATATCATGAACTTAAATGAATATGAATTTGTTGGCCATTATCGGCGTCTTAAGCGCAAGAAAAGCTCAAGAAAAATGCATCCCTTTAAATTCTATGTATGTCTTCACACTGATCCGTTGTGTTTCCATTTTGGTGTTAAAAATCTTGCTTGCTGCATGTTTTGGTCTTTTTTTTGTCAGCTTAAAAAACACCTGCACCAAAAACGCATCTCCCCGTTAATATACATTGAAAACGCAGCAAGAAAGCATTAATAATACACCCATGTTACATTTTTGATGTGGTTTTTTTGAGTCACATGACCTATGAAAAACACACCATAAGCACAGTAAAATCGTGGCAAAATTATTTTTGGCGCTGTTAACAGTACCTTTTTTCCTTATCGCCAAATGCTGAAAACACAATTTTCGGCTAATATGTTTCAGATGTCAAAATTTCAGTGCATCTGTCTAAAAAAAAAAAAGAAAAAAGAAAGCAACAGTGTAAGCCTGGGTTCACACTGATGTGGTGCAGGACACCGCATGTAATTCGCACAGGAATCGCAGCACATTCCTGTGAAATTTACATGTGGTGTCTCTGGGGTCCGATTTGAGCCATGGATTTGTATGGCTCAAGTCGCACCGCCTTCGCACCAAACTCGTGCAGGACTCTTTTTTTTTTTTTTTTTAATTTTTGTCTGCATCAGAATTGATCCAATTCTGCAAATTGCACTGCGTTTTGGATTTCGGCGTGTCGGTAACCTACACTCCGCAATCGGTTCACATGAATGAGTTGCAGTTTTGATGCGGTGCGGAATCTGCTGCAATTTCGCACTGCATCTAGTATGAATCAAGCCTAAAAAAGAAATGTTAAATATAATCGAAAAAAATTAAAGTGCCCTCTGCCCCACCCCCTTCCATTCATGAATGCATACGTAAGTCAGGCACGCTTATGTTAACAATGTTTGCACCACACATGTGCGGTATCACCGCAAACGGTATAGCGAAAGCAATAATTCTAGCACCACACCTCCTGTGTAACTCTAAACTGGTCACCTGTAAAGACTTTTGAAGCATCGCCTGTGGAGATTTTTAAGTACCATAGTTTGGTGCCGTTTCACGGGAGTACACAATCTTAACCCCTTCAGATCCGCGCTATAACCGAAAGATGGCTACATTGCGGATCTCAATTTCCGGGTGGACGTCCAAGGATGTCCCGCCCTTGTGTGTGCTCCCAGCGCGCACTCACAGGCGGTGGCGCGTGCATCCGCCGTACGCTGCGTGGGCTTACCCGCAGGCCGGGCAGACTCGATGTCCGCTAGTGACCCGCAATCGCCTGTCAGAGCTGCGGAACGGGGAACCGCCGATGTAAACACAGCGTTTCTCCGTTCTGTGAAGTGGGACATGACAGATCTACTGATCCCTGTCACTGGGATCAGTTAGATCTGTTATGTCCCGGCCAGCCCCGCCCCCACACAATTAGAACACATGCAGGGAACACAGTTAACCCCTTCACTGCCCCCTGCAGGTTAACCCCTTCACTGCCAATGACATTTTATACAGTAATCAGTGGACATTTAAATTTCTGGTCACTGTATAAATGTCATTGGTCCCAAAAAAGTGTCAAAAATGTCCGACATGTCCGCCCCAATATCAAAGTCCTGATAAAAATCTCAGAACACCGCCATTCCTAGTAAAGAAAAATAAAATAAATAAAAACGCCATAAATCAATTCCCATAGTTTGTAGACGCAATAACTTTTGTGCAAACCAATCAATAAACGCCTATTGCGTTTTTTTTTTTTTTCACCAAAAATATGTAGAAGAATATATTTCGGCCAAACCCAATGAATATTTTTTTTTTTTTGGATATTTATTAGAGCAAAATAAAAAATGTTCTTTTTTCGAAATCGTCGCTCTTTGTTTGTTTATAGCGCAAAAAATAAAAACCGCAGAGGTGATCAAATACCACCAAAAGAAAGTTCTATTTGTGGGAAAAAAAGGATAAACATTTTGTTTGGGTACAACGTCGCACGACCGCGCAATTGTCATTTAAAATGCAACAGCGCTGAAAGCCTAAAATTGGTCTGGGCAGGAAGGGGGTTTAAGTGCCCAGTAAGCAAGTGGTTAAACCCTGACATGTTTGATATCTATTTACTCGGTGTAACATCCTCTTTTATATTTTACCAATAAATTGGGTATTGTGTTTTTGCATATTGTAACTCATTACAAACTACCCAAAAAAAGTTAAAAAAAAAAAACAAAACAAAACACCTGCTGTACAAATATTGTGTGACATAAAAATATGTAACCTCCACTGTTTTGTTCTCTAGGGTCTCTGCTTAAAAAAAAAATATAATGTTTAGGGATCATTGGGGAAGTCGTTTTATAACAAAAATTGATGCTTTTTACATGTAGGAGGGGAGTGTCAGAATATGCGTGGGAGGCAGGGGGTTACATTTTAAAGGGGGCCCTGCAATTCTTTTTAGTGTAAATTAAGATGGGTAGGTATCTCATTGCTTATTATGCTTGGTGAGGTGTCAAGGCTTGCTTGAGGGTTGGTGAAGAGTGGAAATATAGGCTGTCTAAGGCTGACAGTGTGGAAGCTGATTGATATTGTGTATCATTCAATGGCTTGTATATGCACTGCCATATTGATCCTTCTCAACTAAAGCCCAACAGAAAATAGAAAAAAAATGGCATATTTTTAAAAAAGACACAAGGCAGCAGTGCACATAGGTTTGCTAACTGCATTTTTCTTGGTGTTTAGCCATGCAAATAGAATGTGAAGCGGACACTGATTGCTGATGTTCCTATAGGGTCTGCCACATTGAACAAATGTTTATAGATGCAGGGTCATGTTGAAGACATATTTGCAAACCATTAACCCATCTAAGTTAATTCCAGTTTGTTTCCCTTTTAAAGCGTTTGTTAACCCCCCCAAAAAATGGATCTTGCTCCTTTAAAGCATGTGCTATGACACAGTGCTTGTCATGTGTCATTTGGCCCCCTGTAACACCTAAAAAACCTGGCTGATCCTGCCTGGCTATAGCCCATATATCCAATCTCAATACGTTCGTCGTCCTCCCCGTCGTGACAGTGTTCGTCTCTCCCCTCCCCCCCCCCCTCCGTGTCCTCGTCTCTCCTCTGCTCCTCGTTCGACACCTATTACCTCCGTGTATGACCACTGAGGCTACAGTCACAGTCGACGGGACTAGATAGGCACCAGAGGCATGTCCCCTTTCCGATATCGGTCCGTCCTAGTCGGTCCAAAAAATCCACAATGTCCCCCGGTTTACTGTGTACTGTTCGTGACACAGTATCGT
>BLSH010457429.1:59830-70138 GCA_018402905.1 Glandirana rugosa | reverse complement strand
GATCTGCGATTTTTAGCGGTAATGCGATATTGGGGGGGACATGTCGGAACATTTTGACACTTTTTTGGGACCAATGACATTTATTCAGCGATCAGAAATTTAAATGTCCACTGATTACAGTATAAATGTCATTGGCAGTGAAGGGGTTAACCTGGGGGGGGCGATCTAGGGGTTAACTGTGTTCCCTGGGTGTGTTCTTACTGTGGGGGGGTTGGGCTAACATGGGCATGAGAGATCTAACTGATCCCAGTGACAGGGATCAGTAGATCTCTCATGCCCCACTGACAGGGCGGGGAACCGCCGTGTTTACATCGGCGGTTCCCCGTTCTTTTGTCTTTTGCCACTCATCGCGGCTCGCCGGCGGACATCGGGTCCGCCCGAGCCGCGGGCACACTCCTCAGGAGTGCGGCGGGGCCGCGCGCGCGCCCCCTGGTGGGCAAAATGCGAATCGCCGCCTATTTACGTCGATTCGCGCCCAGCTCCCCGACTGCCGCCGTGAAAAGACGGCGCGCGGTCGGGAAGCGGTTAAGTCAATCTATGCATTAAAGCAGAGTTCCACCCAAAAGTGGAACTTCCGCTTTAAGTCCTCCTCCCCAGCTCCGGATGCTGAAACTGAGCTTTTGGGGAGGAGGGGGGTGCGGATACCAATTTTTTTTTTTGCGGGTACTTCCGCTCCGGTCACCTTGGGCGATCGGAAGTGGAAGGTCTCCTTCCCCCTCCCTCCCAAAGTTTTCTGGTACACAGGACAGGTCCTAGAAGACTTCAGGACCAATCACAAAGTGCCGATCATGCACTTCACAGCCGGGTGCCCACAGTAACAATGACGGCGCCGCGGAGGGGAGGGGGGAGATCTGAGGCTCCGTGCGGCCCCATCGCTGGACCGGGAGACAGGTAAGTGTCTGTTTATTAAAATTCAGCAGTTACACTTTCTGTAGCTGCTTACTTTTAATAAACATTCGGAAAGGGTGGAACTCCACTTTAAGGTAAACTCCCCACTGTCTGTTACACCCCCCCTTCCCCATCATTAAACATTTACCTGACTCCTCCACAGATCCAAAGCTGTCCTGTCTGCAGCACTGCTGCTCTCTTCCCCTTCTCACAGGAGACTCAGAGACATAGGCTCCTGCTGCTGTTGGTCAAATCCTGTGAGGAGGGAGTGGGAGGCATGGCCAAGCCATGCTGTGTGTGTCTTTGGACGCACAGGGTCCGACTTGGGAAGGAGCAGCTGGCTTGCTGAGGTGGCACTCATGGTTTTACTGGTAATGGCGGTGATCTGCAATTTTTAGCAGAACTGCGACATTGTGGCAGGCAAATCTGACCCTGTGTGACCCTTTTTGGGGGACCAGTGACATTACATTAATCAGTGTTATGAAAATGCACTGATCAATGTATAAATGACACTGGCAGGGAAGGGGTTAACACTAGGGGACGATCAAGGGGTTAACTGTGTTCCCTGGGTGTACTCTAACAGTAGGGGGGATGGGCTGCCTGGGACATCTCAGAGATCTGCTGTTCCCAGTGATCAGAAACAGCTTTCTCTGAGATGTCCCCTCTCAAAACGGGGATCCGGTACACGGGTCACCCAGGAGAGCCTTTCTAAAATTCCTGTGATGTTCTATATAATGTTTGAAAAACAATATTCTGTAAGCAATATATACAACCCCAATTCCCAAAAAGTTGGGATGCTGTGTAAGATTTACATGAAAACAGAATGCAATGATTTGCAAATCTTATAAACCCATATTTTATTCACAACAGAAAGTAGAAAACATCAAATGTTTAAACTGAAAAAAGATACAATTTTTAGAAAATGTTGAAATTGATGGCAGCAACACTTCTCCAAAAAGTTATTGCAGGGTAACAAAAAGCAAGCAAAGTACTCCAGTTCCAAAAAAGTTGGGACAGAGCCATGTTTTACACAGTGTAGCACCCCTTCTTCTTTTACAACACTCTGGGGACTGAGAAGACCAGTTGCTGGAGTTTTGGGAGAGGAATGTTGTCCCATCCCTGCCTCAGCATATGCAGCTGTAAAACCTGCATATACACTGTGTGCACAATTATAGGCAAGTGAGTATTTTGACCAAATCATCATTTTTATGCATTTTGATCAACTAATTATTAGGCAGCTTCTTTTCCTAAGGCAAAATGGGCCAAAAATTAGATTTAACTGACTCTGAAAAGGCAAAAAGTGTAAAGTCTTTCAGAGGGATGCAGCATTCTTGAAATTGCTAAGGTATTGGGGCGTGATCACAGAACCATCAAACATTTTGCTGCAAATAGTCAACAGGGTCTGAAGAAACGTGTTGAGAAAAAGACACAAATTAACTGCCAATGATTTGAGAAGAATCAAACGTGAAACTACCAAGAACCCATTATCCTCCAGTGCTGCCATATTGCAGAACTGAAACCTACCTGGAGTACCCAAAAGAACGTGTTCAGTGCTCCGAGACATGGCCAAGATGAGGAAGGCTGAAACCCGACCACCACTGAACAAGAAACATCAAAACTGGGCCAAGAAATACCTGAAGACAGATGGACTGATGAAATGAGAGTGATACTTGACAGACCAGATGGAGGGGCCTGTGACTGGATCAGTAACGGGCACAGAGCTCCACTTCACTCAGACACCAGCAAGGTGGAGCACTGGTATGGGCTGGTATTATTAAAGCTGAGCTAGTTGGACCTTTCTGGTTGAAGATGAACTCAAAATCAACTCCCAAACCTACCGCCAGTTTTTAGAAGACCCTTTCTTCAAGCAGTGGTACAGGAAAAAGTCTGCATCTTTCCAGATGACCTTGATATTAATGCAGGACAATCCTCCATCGCCTGCATTATAGTACTCCACTGGATGGCTAGCCAGCAAAGGCCTTAAAGATGAATAAACACATGGCCCCCTTCCTCACCTGACCTAAACACTATTAAGAACTTGTGGGCCCTTCTTAAAATTGTAAATTTTGAGTTGTTTGTTTTATTATTCTCACTTTAATAGATGAAAATAAGAATGGGAAGGTGTGATGGAGGTAGGAAATCGTTAATTTATAATTTAGTTGCATAATAATTCTGCACACTAATAGTTGCCCAATAATTGTGCACACATAGATATTCAACTAAGAAAGCCAAAACCTCATTTTTACTTTCTTTAAATATTCAGGTTCGAGGTTTTAATCAACATTCTGGATTGACCGAGAGCACTGCCGTTGTTCAATGATGAAATTAATCCTCAAAATAAAACTTGACTAATAATTGTTCACACAATATATCTTTCAGCATACATTGCCCATCTTAAGGCCTCATACACACGGGTGTCATTAACGCTGCGTTTTTGAACTGTTTTTACAGCTTAAGAACACCATACCATGTCACTCTATGGCCTCATACACACGTCGAAGTTTTTGAGCTGTAGATGGCATTGGCGTTCTTAAGCTGTAAGAAGAACCCAGGACCCGCGCGTTCCAAAGCTGCAGCCTTGGATGGATTTTGACGCTGAGCCGGCAAAGTGCTCAAAAATGTGGCTTAACGTTGTATACACAGCATTAAGCCTTGTCAGGCGTTTCTCTGCCTCTATTCAAAATCAATGCCCATTGATTTTGAATAGAAGTCACACCAGAAGTTGGCTCATGATCATCTGACTTGCGGCGCGACTTGCGTGCAGATGGTCCTGAAGGAGAACCCCCGCAAAAATGAAAGAAAAACGTTTGCATGGAGCCCCCCCTCCCCCCAAGAGGTACCAGACCCTTCGTTCTGGTATGTATTTTAAGGGGCCGTTTTTTTTCCGGCGTGGGCCCCCCCCCAAAATCCATACCAAACCCTTATCTGGGCATGAAGCCCGCAGGGGGTGGGGACGAGCGAGCGTCACATGCCCTCAACATGTGCGGGTGGGTGCTTTGGGGCAGGGGGGGGCCCTGCACCCCCCACCCCAAAGCACCTTTTCCCCATGTTGATGAGGACAAGAGCCTCTTCCCGACAACCCTGGCCGTTGGTTGTCGGAGTCTGTGGGCGGGGGGTTTATCGGAATCTGGAAGCCCCCTTTAACAAGGGGGCACCCAGATCCCGGCCTCCGCCCTATGTGAATGAGTATGGGGTACATTGTACCCCTACCCATTCACCTGGAAACATTTTTAAAAAAAAAACACCCTACACAGGTTTTTAAAATATTTTATTAAATCAGCTCTGGCGTCTTCTCCCCTCTCTTCTCCGTCTCCTTCTTTCTTCAGCTCTTTTGCGGTGTTTTCTGAGGGGGGTCTTCTGCTTCTGTTGTTCAGCCCGCCCAAGGATGTGACGTCATAAGTGGGCGGGCCTCCAAGTGACATCAGGCAACGGCGCAGTGCGGACCCGGCATTCGAGTGGGGAGAGCGATGAGTCAACATCTCCAGAAGAGAGAGGGAGAAGACCGAGGGGGAGACAGCGGCAAAAGAGCCGAAGAAAGAAGGAGACTGAGAAGAGAGGGGAGAAGACGCCAGAGCTGATTTAATAAAATATTTTAAAAACCTGTGTAGTGTGTGTGTTTTTTTTTTTTTTTTACATTTTTTTTCCAGGTGAAATGGGTAGGGGTACGATACTCATTCACACAGGGTGGGGGGCCGGGATCTGGTTGCCCCCTTTGTTAAAGGGGGTTTCCAGATTCCGATAAGCCCCCCGCCTGCAGACCCCGACAACCAATGGCCAAGCTTGTCGGGAAGAGGCTCTTGTCGCTATTTACATTGGGAAAAGGTGCTTTGGGGTGGAGGGTGCAGGGCCCCTCTGCCCCAAAGCACCTACCCCCCCCATGTTGAGTGCATGTGACCTGGTACGGTCCAGGAGGGGGAGGGGTGCGCTCGCTCGTCCCCTTTCCTGGCCTGCAAAACTACGTGCTCGGATTAGGGTTTGGTATGGATTTTGGGGGGGGGACCCCACGCCGTTTTCTTCGGCACGGGGGTTCCCCTTAAAATCCGTACCAGACCAAAGGGCCTGGTACCTCTTGGGGGGGGGGGTCCCCACTCAAAAAAATGTTCTTTCATTTTTACGGGGGTTCCCCTTCAAGACCATCTGCACACAAGTCACGCCGCAAGTCGGAGCATCATGATCCGACTTCTGGTGCGACTTCTTCTATTCAAATCATTGGGCTCCCATAGGGAACCATCGATTTTGAATAGAGGCTGAGGAACGCCGCTGAATGGTACACGCACTGGTGTCAATATAAAACGCTGATATAATTGCATTTTTAACGTGGCTTTTTTCCTGGTGTCGGTATTGATGTTACAGCTCATTTTTCAATACGCCCTGTGTATGGGGTGAGACACTCTGACTCTAAAGCCTTATACACACAATACAAATTTCAGACAATAGAACTGTTTTTTGTTGGATGCTTCTCTCGTGTCGAAAGTGAAGAGTGTACTAACAATACAAACATTTTCGTACCACCTAATGCAACGTCAGAAGTGATGTAATGTGTTGAATAGTTTTGTATGTATTTTTAGTTTCTGAGCATGCGTAGTCTTGATCGTACGAAAACCGTACTAATGATATGAAAATCGGACGTTGACTTGACGTACGAAAAAAAATTTACTAGTCTGCACATCCAAGGAGTTGGGTGAGGCTGCGGTGAAGATGTGCTAGGTGAGAAAAAAAGGAGGGCTGATAAAGTGAGGAGGGGAGTCACAATCCTGGCCACTGCTCTCTATTAAAAAAAAAAAAAAAAAAAAAGTATGCACTGCCACTTAAATAAACATGATTGAATACATTCAGCTGGTGCAAACACCCAGTGGATGTTCCCCACCAAAAATAAGTATAAATCTATGTGAAGTGAGTACACCCCTCTCATTTTTGTAAATATTTTATATCTTTTCATGTGACAACACTGAAGAAATGACACTTTGCTACAATACAAAGTAGTGAGTGTACAGCTTGTATAACAGTGTAAATTTGCTGTTCCCTCAAAATAACTCAAAATAACTCAACACACGGCCATTAATGTCTAAACCGCTGGCAACAAAATTGAGTGCACCCCTAAGTGAAAATGTCAGAATTGGGCCCAAAGTGTCAATATTTTGTGTGGCCACTATTATTCTCCAGCAATGCCTTAACCCTTTTGGACATGGGCATCCACCTTCCATTTGAGGATGCCCCACAGATGCTCAATAGGGTTTAGGTCTGGAGACATGCTTGGCCAGTCTATCACCTTTACCCTCAGCTTCTTTAGCAAGGCAGTGGTTGTCTTGGAGGTGTGTTTGGGGTCATTGTCACTTTAGAATACTGCCCTGCGGCCCTGTCCCTTTGGAGGAGATCATTCTCTGCTTCAGTATGTCACAGTACACGTTGGCATTCATGTTTCCCTCAATGAACTGTAGCTCCCCAGTGCCAGCAGCACTCATGCAGCTCCAGACCATAACAGTCCCACCACCATGCTTTACTGTAGGCAAGACAAACTTGTCTTTGTACTCCTCACCTGGTTGCCACAACATACGCTTGACACCATCTGAACCAAATAAGTTTATCTTGGTCTTATCAGACCACAGGACATGGTTCCAGTAATCCATGTACTTAGTCTGCTTGTCTTTAGAAAACTGTTTGTGGGCTTTCTTGTGCATCATCTTTAGAAGAGGCTTCCTTCTGGGACACAGCCAATTTGATGTAGTGTGTGGCATATGGTCTGAGCATTGACAGGCTGACATCTCACCCCTTCAACCTCTACAGCAATGCTGGCACTATTTCCCAAAGACAACCTCTGGATATGACGCTGAGCACGTGCATTCAACTTCTTTGGTCGACCATGGCGAGGCCTGTTCTGAGTGGAACCTGTCCTGTTAAACCACTGTATGGTCTTGGCCACCATGCTGCAGCTCAGTTTCAGGGTCTTGGCAATCTTCTTATAGCCTAGGCCATCTTTATGTAGAGCAGCAATCATTTTTTCCAGTTTCTCAGAGAGTTCCTTGCCATGAGGTGCCACGTTTAACTTCCAGTGACCAGTATGAGAGAGTGAGAGCGATAACACCAAATTTAACACATATGATCCCCATTTACACATGAGACCTTGTAATACTAACGAGTCACAGGACACCGAGGAGGGAAAATGGCTAATTGGGCCCAATTTGAACATTTTCACTTAGGGGTGTACTCACTTTTGTTGCCAGCGGTTTAGACATTAATGGCTGTGTTGCATTATTTTGAGGGGACAGCAAATCTACACTGTTATACAAGCTGTACACTCACTACTTTACATTGTAGCAAAGTGTAATTTCTTCAGTGTTGTCACATGAAAAGATATAATAAAATATTTACAAAAACGTGAGGGGTGTACTCACTTTTGTGAGATACTGTATAATAACATAAAAGAAAAATTACTGGCAAAGAAAAGTGAACTCCAATATTGATGCCAAAATATATCTTGGCATGTTATAATCTGAAAGTTAGCATATATATTGTCCATGCATAAACAAATTTCATACATAATACATATTGTTCAAATCCCAACTACCCACTGGTTGGTAAAAAAAACTCCAGTGCAAACAGTCCTATTTGCTGGAATTACATGGACATTATAGATGCTAATTTTCAGATTATAACACTCCAAGATTTATTTAGGCATTGATATTTTTCTATGTCAGTTTCATGTTATTAACACTATAAAGATAATTCGTATTTAACACATCAGTACTGTACATAATGTATATTTATACTGCTCTCTATTCCCCAGGGAGCCCAGGTCACCCTCACTTTACAGGAAGTATGTGTGTGTGGGGGGGGGGGGGGGTGATCTAGTACCACACTGACCTGTTGCAGTGGTGCTGACTGGCTGGGGGGGGTTCCACCAGGCAGAGCACAGGCACACAGGGCATGGGGAGAAGCCTCGCTGTGTGCAGAGCCGTGCAGCTGCAAGGAAAGAACGGATCTGTGCGGGGGCCACACGGGGCTCACCCCTGCTCCCAACCGGACTGTAACAGAAATAACTGAACTACGATGAGCAGAGCTGAATGTTAGAGCTGCGTCTGGCAGGAGGGAGGAATACAATGGGATGGGGGGAGCTGGGCTTGGTCACCTCTAATGCAAGCAGTTTCCTGAACTTAAGGTCCACGGACATGCAGCCTGGGGACAGCTGGCGGGAGGGGAAGAGGAGGCGGGGAAGGGAATCCCGAGGACATGTGATTGGTTGTTAAGGATGCGGTGGCATCGTTCCTTAACAACCAATAATTGCCAGCATTTTTTTCTTCACAGTTCAGCTGTTAGTGGGCAATTCCCGCTGACAGCTGAATGTACAGAGCCCGAAGGTATCGGTTCTGGATATCGGGGCATTTTGCACAAGTACTGATACTCGTGCCAATGCTTAGTATCGGCACCAATACCGATAGCAGTATCGGTGCAACCCTAATTAATAGATAATCTTGATTGCTGGAAACCTGAAAAAGTATATGGTGCAATATTCTTTTAATACTTACTGGTCTATTCATATTTTTGTTTTGCCTTTTTTTTCCACAGAATGAAATAAATGAAATCCCTTTCTTTGATATTCAACTTCCATATGAAATTGCCTTAAAAATCTTCCACTACCTGGGCAGAAAAGAGCTTGGAAGATGTGCACAGGTATTTGTCTGATATAAAATATAATTGGTGGTGTCAAATTATCTTCTGAATGTGCTTTTAACCTTGATTTACCAAAATTGCCCTTTAAACCGGCCATAGACTGCAACCATAGACAGTGTTGACAGGGGAATCTCTTCTGTTGAGCTATTGTATTCTCCCGGCGGGGGGGGGGGGGGGATGGGGGAAGCCACCCCCCTGGGAGAATGCAGTGATTATAACTATTAGCTATAGCAGCCGCTAGCTATAATGGCATGTTAAATCCGGCAGGCTGGTTGTACCCAATTGATGGATGGATCAACTTTGGTACGTTCAGCCTGCCCATACATGGTTCAAATCTTAGCCAGAATTTGAGCTGTCTATAGCTGACCTTAGACTAGCCAGTTGTTATATCCTGTGGGACTGTAGTGTGAAAGGGGTTTTTTTTTTTTTTTTAGGAATATACAGTTCCTTAAGAGCTTTTCCAAATGTTGTCATTATACAACCAAAAACATAAATGTATTTTATTGGGATTTCAGCTCTGGAGGAGCTTCAGAGATCCACAGCTGAGGTGGGAGAATCTGCAGCTCCTCAGCAAGAAGGTCGCCTGGACAGAAGAGACCAAAATTGAACTTTTTAGTCTAAAAACCAAACCCTATGCGTGGAAGTAAACTAACACTACACATCACCCTGAACACACCATCCCCATCGTGAAACATGGTGGTGGCAGCATCATGTTGTGGGGATGCTTTTCTTCAGCAGGGACAGGGATGCTGGTCAGAGTTGATGGGAAGATGAATGGAGCCAAATACAGGAAAATCTTAGAAGAAAACCTGTTAGAGTCTGCAAAAGACTTGAGACTGGAGAGGAGGTTCACCTTCCAGCAGGACAACGACCCTAAACATACAGCCAGAGCTACAATAGATCAAAGCATATTCATGTGTTAGAATGGCCCAGTCAAAGTTCAGACCTAAATCCAATTGAGAATCTGTGGCAAGACTTGAAAATTGCTGTTCACAGACACTCTCTATCCAAGTTGACAGAGCTTGAGCTATTTTGCAAAGAAGAATGAGCAAAAATGTCACTCTCTAGATGTGCAAAGCTGATAGAGACATCCCCAAAAAGACTTGCAGCTGTAATTGCAGTGAAAGGTGAATCTTCAAAGTATTGACTGCGGGGTGGGGGGGAGGGAATCGGAGCTGAATACAAATGCATGCCACACTTTTCAGATATTTATTTGTAAAAAAATTGGAAAAGAATTTATCGTTTTCCTTCCACTTCAAAATTATGTGCCCCTTTGCGTTGGTCTATCACATAAAATCCCAATAAAATACATTTACGTTTTTGGTTATAACATGACAAAATGTGAAACATTTCAAGGTATATGAATACTTTTTCAAAGCACTGTTGGGGTCTCTGCTGGAGACATATTTTATTTATAGATATATAGGTCTGTTTTTGTAGACCCCTAAAAGACTCACTTTGGGATGTGTTGGGCAGAAGCATCTGTTCCTGTGATAAATGGGATTTTTCACACTTGAAAATTGGTGTGCTAAAAAGGGGATCATAGTCAGTTTCCCTTGGCTTCAGTGCCATGTGTACTCGTTCAGAATAGATTTCCCAAACCTTAGTGCTTTTGTAGGCATCAATGCCTCCCTGCTTTTGCTGTAGTTTATCATTTTCACCTACAGTTACAAGTGTTTCAAAGGACTGATGGCCCCTCCCCCCCATGCTTAGACTTTGGATAAAAGGTTCTTAGTTTGGTCTCTTTTATAA
>BLSH010457429.1:32049-53500 GCA_018402905.1 Glandirana rugosa | reverse complement strand
TTGCACAGAGCAGGTAAGTATTTAAAAAAAAAAAAAAAAAAAATATATATATATATATATATATATATATATATATATATATATATAAAACAAACCTTTACAATCACTTTAAACCAGTATTAAACCCAAAATCAAAAGTGATATAGTGCAGATTGCCAGTCATTAGATGTCGTGGCTGCATTCGTTTTTTTCTTTTTTTTTTTTTTTTTTTTGCTTTTTCCCCTATATTTTCACCTGATGTTCTGGCCAGTAACACATCTTATGTATTCGAGTACTTACACTCTGGATGAAGGAGCATGGGGGCACATTTGGACAGAAGCATTGTCAGTCTAGGGAAAGGGTAGTGTTAGATGTACTAGCGGATTTAGATACACTAACAAATTTGAAACCAAACTCCAGCAAACCGTTTTGTTCCTTTTTGGGATAAAGGTTTTGCATAAATAAAAGCTTATCATTGTAAGCACCCCTGCCAGTGTTAAATAGTTTGTCTCAACCCTGTGAGTGATACATTTGCTGGAGAGCTTGTCCTGCTGAAAAACAACAGACTTACTGGTCAGATCACCAGATGAAAATAGAAAACCTAAAAAAGAGAACTAATAGAGCCATCACATCTAAGAATTGGTGAGATGCAATATGATTGCTTGCTTTTGGGTTTAATACTGCTTTAGTTTGCACCAAAGCATATGATACCTTTCAAAAATTGAAAATTTAACAGTCCACACATTCTGGTTTTATTGGAGGAAGAAAAGGGTATCTGTAAATAATGTAGACAGCGTAAACAAGGAAGGGTGCAAGACAGCCTCTTAGATTCAGCACACATCTAAGAATTGCGTATCATGAGCATATGAGGAGTAACCAGCATATTAGAGCAGAGTGTGTCCTGGATGGCTGGGTGTAACACACACACACAGTCCAGTCTTATGGGCATGATAGGTGAGCTGACCTCAGGCCCTGTTCTGTGCATCTTAGACATTTTTTTCTTTTCTGTAAATATTGTCCCTTTTACATTATCCACTTGCCAACCGCACACTGTAGCTTTACTACTACAGTACGAACCGACTGCACAGAATCCCGTATATGGCTGTGTTGTGCTTAGTCAATAAAAAACAGAAGTTCCCTTTGTGAAAGCGCCTCTCAGTGCACATATAAGCACTGGTTAGGCACACATTTAACCCTTTGATTGCCTCAGATGTTTAACCCATTCCCAGGCAATGCCATTAGTGCAGTGATGGTGCATATTTTTAGCACGGATTACTGTATTGGTGTCACTGGTTCCCACAAAGTGTCAGTTAGTGTCAGATTGCCTGCCATACTATCATAGGCCCATTATAAGTTGCTGATCACCACTATTACTAGTATAATAAAATATATAAATAAAAATTACAGTGCATATACCATAGTTTGTAACTTTTGGGCAAACCAATCGATATACGCTTGGGATCTTTTTTACCAAAAATATGTAGCAGAATACATATGGGCCTAAATTTATGAAGAAATTTGATTTTTTTACATGTTTTATTGAATATGTTTTATAGCAGAAAGTAAAAAATGTTGTTTTTCAAAATGTAGTCTTTTTTTCATTTTATAGCACAAGGAAAAAAAAAAAAAAAAAAGAGGTGCTCAAATACAACCGGCAAAATTGTCAGTTAACAAGTGGTCAAGAGGTCAAGTGGTTAAAGTGGTTGCAAAGGCTTGAGTTTTTTTTTTTTGTTTCTTTTTGTGTTACCTTAATGCATTCTATGCATTAAGGTAAAAAACCTTCTGTTGCAGAAGATCCCCCCTCACCCCCCTTATACTTGCCTGAGCCTGATCTCGATCCAGCATTGTGCATGAAAGCAGCAGCTCTCCCGGCTCTCATCCTCCTCACAGGGCAGGCTGATAGCTGTGAGAGTCATTGGCTTCTGCTGCTTTCAGTCAAATCCTATCAGGAAATAGACGTGGGGCCAAGCCCTGCTGTTTGTGTCTATAGATGCAGGCAGTGGAGCTCAAGAGCAAGCCCGCATGAGTGCCCCCATAAAAAGCAGCTTTCTATGGGGGCACTCGCCAAAGAGGAGGCGCCAGGAGCGCTGACGGGGGGACCCCAGAAGAATAGGATCAGGCTTGCTTTACAATGGCTTTTATGTAATTATGTCCCCAAATAGCTTTTGTCACGCTCACTACTAATTGTCATCTATTTCCCTGTTTTAGTTGTTTTGTTGAACTCTGATATTTGAGAGCCCACAGAGCAGATTGAGGCCATACAATTTTAGTGTCCTAAACAATTTATTGAACAAAACAAAGACACTCCAAGTACAGCGTAGAGTCAAAAATAGGCGTAGCCATAAGTTCCAAGGCCAAAGCACGTAAAAAGGAAACAAAATACAGAACACAAATGCAGGGCCTTTAAAGCCCAGTATGGCTAAAGCCGAATGGTAGATACCTGGAAAATATGAAGTAGTGAACCCTAGAAACAAGTGAACAGAAAAACAGTAAACGACACAATATGTCGGAGCCACCCCTTTCAAAACCATGGTGCCCAAAATGACCCAAGACAGTGGCTGTCCCTGGACAGGTGAGTTGGGGGGACCCACCCATGTGCAGAGATTCACCTATAAGAGGGCAATCTATCCAAACTACAACCTGAAGTGTGGAGGTAGGGGAAAGGTAAAAACAGTAGAGGTCCACGAGGACCCAATAAGAAAATAAGAGTAAAGAAAAGAGCTGGGAAACTAAGAGAGAAATAGAAGTAAATAAAAAGGAGAGGGAGGGGAATGAGTGGGGGGTACAAAAGAGAGGAGAGAGGGAAAGTACGAGGGCTGCGAAGAGGAACAGGGGTAGGGGGAAGGGGGATGCAGAGAAGCACAGTCCAGGAACCCTCCACTTCTGTCTACATACACCTGAGGCCATACTTTTTTGGTCTTGGTGCTCTTCCAGTCCCTGAATCCTGTGGGACATCAGATCAGCATTATTCTCGAAGTGTTTTTTTTGAACCAGCAGCTTGGAGTAATGTGGATGAAGATCTTTTTAACAATAACTGATTTTTTTT
Organism: Glandirana rugosa; assembly: GCA_018402905.1. Classification (NCBI taxonomy): domain Eukaryota; kingdom Metazoa; phylum Chordata; class Amphibia; order Anura; family Ranidae; genus Glandirana; species Glandirana rugosa. The sequence goes on along the minus strand of BLSH010457429.1, from coordinate 50,475 downwards.
AATTATTATTCTTGATGAGCAGTGTAGTTTTGTTGGTTTAACTATGTTGTGTAGATCAGATGAATTGCAGTTTTTTTTTATATTGGTACTCCTGGCAACCATAATTTTTCTGCGTGCCAGTCGTCAATTTTCATTTTTGTATCCTCAAAAAAGAAAGGTAAATGTCATTCTAATGATCTGCTGAGAACAAAAAGCATTGTTTTTTTTAAATTTTAGTTATGGATTGAGTAGGGAATTGTGGTTTGTGTCCTTACTCTGGAGATTCACTATAAATCTGTCTTAGTGACTATTGTCTCCAGTACAGAAGGCGATGGGAAATCTAAGAATGTTGTCACAGAACCATGATTTGAAGGGAAATCTTTCAATAGAGAAACCTGTTCAAGTGACAACTGTTTCCTTCATTTTGAAAGGAGTTCCTGTTATTTCCTGTTGTAACTCTGGCCAAGGAAGTGAAAGGAAATCACCCTAATGGGGGGAAAAAAAATTCTTACGGGTGGTGAGGTGATCACCTGATAGAGCTCTGTAAGTAAATAAGGCCTGCATCTCTATTGGTATGTAGGAGCAATATGAAAACCAGCATAACGTGAACTACTTGGACCCCTTTCACACTTGTGCGACATGATTTTGCCGCGATTTTACCGAGATTTGGGATCAGAATGACTTTGGTCTAACTTTGTTGTTACAAAGTCGTACAGAAGTAGTACAGAAATCGCATCTATATTATTCAGGTGCGATTTGCATGAGACTTTGAGGGTTTAACATTGAAGTCTATGGACCTCAAGTTGCATCAAAGTTGGGCCAAAGTAATGCAGTGACTACTTTGAATTCGGCACGACTTGAAAGTCATACAGATATGAACGGTACTCATTGGAAATAATGGGGAACGACTTGTCATGGGACTTTGCAGTCCCAAATCGCAGGACAACTCGCACAAATGTGAAAGGGGTCTAAAAGTGACACTAAACTATAGCCGCCTTCTCCAAAAATAATCCATACACAACCACTACTTATAGGAAGTATGAGCTTAGGTTTTTTTTTTTGTTCTATAAAAATCATATTCACCTACGTGAATGCAGAATCAATCCCCTCCATCTCTGAGGATGAGAACTAAGCGATCAAACACCACTAATCATTTAGTACTCTCTGCTGACTGTTAGTCACTCACTTCAGCACTGGGGCTGTGAAGGGGGTGGGAGAGGCTGGCTCAGGCCCTCAGCAGTTCGCCGAGAGTCTGAGCCAGGAACCGGTCAAGGCTCCTGGTTCGTCCCGACCATATGGTTTGCGATCTTTCCCCAGTCTGGACCGGCTCTGTGATGTCAGCCAACAGTGAGCTTCAGCCTCTGTCTGTTGAAAACGGGTCATAGGCATGCAGAACGAGCTGCACTCTTATCATCCACAGGAGAAGTACAGCCTTAAATTGCCCTGTAATTTATTTTTCCTGAAGTATTTTCTTACTTTGTCTTTCTACCTTCTTGTAACATCCTCATGAGCTCTTGATTTCTCCTTTCCCCCCTCTCTTCGGTGTCTTTGGAATATGCAGTGCATGTTGGTTGCCCTATGCACAGTACAAGTGGTCTGGTCACCAAGGTCTATAGTGGAGTGCAGGGCCTTGCACCAAAATGGTTAACACATCGCCTATGAACAATTTGGGATACTGCAGTGTTGTGCAGTATTGAGGCTTGACGTATTTGGCAACTGTTTACTCGACACAACCTTGTATTTTATATTTTACTAGAAAATTGAGAATTGTATTGTGTTTTGTATTCACTAAAACAATCTGAGAGCCTTTTGTTTTACTGAAAATATCAACTTGACTAACAGTGACACAAAAATTTCAAGTAACTACATTTTAAACTGTCTCTGCTTTAAGAAAATGTATAATGTTTTAGATTTAAAGTATTTTATCATTTACAAAATGTGCATTTTAATATGTGTGCACAAAAAGAAAAAAACATGGCTCCAGCAGTCCTTGATGTAGTGTGTTTAGCTTTGTTTGACCTGTCTATAATCAAAGCTTATACCAAACCTAACCTCCCTGTTTCTTCTTCATCTTTCAGTAAGCTTGTTACTGGCAAGATAGTGTACAATAGGTGAGACAAAGCCAACCACAGGAAACTTAGAACATTTCTACGGGAATAATATCAAATTCGTCTTTTCCAGTCTACCTACTTAACAGATTTGTGAATTAAAACTGAATCAAAAACAATTGTTGCAACCGGTCTGTGTCTGGCTGCTTTTTTAAAGATTGGAAAAAGACCCTGCCCTTTATTGTGACACAGACCCTTTCATCTCATTTAGTCTTCATATATAAACCTCCTATCATAAAATGCAGATGCTAGCGAAAGCATATTTAAGTGCTAAATTAATAATATGTTTAATAGTGGACTAATTACCTGTAGTGCAGATATTTGTGCTAGCCATCCACACTTGCAAGGGTCTAGGACAGGTGTCTCCAAACTATGGCCCTCCGGTTGTTCAGGGACTACAATTCCCATCATGCCTAGTCATGTCTGTGAATGTCAGAGTTTTGCAATGCCTCATGGGGCGTGTAGTTCCGCAACAGCTGGAGGGCAGTGGTTTGGAGATCCCTGGTCTAGGAGAACTGATGGTGTGAAGGGCTGCCGAGTGCCAGAGCATTTCGATTAATGTGTTGCCTAATTAAAGTGGTTCTAAACTCAAAATATTTTTTACCTTAATGCATTCCCGGCATTAAGGTAAATGCCCCACTTCTACCTTCCTCTGTCCCTAAATACATACCGGATAGGTCTCACCACTCCAGCTCAGTCCGGGCTGCAGCCCCACTCTCTTCTCTTCCTGGTCTCCCAGGAGACACTGAAGGCAGCGGGAACCATAGGCAAACCCCTGTGGGGAGGGAACAAGGGACGTGGCTTGTGCGTACCCCCTTAGCAGCCGGTTTGCTGGGACACTTGTAGGAAGGAGTGGACAGCACTGGCAGGGGACTGCAAAAGAGGAGGTAAGTGACTGCTCTGTACAATATAGTTTCACAGAGCAGGTAAGTATAACTTTTTTTTTTATTTTTTTTTTTTTCATTTTAAGAAAAAAAAAAATGCACCAAAATCACTTTAAATGTCAAAAGTCAGGATAGAATAGTGGAAGCTGTTACTGCCAACTTGGTTGTTGTGGCACACAATACCTCCATGCTTATTAAAATTATAAGTAATGAAGTAAGATGGCATTTGCTTTGCTAATTTTCTTTTATACAAAGCCTCATATGAACCTGAAGTGTCTCAGAAAGCTGACAGCATGCCAGTGGCTTCTTTATACAGTGTACACACTAAATCTCTATGGTGCCATGAACTAAAATGCTGGAAAGGGTTTCATTAGAGGCTTCTTACAGCTGAGCCTTGCTCACTAAGGCTCTTACTGGGTAGCTCCCTGCCAAATATTGTGCATTAAGTTATAACCAACATACATCAGGGTTTTTGCTGGTTAACTGCTTTGCCCAAACTGATTTCTTTCAGCTTCTCGGAAAGATTATGTAATGGTTGCTCTGTCCATTCCCTCTAGTGCTTTATTGCTTTGATTGAAAATCCATAAAATATATGAGTAGCAAAAACTTTGCCTTTTTGGTGTCCATTTTCTGCTTTCTGTTAGAAAAAGCCTATGTTACACTGTTATGTGCTTCAGAACATGATTATATGATTGACAAACTAGAGATCCGTAAAGTGGATGTTTTTTTACTGCTGGTTTAGTCACATTACTTTAGCAGGGTTATCTGTCCAAGTGGTGGTGCAGTCATCACAATAAAAACTTTTGAGACGTGTCACTAGGGTCCAGGTAGATTGTGCTCTTTGTAAATGCAGGATGATCATTGTAACTAAAACAGTCCAATCTGCTCTAGAAAGTCAAGTCTAGTGCCCATTTATATGATTGATAAAAAGGTTTATTTGATCATGCTGATGATCTCCCGCCATCATTCTCCTGCACTGTCTCCAAGGACCTTACACACGCTTTACATTTTCACTATGGTAGCATTATGCAGTATCATCAGTTTTGGGCTGGGACATTTTCTGGCTGGAAAAAACCCTAGCACTAGTGGGTTTTGAGAAGACTTTTTCAGCTGTAAAAAATTCTCCAACTCTGAAAAAAGCTTAAAAATGGCTATTCAGCATTTATCAGTGTTTTTGATCCATAAGCTTTTGTGGGAGTATGATTTTGTCAAAAAAAGCTAAAAAAACGTTACAGGAAAAAAATGCTGAAAAACGCTACTGCAAAAAGGCTGAAAAATTCATTCTACTGCTATCTACGGCTATTGCTACTGGCTTTTTTTTATAATGCCCAATGTGCATGAGGCCTTAGAGTTAGAATGCAAACCCTAAAAATTACCCCTAACCCTAACGATTACCACGAACCCTAATGATTACGGCTAACTCTAACCCTAACATTTAACACTAGCTCTTAACCCTAGCTTTTGACCTTAAGTCTAAGATGTGGCTTTTGACACATAAAGGCTCCTACACTACTTTGATGTGACTTTGATGCTACTTGAGTGCCAGAGTGTAAAGTTTCACTCCATGAACAGAGCTGTCATACTTTCCTATTCGCCTAAAAAGTTGTGTTCAAAAACACAAAATGCAACACACCAGAAAAACACATCAATTGCTATCTGCATAGATGTGAACCTAGCCCTAGAAGGAAACTAGTCCAGGAACCCCATATGTTATCAAATCGTATAGGAGAACCTCCTAATAGTGTAGGTAAGTTGGTATAACGGTAGAACCACGTTAATCCGATTCTTTCATTCTGAGAGGGCTGGCAAAAGGGATCTCTCCAGGTGACCGGCCAAAACAGTTGTTGCAGTGAGCAGTCCAATACACATGGTTATTACTACTAGTATTATATCATAGCCATTCCATATCCTAGTATATATCTAGATACCAGGAGTATCTTATTCATGGATTAGGTCTAAAATGATGTGTATAAATTTCTTTAGTGCGGAGATTTATTTACCTTACATGTGCAGTGAAAAGTATATATGGCAGAGCCGGAAAACCTTAGAAACAGATGACAGAATACAGAGGCATTCACATGTTTTACTTTTGCACATAGCTTGCATAGACAAATAGCCCAAGTCTTTGTGATGCATATTGGACCCCTTGTTCTAAGCATCACATTTAATGTTCAAGTGCCTTTAGGGATGGCACATATTGTTCAGAGATCTCCAGAGGGTGTTTGGAATCAATTTCTGACTTGTATTCAATAACAGCTTTGTGGGCTTTGAACTAAGTGACTTAATCTCTTTGTTTCATGGACTAGAAAGAAGGATGAACACTCGCTGGAACGAAAATCAGCTCTTAATATGTGCTTTATTTGGTTCTGCTATGTAGTCCGATTTAAGCCAACAGTTTTTTTTTTTTTTTTTTTTTAGTTCATTACCTTATCATGTTTTATCTCAATATATTAGGTAAGCAAAGCGTGGAAGGTGCTTGCCGAAGATGAAATCTTGTGGTACCATGTTTGCCAAACGGAAGGGTTCTTGACGGACAGTAAAGTTACAGCGTGCACATCTTGGAAAGAAGCTCTGAAAGAGAGGCGCACTCAGGAGAGCCTGCTGAGGACAAACTGGAAGGTATCATACCCCACACTGTGTGCACAATGCTGTAACAGCTTTACATGCTCCAAACCAATATCTTGCTGAGCCATACCGCCTTCCCTGCTGAGATCAACAGATTAAATAAGCCACTTGTTTAAATAAACTGTTTACTTCATAGTTTTACTTTATAAGTCTGAACTTTATAAAAAAAAGTAAATTAGCTAAACGGAAGTTAATGGCAACAGAAATAACATTAATTTGTTCATATTGTTTTCTTCAAAATACACACACACACACACACACACACTGCTGTGAAAATGTCTTAGGCAGGTGTGAAAAATGCTGTAATCGCTTAGCCTTGTTTCCATGTCCTGTGAATGAAAACATAGGAACTGGGGTTCAGACAAATGGCAGCCCCAGACCATGACCCTTCCACCACCATGCTTGACTGTAGGCAAGGCACATTTGTCTTTGTACTCCTCACCTGGTTGTTGCCACACACGCTTGACACCATCTGAACCAAATAAGTTTATCTTGGTTTCATCAGACCACAGGACATGGTTCCATTAATCCATGTCCTTAGTCTGCTTGTCTTCAGTGAACTGGGTGCAAGCTTTCTTGTGCATCATCTTTAGAAGAGACTTCCTTCTGGGACAACAGCCATTCAGACCAATTTGATGCAGTGTGCGGCGTATGGTCTGAACACTGACAGACTGACCCCCCCCACCCCACCCCTTCAACCTCTGCAGCAATGCTGGCAGCATTCATATGTTTATTTCCCAAAGACAACCTCTAGATGTGACGCGGAGCACGTGCACTCAACTTCTTTGGTCGACCATGGTGAGGGCTGTTCTGAGTGGAACCTTTCCAGTTAAACCACTGTATGGTCTTGGCCACCGTGCTGCAGCTCAGTTTCAGGGTCTTGGCAATCTTGTTATAACCTAGGCCATCTTTATGTAGAGCAACAATTCTTTTTTTCAAATCTTCATAGTTCTTTGCCATGAGGTCCTATGTTGAACTTCCAGTGACCAGTATGAGAGAGTGAGAACGATAAAAGACATGCTCCCCATTCACACCTGAGACCTTGTAACACTAACGAGTCATATGACACCGGGGAGGGAAAATGGTCCAATTTGGACATTTTCACTTAGGAGTGCACTCACTTTTGTTGCCAGCGGTTTAGACATTAATGGGTGTGTGTTGAGTTATTTTGAGGGGACAGCAAATTTACACTGTTATACAAGCTGTACACTCACTACTTTACATTGTAGCAAAGTGTCATTTCTTCAGTGTTGTCACATGAAAAGATAATATATTTAGAAAAATGTGAGTGGTGTACCCACTTTAGTGAGATACTGTATCTATTATGCCATGCCATTAGGGAGGTGTGTGGTTGGTCCAAATGTATTCAGCAGCAGAATAATGATCCCAAACATACATCCAATGTCATTAAGAACTATCTTCAGTGTAAAGAAGAACAAGGAGTCCTGGGAAGGATGGTTAGGCCCCCATAGAGCCCTGATCTCAACATCGAGTATGTCTGGGAACATGAAGAGACAGAAAGTTTTGAGGCAATCTACATCCACAGAAGATCTGTGGTTAGTTCTCCAAGGTGTTTGGAACAACTTTCAAAAGTTCCTTCAAAAACTGTGCAAGTATACATAGAAGAATTTATTCTGTTGTAAAGGCAAAGGGTGGTCCCAGCAAATAATGATTTGATTTGGATTTCTCTTCTGTTCATTTATTTTCCATTTTGTTAATTGATAACAATAAACTAACACTTTTTATTTTGGCAAGCCTTCATAATGCACAGCATTTTGTCACACCTGCCTAAAACTTTTATTTATACACACATATACACAGTCTATATGCAGACATGTATACATCAATACATAAGGGTAAAAAAGCATGGCACAGAGATTTGTCAATAAAATGTAGCTTTAATGTAGCAAGAAGACAAAGTATCCACTTACATGTCAGTTTAGAAGTGATCAGCTTGCAGCATGTTGTGAGAGAACTTAAGTCAGCCGAGACACAGTCTACAGTTTGACAGCAACCCACAGTGAGGCAAAAGCCTGCACTGGGCTAATAGTGGGAATCTAAAGCCACACCACGTTAGAGCTGCACACAGACATTCAGTACACCAGGAAAAAAAACCAGAGGTAGGCCGGACTAGCAAATGAATACGGGTGTGTAAGCGCCTCCACCTTCTTACATCTGAGCTCCGCCCGGTGCTCAGACCTACAGGCTGCCAAAGCCTCTGATAACACGACTCACAAGAGGATAAGTTGGCACTTAGAATGACATCCAACAATGGTTATCCTTTATTGCAGAAACATGTTTAACAGCTGTGAAACCGCCAAAAGTGTTTCGGCCATTAGGTCATAGTCACGGGCCATGACTTAGGCCTGACGGCCGAAACACGTTTGCTGAATTACAGCTGTTGTAAATGTTTTTGCAATAAAAGTTAACCATTGTTGCATGCCATTCCGAGTGCCGGCTTCTCCACTTGTCATTCGGGCTAGACTAACAGCAGGCAATGTGTTTCTGGGCAGACAGCCCCTTTCTTAAGCTTGTCAAATACCATCTAACAGTGGCTTTAAGTACTACTGTATAGTAAGGGCACTACAAAGCTCAGCTTCGATGCCACCTGGACTACATACAGCCTAAAAACAAGGTTCATATACAAACCAAGGGATTACAAACCTCAGCAGGGGTCCAATAAAAATGTAATATGGAACAAAAAGCTATGCTCAAAAAAAGATGAAAGTACAATTAAAATGTACCCATCATTAACGGTCTCTAATTGATAAACTGCATATAAATTTGTTATTTTAATAAAAACAACACTTATTATGAAATAGATGTACATATAGGGGGAAAACGTATTAGTTTTGAAAAGATTTTTAAATATAAATATCTTGATACCCCCATCAACATTAAGTGTGTGGATGGGGAATCAAATCATTTATATTAAAAAAATCTTCCACACTGATTATTGTATTCTGACAGCAGAGAGACTTACCAACTGTCAGAATAAACTGATCAGCGCTGCTGGCTATAGCCGGTGGCACTGATCGAGTAAGGAAAATGACGGGGTGGTCTTACAGAAGTTGATCAGGAGATGGACTTGTGTACAACTGTCCTACCAATACTTACATCGAAATTTGAACGGTGCCTTCTGACTCAGTCGAATTTTGATCCATGTATGGCTGGTTTTACAGTCACTAGTTACACAGTCCGTGAACCGATGAACATCAGTATTATTATGAGGATCTTGGTTTTAGATTCCTGTTCACCTGTTAAAGGTTCAGTCATTTTGGTAGTATTTTGAGATGTTTTCTCACTGATGCTGCTGTAAGACGATTATCTGATATATAAAATTATGAATATCTTCCGAGTGAATGGCAAGTCGGTGAGCCGAATGTGCTTCTATGATTACAAAGTAGGAAAGCAAGGGGGCTGGCAGGAACAGCAGGTATTTCACACAAAGGAAGCAATACAAACAGAACAGGATACTTTAACACACATACATGGCACCACAGGAACACAAGGAATATGAAATGTTGAGGTAAGATATTCCTTTTTTTTTTTTTTTTTTTTTTACAAATTTCTTTTTATTGATGCATAGAGCAAAAAAGAACACGTAACAAAATGAATCGCCACACAGGGCATAACACGACAATAGAAAAATACAATTTTAACACACAAACAAAAGACACACTCTGGGGTTTAATATATCCTATGCAGGAATTTAAAGTGATTTAACAGGCCCCTTGTCGATTCTAGGTGAATAAAAGGGAAACTCCACTTATCATCCCAGTCTTCCCCTCCCAAGTCTGGAACCTCCTCCACCCTTTGCTCTCTACACCTGGTTACGGAGGGGAGGGGGGCAGGGAAAAGTTCTTTATACGGTTCAGATAACCGCCTTTTCATGGACTTGTCCAGTAGAACATTCTCCAGACTTGAGGCCTTAATCTCCACTCTGGTGGAGTCAAATTGGGAGATAAATGCGCGTCGCAGTTGGAGATATCCATTGACTCTCATTTAAAGCACCTGTGCAAAATTAAAGGAAAACCTGCAAACGTTGCCTGTTGGGGGTACTTGAGGACATGGTTGAGAACCACTGGTGTACAGGATTTTAAGCTTTCAGTGCACTTGTGTTGCCATTGTTCTGGTTTAGGACAAGTTTCAGTGCTATCAGAAGTTGTTAAGATAGGGCAATAAGCTTCTAGCTTCTTCCAAGGCTCTGAGCTTAGCCAAGGCTGCGGTTTCCTTTCCTTTTTTTTTTTTTTTTTTTTCCATTAGAAATTTTTTTTATTGGAAGTATATATTCAGTACAATATACTCGGCAAACATAAGTCAAAATGATGTTACATACAAAATGGGATCGGTTAAAACATGCCTTAATTATGACAGTACAATGCTTGCATGGTTATGTTTACTTAAGGATGCTGCCGTCATCCGGTGGCCTCTACGACTTGTCTACCTTACTCAATTTCCATCTAGTCCTAACAAGCTAGTTGTCTGCAGTATCATAGGGCTGTGGGTAGGTGCAGCTTTTCGGTCCGTATTACTTCTATAGAGGGGTGGGATATAAGCCCTTGAATTTCGTGGAGGGGGTTGGTACTTATGTTCTGTTATGGTCTAGGTCTTTTTCGGAACGGTCCGTGTTTCATTTAGGGGAGCGAGGGGTAGCTTAGGGGTGCTATGTCGTCTGGCCTGTGAGAGGGCTGTGGAAGATATGTTGACGTTGTGTGGGAATGTGAAAGCAGGATCTCAATTTGTATGTGAATGTACATAGTGATTTATGGTGGTCAATCGTTGCCTGAGTAGGTGCAGAAAGTGGGGAGAGAAAAGTGGGGGGGAAGATAGATGGAGGTAGAGAATCAGGAAGGGGGGGGAGAAAGGGAGGGAGGTAGGGAGGGTGGAGTATACAGTGCGTTTCGTCCAGGTCTCCCAGGCCCCCACTGCCGGGCCCCCCAGGGGCCCCGGCCGGGGTTTCGAATTGGTTGTCAGGGAGTAATCTATCGGGTGGTTATCAAGGAGGCATATTCTTCGGTGGTTTTAAAGTGTGTCCAGCATGCCCATGTGTGGGAGAATTTGGAAGGAGAGTCTCTAGCAATCTGTATTAGCTCTTCCATATCTGCTATGCGGTTGACACGGGAGAGCCAATCGTGAATTGTTGGGGGGGATGAAGATCTCCATCGGGTGGGGATGCACATTTTGGCCGCATTGAGTAGATGTGCTACCAGAGTTTTCCGATACCTATGTGTTGGAAGCATTGTGTGATGAAGGAGGGTTTGTGCTGGGGTACGGTCTAGTTGGTAAGTGGAAATCTTAGTAATCAAGTCATGCACTTGGGTCCAAAATTGTTGCACTGCTGGGCAGGACCACCAAATGTGGAGTAAGGTGCCAGGTTCACTGGAGCATCTCCAGCATGTTTCAGGTATGGCTGGGTTGTATCTATGTAGTCGCTGTGGGGTCCTGTACCAGCGTGTGAGTAGTTTGTAGCTATTCTCTTGGATTGAAACGTTAAGTGAGCATTTGTGAGCTAGTGTAAACATTTTTTCCCACTGTGCATCAGAGAACGTCATTTGTAGGTCTCTCTCCCAGCTTGAGCACATTCTGCCTGAGTTAGGACGAGTCGATATAGAGAACAAATGATGAATTGTGGAAATCAAGTGGTTTTGTGTTGTTGTCTGGGAACAGTCCTTTCCTTTTTACCTGAAGAACTTCTAGCTGGGCTTTTGCCTGAGCTGTTCCTGTACCTGCATGTGAGCTTGAGAAGCCTAGGCAGGTTACATTTCTGTCGGCCTCCCTGCATGTGAAAGAGCTTGGGGAACTTGCAATTGTGCATGAGTTAGGGCATCTAGCTCTACTGCCAGGACACTGTGCCCTTCTGCCTATGCATAAATTTGCTCCTGCTTCTGCCTCAGCATCTTGCAAGTTTGCCTGTGCACAAGCTTAAAAAGCTGCTGCTTTGATGGCTGCTTCCCTCTTAAAGCGGTAGTAAACCCTGCAAGACCATGCATAATGTGCTAGTGTACATCGCATACTAGCACATTACGATACTCTTACCTTAGAACGAAGCCTTCCAGTGGTGAACTGTCACCGCTGGCAGGGCTTCCATCTTCACCCAGTCTTCCTTCCGGGATCGCGTCATCTGGCCATCTGATTGGTCACAGCATGCGCGCAGGAGTCACGGACCATGGCACAGAGCTCTGAAGGGACGGCACAGGTATGCTGTCCCTTCAGAGCGCATATGCCAGTGACATCATCGGCTGTGTGCAGTGTGAATATCTCCTAAACCTTGCAAATTTAGGTGATATTCACTGTACCTACAGGTAAGCCTTACTATAGGCTTAGCTGTAGGTACAAGTTAAGAAAAAAGGGCTTACTCCCAATTTCTGCTTTAGCTGCTTCTGCTTCAGCGCAGGCCATCTTGACTACTCATTGAAGATTGCTGAGAGTAGGATTTTGGCAGTGATCTGAGAGTGGGACCATGGCAATCTAGGGATTCTCATAGATTGGAGGATGTAGAATAGCAAGATGTGGGTTCATGCAGTCATGATGTTTTGTCATCTGTGATTTGGCCTCCAGGAACCTAATGTGTTTTTGTTGGTTAAACTAGTTGGTAGAGCTAGTATAATGGATCGGTAGGTGGCAGTTGAGCCTGGAGGGAGCCCATCCCTCCTTAAAGACACAGGGCCATACTGGACACCCAACATATAGCACAATGATAGCAAAGGTGTCCAGTGCGTCCCCTCACCAGTGGGCTCCACAGGACTCTGCAGGGGGAAAGTGCCAGCACAGAGGAGATCAGAATAAACTCGAACAAAGGCAAATGTTAAAGTATAACTAAAGGCAAAACTTTTTTTTTTTTTAGTTTTGGATAGAGTGGAGAGGGATTGAAAGTCTTGTCAGTTTTCATTGCTGCCTTTAAAGAGTTTCACCCTCTCTATTTGTCCTGTTTAACATTATCATTGACAGTGAAAGTAAAAAAAAATCCCAAATTTTGTGTTGTCCCCAGAAAAGTAATAGAAAGGAGATCTTCCAAAGTGTACACTAGTTCTGGTGACCTGGGGGGCCCCAAGGAATTCCCTTAATTTGCAGGGATTTTCTCTCACTTCCTGTTTGGCTATGGGACATGAAGTGAAGGGAAATTTCCCCAATGGGACACAGATGGCAAAAACAAATCTGACAGGGTTTAAAACCCTCCTTTGCTCTATCCAAAATAAAAACCTATAGTTATATTGTAATAAAAGAACAAGCGGCATACATTGTTCGACAAAAGGTTTCCAACTTGTTCATCAGTGACTGCACTGACTAATCAGTATGACAGTACTGCTCCCCACCACCATCAGACCCCCTACCCCACCCCCTGCTCCTCACTGCCACCAGACCCACACCCACTGCTCCCCACTACCACCAGACCCCCACCTACTGCTCCCCACTACCACCAAACCCCCACTAGCACAAGACCCCCACCACCTGCTCCCCACTACCACCAGGTCCCCACCTACTGCTCCCCACTACCACCAGGCCCCCATCCCCTGCTCCCCGCTACCACCAGACCCACATCACCTGCTCCCCACTACCACCAGGCCCCCATCCCCTGCTCACCACTACCACCAGACCCCCCACCTCCTGCTCCCTACTACCACCAGGCCCCCAACCCCTGCCCAGCCGCTCAAATCCCCGGGGAGAAGCACTCAACTTCCCATCTGTGTGTGTGTGTGTCCACCCCGTCTGTGTGTGGCCGCCGCTCCAGCCATCTGTGTGTCGTCTGCTCCAGCGTGTTCTCTGCCGAGCACTCGACATGTTGCTGTGTTAAATTTTTCCCGGACTGCGATCTGTGCATGCCCAGTGTTCCAGCTGATCCTAATGACAAGCGTGTTAGTGGCGGGGGTGGGGCTGGACTCCACAATTTAAAATATCTGACGCTCCGCGCTGTGTTCCAGCTTATTCTGTTGAATGACAAGCCCTCGCCGGAAGTGACGCGGTTGCTCCAGTTTTTTCATAAGTCGAGGAAAATTTTACTACACGGTGCAATATAATGTCTTGTTGACCGGGATTCCTTCATCCACCTCGTTTGTGTGGATGGTGGAATCTGTATTTTTTTTTTCTTCAGTAAGCCCACAGACAAAATTTAAAACAAAGCTAACCACCTGTGGTCAGCTTTTTTAAAATAATTTCAGTAAAAAAAGCTTTAATTAAGCCTTTCAAGTGTACTGCTTAGTTTCCCAGCATTATTACGTTTCATTGGCAGCAGTTATTCATTGCATAGTCCTATTTCACAAATCAGATAAAATGTCAGTCATTTCTGCCTTATTTGTTTATAATTCTCTTTAAGCTTAAAGGATGGTTTACAGTAGAACTAAAGGCAAAACTTTTTCTTTTTAGATAAAGTAAAGCCTAGTACACACAGGGCGAATATCAGCCGACATTGGCTGGTTCATTAAAAACCGGCTGACATTTGGCCCGTGTGTACAGCAGTCAGTGCGAACGGCCAGCTTCTGTCGAAGGGGGGTGCGGCCCGAAAAAGGTCTGCTGAGCAGCGCTCTCAGCCAATGGTTGAGTGTTGACTTGTGTGTTCTGAGGGGGCTGTCTCTCTGTCAGGACACAATAGCACAGTAGGGGAGATAGTACTAACATTGCATAGTAAGTACACCAGCTCCTCCCGAGCTTAGGATGGCCTATTCATTTCATTGGGCTGCCCTATGTGCAAAAACCGCACAAAAGTGCATGGAGGGGAGAGTAGAGTGAGATTTCCTAGCTGGGCAAAGTAAGACATGTGAATATAACAGTAATTTATAACCCTTTACTGTGAACATTTTCAGGTATCCTGCAGATCAGCTTTAATTTTCATTAGTTTTTATTAAGGGTTTGGTGAAATTATCGCTTTCTTTCTCAAAATGTAGAATGTGAATATTACAATGTAATTCAACAATCCATTACAAAACAGGCATTTGGAAGTATTCTGTGATTATAATAGCCGATGAGTCCAGTAACTAGTCATTGGTTAGTGTTTGATAGTTATCTGTAGCCAGGGAGTATAATCACATATAAGAAGGTTCTGATTAACAAAGAAAAAACCTCAGTAACTTCAAAATGTAACCTTGAGTGTCGGGCATTTTACCTTTATATAGCTAGAGCAAGAGATTATGGAAGAACAGCTCGGCCACCCTAGTGGGAACATACTGTGACCGACCCGCTGAATCCGCAAATACTCTCCTCTCTAAGATTTTCATGTTCTGCCCTAGAATTTGTACTGATTTTAGGGGACTTCCGCCCGCTAAGTCACGACTACTAACTGGCATTATGAAAGTTTCTCTGTAGATATATGAAAATATCTGTGTTCATAGAAGAGTAGGAGATGGGTAAAGAAGAGAAAGAGAGAATATAGGTTATCCAAAGATGTTCAGGCGGAAATCCCCCTGGCTGAAGAGAACTGAAAAAGATAGTGACCAAGTGTATACTTTAAATATCGATGCCCGCATACGCTGCCCAGGGCTCCCATATGTTTTTGAATTTAGCCATTGTATCCTGTATAGTATTGGCAACTTTTTCTTGTGTCATTAAACAAGATATCTTACGTTTCGCTTGTTGGTATGACACTGTGGTCTGCAGATCAGCTTTAATACAGGCATCCTTTTTGGTGCGGTAGGCAGCCCATTCAAACGACTTAACACAACAGATGTTAATGTGGGGAAATATGTGCATCGTGTAAGTGTTCAAGCAGTGTAACAATGTGGCCCGAGCCTAAGATGACTAAACAATTTTGGGTGCATTTTAATGCTTCAAGAAATGGGATACAGTTGAAAAAAAATGGCTTTTTTTCTTTATATAGTAACAAAGAAAAAACTCAGTGGTTATTAAAGAACACCAAAAATAGCTCTAATTATATTCAATTCATTAGAGTATAGCATTGCTTGAGTAATTTGTCAAACTATTCCAGCACTGAAAAATGACCTGGTAATTAAGAGATATATACATGCAAGCATTCAAGTGATGAAACTCTATAGTTCCCTGCAAACAGATTGCAGAAAGCATCTCACATGTGTCCTGGGGGGTGTCTGCTTCCTAAGGCATATGCTTTTTTTTTGGTATGCCTCCAAAAATAGTGTCATTACAGGTATAAAGGTTTTCTTATCTTTAATCTTTTAATCGGATAAAATGTTATTTGCTATGCTGTTCATGTCTACACTCCCTTCCATTTTCGAATTCCTTTATGAGTTTGGTATTGAGATACATACACTGATCAGCTATAATATATTATGACCACTGACAGGTAAAGTGAATAACATTGATTATCTCATTACAATGGCACCTGAAAGTGGGTGGGATATAATAGGCAGCAAGTGAATATGTTGTCCCTGAAGTTGATGTGTTGAAAGCAGAAAAAAAATGACCAAGCATTAGGATTTGACAAGGGCCAAATTGTAATGGCTAGACGACTGGGTTAGAGCAACTCCAAAACTGCAGCTGTTGTGGGATTTTCCCAGGCCTGCAGTGGTCAAGACCTACCAAAAGTTGTCCAAGGAAGGAAAAACGGCAAACTAGTGATAGGGCCCTTATGATGCCAAGGGGGGAGTGAAAACTGGGCCATGTAGTCAGACTCTATAGAAGAGCCACTGTAGCTCAAATTGCTGAAAAAATTCATGCTGGTTCTGATAGGTGTCAGAACACACTGTGCATCACAGTTTGTTGTGTATGGGCCTGTGTAGATGCACACTGGCCAGGGTGTCCATGCTGACCCATGTCCACAGCCAAAACCACCTACAATGGGTACATGAGAATCAGAACTGGACCATGGAGCAATGGAAGAAGGTGGCCTGGTCTGATGAATCACGTGTGTGTGTGTGTGTGTGTGTGTGTGTGTGTGTGTGTGTGCGCGCGCGCGCGTCGCTTAACTGGGGAAGAGATGGCACCAGGATGCATTATGGACTGAAGACAAGCCAGTGGAAGCAATGTGATGCATTGTCTAGCGAAGTCCATACCCCATACCTTGATGGGTCTGGGCTGTTTTGGCAGCAAAAGGGAGACCTACTCAATATTGGGTGGGTAGTCCTAATGTTCTGGCTGATTGACGTATGTGATCTGCATTTGCTTTTATTTTAGGTTGGCAACTAAGCATTGGTGAGCTGAACCATAGACCACACGTAGTTTGGGAATCAGCTTCAAAAAGGGACATATGTTGACTACATGGCAGGCTATGCATGTCGGCATACATATTTAAATATACAAATGAGCTTCCTTTTCTTTTCAATGATATGAAATATTCTGGGGACCGGTAAAGGTATGTCCCCATCCATGGCACTGTAGCTTCAAACTTTTTTAAATGAGCTTACAAATGCATTCTATTCAACATATTTCACACCCGCAGGGACCTGCAGAAATTGGCAGAAACTTACACATGTTCTGCATAATGTGATTTTGTTCCCAATGAAGCATTAAGCAGATCCCACCTAAAGGGTTGCCAATTTCTAGCCCCTCCCCAGAGACACGTGATACATAAGCGAGAATTTAATAATGTTTCATTAAAATTTTATGAAGACTTTTTTTTTTTTTTTCTTTCTGAATTTTAACGGGATCACTTCAAAGACTATTTTTAAGTCAGAGACTGGCTTGTTTGGAATAACCCTGTTCAAAAATGAAAATTAGAGATCCTTTAATGGTGTTATGTTCACATATGTTTAAACAGCAGGTTGGATAGCTTGCTTCTAATGTGTGAAGCCTGCATCAAGTCTCAACGGATATAAAAACGATTATGGAAAGTTGGATTTTAAAATCAATTATTTCAATTAAACTGAGTATATGAGCAATGCTAACCAGGACCAGCCTGTATTTCCAGCATCTGGTTATTTCTAGGTATGGCAGAATCCTTCCTTGTCTGTCTTCCTGAATCTACTCCATATATCTGTTCATTTTGTTCAGCTTCACGTTTTATTTCCCATTTAGTTGGGTATTTTCCAGTGTTAGGAATGCAAGAAACGAAACATTAAAAAAAAAAATTATATAATAGATCATACTGTTTTTGTGCTGTAGTTGGATTCACAGAATAGATTGTTTAATAATAGTGTTGGGTTTGAAATTTTCAGTTGGTTCCCCATTATGAATGTTGGAACAAGTACAGTATTGAACAAAATATTCTAGCTCTCGCAAACCAGACAATATCCTGTGTGACCTCAGAGGAGTGAAAGTTTACTCTACCTGATGTAATATCTTCATCTGGGGCCATACATTATTTTTCCTATGATGTGTAGAAAGCATGTCTCCAAACAAGAACTAAGAATAAGGAAGGTGTTTGGTAAAAACATTTTGATATGTATTCTGCCTTCTACAGTTTTCTTTCTAAAATAACCAAAGGGCATAAAGATTATGTCAGTTTGTGATCTCCAGAGATTGCATTCAAGCATAGAAATCATAATTTGACTGCTGGCAGTATAGACATTGAATCAGACGGGCACATGCAGCATCTACCGTCCTTGTTCTCTGTCTGCAGTTACAGTGTAGACTGCAGACAACCTGAAAGTAAACCGAGTATTGCTTAAAATGGCCTTGGTCTGTGATGAATACTCAAAGGACCAAGCAAGATAAAGTAATATGTTGTACTTGCAAAGTTGTTTGGTATTCATGGATATATTAAAAGTGCTTGTGTGTTTAACCGCATACTAAAGATACGAACTTACGTTAGAGACCTCTAGTGTTTGACTGTATTAGAAATACGGGAAACCAATAAAATCTTTCTTTTGACATCTTCCGTCTTATGTATAGTTTTACAAAAATGGTTTGTGGAAGGAATAAGAATCAAGAACAAACCTCTGTACGAAAGATGTGTAGTATCCTTTTTATTACATACCGGGGTC
>BLSH010457429.1:15055-31100 GCA_018402905.1 Glandirana rugosa | reverse complement strand
TAAAAACCCCAGAAATGAATTCTCATCATCCGTAAACGCGACCACTTTTGCGCAAACCAATCAATAAACGCCGATTGCGATTTTTTTTATCGCAAATATGAGGAAGAATATAAATCGGCCAAAAACGGTGAAAAAAAATGTTTTTTTATATTTTTTTTTTTGGATTTGTATTCTAGCAAAAAGTAAGAAATTTGGGTTTTTTTGCAAAATTGTCGCTCTTCTTTTGTTTATAGCGGCGATCAGAAATGACGCAGAGGTGATCAAATACCACCAAAAGAAAGCTCTATTTGTGAGAAAAAAAGGACGCAAATTTCGTTTGGGTAAAACGTCGCACGACCGCGCAATTTTCAGTTAAAGCGACGCAGCGCCGAATCGCAAAAAGGGCTCCGGTCCTAAAGCTGGAAATCCTTCCGGGGCTGAAGTGGTTAACAAGACCTACATAAATAGAGAAAACATAACACATTGGTTTGCAACCTTATATTGCATACCTAATTTGGGCGGCTCATCAAAACAAGTGTATCAAAGCATAAAGGAAAAAAGCTGTACATCCACTGACACATCTCTCTTGACTAGAAGTAGTTATATCTCATATAATATAAGTATTTATTCTTATAAGTACAGTTTAAATTCCCCATCCTAGAAAGGGATCAGAAAAATACCATATACATCGGTCCCACAAAATAACCAACATGGAAGTAGATAAATCAGGACTATTAGGGTAATATAGGACTCAGCATTAGTGGGCTACTCAGCCATCCACCACATATTGTGGAGAACATCTTGGTCTTTTTCCTAAGGTCATATGTAAGTTTTTATATATAGGTTGGGCATCATTTACTAATTTCAACCAAAGGTTTATTTTTAAGGACACTGAGCCCTTCCAAGTCAGCAGGATAGACTGTTTGGCATAAAAATACAGAGTACAAAGGATTTTCTTAGCTTGAGGTGGGAGTGGTAATTCTTCAAAGATGCCTACTAGGCAGTTGCATAATATTGGGGAGGCCCAAGGCCAAGGAAATAAAGGAGCCAATATTCCTCCAAAAATCCTGGACCACCGGGCAGGTCCAGAAGCAGTGCAGGAAATCAGCAGAATCTCTGCAACCCCTGAAACAATCTGCACTATTTGATAATCCCAAGTTATATAGTTTAGCAGGTGTAAAGTGGATTTGATGAAAAACTTTGACTTGAATAATCCTGTCTTTAGACGAGATGACCGAGGTCTTAGAGGTGTCACAAAATTCTGACCAGTCTTCTTCATTAATGGTCGATTCCAGAGAGGACCATTTGTCTTGTGCAGTCTTTTACCTGGGGTTAGAATCTGTTAGAAGGGCATTATAATAAGTGGAAATGAGTTTTGTAGTCTCGGGTTCTCTCAGTAGCTTTTCTAGTGGAGCCATTTGAATAGGGTTGTTCAGGGAGCCGAATTGAGTACGAACAGCATGACGAAGTTGGTAGTAATAGAATAAGTACGTGTTTGGTAAAGCAAGGTCTAGTTGTAATTGACGGAATAACTTAAAGCCTTGTTCGTCATAGATGTGGCATAGGTACTTGACTTCCCTAGAAGTCCATGATGTGGTAGTGAATTACATTTTTTTAAAGTGGGATAAAACCACGGGGAGTATTTGGTGAGGCCAACCATGATTCCCTAAGGTACTTAGCAACTATGGACCTGAACAGGGAGAGGGACATACCCAACACTGAAGTACCTGGCTGATCAGGGAGAGAGTTCCTGTATATTATATTGTGTAGGGTTTCCATAGAGGAGACGATGGCTCCCTCTGTGCTAGTACATGCATTAGTAGCATTCGGGTGGAGCCAATCCTGAATAGTTACTAACTGGGAGGCTAGATAATAATATAGGTAAACATTTTGGAAAGGCCAAACCTGCCAAATGAGAGGGGAGTCTTCGTGTCTCCAAGGCCACCCTAGGTCTATAGGAATGTCGTGCAGATGGAGTTTATACATTTACATATGGATTTAGGAATTTTACCAGGTGAGTTAGCTAGGACATAGAGAAGATTGGGTAAATATATCATTTAATGACGTTAGCCCTTCCCATAAGACCCAAAGATAGATCCATCCATTGCCTAGTATGTTCTAGTAATTGTGACAATAATGGGCACACATTATTATTAATATAGGAGGATAGAGGTAGCTAAACCTCCACCCCTAAATATATTAAAGAGGAAGTTACCTGTAATTCAGACTCTGGGTGATTCTGGGGCACAGCAGCCTGATCCATTGGAAAAATAGTGGATTTTTCCCAATTCATCCTGAATCGTGAATAGTCCCCGACAATATTAAAGATCAGAGATTTTTAATCCACTAATGTGGGTCCACCAAATATGCCAGAGTATCATCCGCATGCGTTCTTCAATTGTCCCTATTGGGAGTCCTTTTATTAACGGGGATTCGTGGATCTTAATGGCCAGAGGTTCCATCGCCAGGGCAGACAGGAGGGGCGACAGCGGGCACCCCTGTCTGGTGCCTCTGGCAACCGTAAATGTCTGTCACCTGAGAGTTAACCCTGATCTTAGCCATTGGTAAGGTATATAAAAGTTATATCCATGCCACTATTCGTGGGCCAAAGCCGTACCTCTGTAAAATCTGAAAAAGATAAGGCCACACTACACTGTCAAATGCCTTTCTTGTGTCCAGGGACACAACGACCAGGGTCTGTGGACATTCATGGGGGTATTGAATATTCTGTAACAATCTATGTATGTTTATCCTGGTGGAACGTCCAGGAATAAAGCCTCCCTGGTCACTCCCTATTAGTTTCACAATCTCCTTATTAAGACGGTTAGCCAACATTTTGGCTAAGATTTTAACATCTGCATTAATAAGTGATATGAATCGCATTTTAGGGTATCCTTCCGAGGTTTTAACAGTAACACAATCAAAGCTTCACGCATAGATGGTGGGAGGGTCCCAACTTTCAGTGCGGCATTGTAGGTCTTAAGTAAAAGAGGACTGAGTAAATGGTTAAATTGCTTATACCATTCGGCCAGGAAGTTGTCCTAGACCTGGAATTTTATGGGTTGGTAGTTGTGTTATAGTGGCAGCTATCTCTTCCACCGTGAAGGGCTCCTCCAATTCTGTTCTATCATGATCAGTCAGTATGGGGAGGGGAATTGTTGCTAGATAGTCGTTTAGCTGAGTATCAGAGTAATGGGCTCTTGTGGCGCATAGATCTTTACAGAAGTGGGAGAATGCTTCCACAATATCTTGGGGAGTGTCACTGACATGTCCCTGCACAGTCAAAATCCGGGGGATGGAGATAGGAGTGTGGTCCGGTCTAGTTAAATAGGCTAAGCTTATTACCGTGTTCAAAACTTTTCTGAGTAATATACAACATTAGTTTTTTAGTGAGGTCCAGTAAAGGGAGCTCGTACTCCCTATGTTTAAGTAACGGAATCGGGCGGAGCCACATAAGTGGCTACCATTGCCTCCTCTAGTTCCCCAGTGTATTGCTTAGCATTTTTACGTAGTATACCCATAATGGACATAAAACTGCCTCTCATCACCGCCTTGGAGGCCTTCCAGACCGTTGAGGGGTCAGCTGTATTCTGGTTAACACTCCAATATTTCACCATATCTTTCCCACAAGTTTTCTGTACGATCTCGCCCTCCAGGCACTGCGGGTGCATGCACCAAATAGCAGGACTCAAATTTGGCAAGAGGACGAGATCCACCGAGAGAGGTGCATGGTCAGACATTAGCGAATGCTAAATCTAAGCAAGACATGGTATGAAAAGAATCTGAGTGACATCAGTACTGACATACATCAGGATGTTTCCATCATCGGTCATATTATGTATGCAAGCCCAATCTACAAATGAAGGGTATGATCTGTTACTTCCCCCCAACCCCCAAGCGGTCTAATGTAGGGTCTAGGATGGCATTACAGTCTCCTACATACAGAATAGGACCTGGGGCCCGATTCAGGAGAAGACCCAATTTGGTGAGTAAATCTGGCGAGAATGATGGGGGTATGTAGACATTAACTATTGTCGGGGTCCCAGAGGGGAATTTTAGGGACAATATTATAAACCGACCCTCCGGGTCCGTCTTAACCGACAGCACCTCTACCAGAGGGGTTTTAGCTAGTAAGATGGAGACTCCTCTGGAGTATACAGTATGTATGGCATGATATGACAGCCAGGCACGTTTAAGAGATCTTAACTTTTCAGGCACCATATGTGTCTCTTGTAGACTGGGTTTATACTTTAACCACTTCAGCCCCGGAAGGATTTCCCATGTTAGGACCAGAGCACTTTTTGTGATTCGGTCTGACAATTGCGTGGTCATGCGATTTTGTACCCAAACAAAATTTGCGTCCTTTTTTTACCACAAATATAGCTTTCTTTTGGTGGCATTTGATCACCTCTGCGTCATTTCTGATCACTGCTATAAACAAAAAGAGTGACAATTTTGCAAAAAAAAAAACAAAAAAAACATATTTCTTACTTTTTTGCTAAAATACAAATCCAAAAAAAAATAAATATAAAAAAACTAATTTATTCATCAGTTTTGGGCCGTTTTTATATTCTTCCTATTTTTTGTAAAAAAAAAAAAAAAAAAAATCGCCAAATGCGTTTATTGATTGGTTTGTGCAAAAGTTGCTGCGTTTACAAACCATGAGAATTTCTGGCATTTTTTTACAGTGTGTGTTTTTTTTTTTTTTTTTTTTACTAGTAGTGGCGTCAATCTGCGATTTTTATTGGGACTTTGATATTGGGGCGGGCATCTCGGACATTTTTGACACTTTTTTGGGACCAATGACATTTATACAGCGATCAGAAATGTATATATCCACTGATTACTCTGTAAATGTCATTGGCAGTGAAAGGATTACCCTGGGGGGGTGGGGGCTGTCTAGGGATGTAACTGTGTTCCCTGGGTGTGTTTTAACTGTGGGTGGGGGGGGGCTGGGCTGTCAGGGGCACCAGAGATCTAACTGATTCAGAGTACAGGGATCAGTAGATCTCTGACATGCTGCCTGACAGAGCGGGGGGCCGCTGTGTTTACATCGGCGGTTCCCCGTTTTTCTTCTCTGTCAAGCAATCGCGGCTCGCCGGCGGAGATCAAGTCCACCCGAGCTGCAAGCACAACTCTGCAGGGTGCGGCGGGCACGAGTGAGCTACTGTGTACTGTGCACGCGTGAGCTGCCGTTTATAGACGGCGATTCGCGCTACAGAGCCACACTACAGTAGTACACAAGCCAGTCGGGAACCAGTTAAGAAAGAGAAAACCAGTGACCGCTTGTGGGGTAAATTCATACCCCTAACATTCCAGGAAATTGATTTCAGTGGTTTAGCCATCTACTGTAGACTCATTGTATGGAACATAAGGGGAGTTAGCATGGGTACCAAACATTTCTCTATAGACTTACTATGGGACAGAGAAATACAGTTTTGTAAAGCTATACATGTATTACAAGAGATCTGATTTGAGAGACTGCGCAACCAAAATACTAACAAGTCTAGAGAGTCCAGAAATTCAAGTGGACTCCTAGAAAAAAGGAAAAAACCCTTGTCTGAATAAGACCCAGCAACTTCCCACCCATCCCACCCCGCTCAACCATCACAAACTTAGTGAGCTTTGGATCCCCAGAACAAAAAACAAGAAACCGTAGCCTCGCCATTTAACGGTGTGGGGTCAGTAGTCAGTGCGTAGAGATATATTCTTCATATAACCTGCTGTAAAGTATAAAAAAGGGGGCACAATGAATATGAAAGGCACCGATGGTACAGGTATAGCCACCCAGTTTCGGTGACAGAGGACCGTTCATAGGGTTGCAGCAAGGTAGTATTCTATAGCAAACAACTTGTGGGCCCATTTCAAAGGTATAGATGCAGGGTAATAATGCGAGATATGTTAGTAGAGCAACCTGTAGCCATTTCACATAGGGTGTTATTGCCCTGGCACGTGTTGGAAAACCGTAGGAAGCACTTAGCAAGGTATCAATATAACAGTGTTAATCCGTACAGGGTATAAACGCCAGATGGGTATAGGAACATTCAGTAGAGGTAGAACAAGCCGAGGTCCAAATATAGTGAAACGTTTTAGCCGTTCACACCAAAAACACACCTGTTTCATTCTTTGTTGGGT
Organism: Glandirana rugosa; assembly: GCA_018402905.1. Taxonomy (NCBI): domain Eukaryota; kingdom Metazoa; phylum Chordata; class Amphibia; order Anura; family Ranidae; genus Glandirana; species Glandirana rugosa. The sequence goes on along the minus strand of BLSH010457429.1, from coordinate 24,986 downwards.
TCCAAAGTGGTCATCCAGCCAGGACATTGCTTCCTTGGGTTTCGTATAGAAATGAGTTATGCCATCATGGGTAATTCTCAGCTTGGCTGGGAAGAACATGGCGTAGAGCAGGCCTTCTTTACGCAGACAAGCTTTCACAGCAGAGAATGAAACAAGTTGTCGTTGGACTTCAGCAGAGAAGTCGGGGTAAATAGATATTGTATTCCCATTAAACTTGAGTGTCCCTTTTTCTCTAGCCAAGCGTAGTATGGTCACCTTATCTCGGAAGTTGAGTATCCGGGCAATCAGTAAGCGTGGAGGGGCCCCCTTGACAGGGGGTGCGATGCACACGTTCAATGAGGAATGCATGAGAGAGTGCCTCAATACCCAAGGCCTCTCTTAGCCAGGAGTGGAGGCAACGTTTCAGGGCGGGAGCCCTCTGAGCATTCAGGGAACCCGACAAAACGAAGGTCGTCCAGATTGGCTTTAACCACTTGCCGCCTGCCCGCCGCAGCGTGACGGCGGCAAAGTGGCTCATTATCTCAAACCACCGTCCCCTGACAGTGGCCGCGATAACTAGTATTGTGAGCGCGCTGTGTTCCGGGGCGGCCAGGGAGTGGGTAGGGCGGACTCTATCTCCGCCGGCTACCCGAGATGGCCCCCCCGCAGTGAGAGAACGGAGGTTCATGTATGTATACAGAGGGGGAAGGGCTGTGATCACAGGCTTCCTGTATATGGAAGCCGTGATCACTCCCCTCCCCCTGCCAGCCCAGCCCCCATACAGTTAGATCACACTGAGGGAACACAGTTAACCCTTAGAGCGCCCCCTCCAGGTTAACCCCTTCACTGCCAATGGCATTTACACAGTAATCTGTGCATTTTCATAGTATTTTCATAGCACTGATCGCTGTATAAATGCCAATGGTCCCAAAAAGGGGATCGCCGCCATTACTAGTAAAAAAGAAAAACCCCAGAAATTCTCATCATTTGTAAACGCGGCAACTTTTGCGCTAACCAATACCAAAAATAAGAGGAAGAATATAAATTGGCCAAAACTGATGAAAAAAGATTATATATATATTTTTTTTTGGGTTTGTATTTTAGCAAAAAGTAAGAAATTGTTTTTTTTTTTGCAAAATTGTCGCTCTTTTTTTGTTTATAGCGACAATCAGAAATGACGCAGCGGTGATCAACTACCACCAAAAGAAAGCTCTATTTGTGGGAAAAAAAGGACGCAAATTGTGTTTGGGTACAACGTCGCACGACCGTGCAATTGTCAGTTAAAGTGACGCAGTGCCGAATCGCAAAAAGTGCTCTGGTCCTAAAGGGTGAAATCCTTCCGGGAGCTGAAGTGGTTAAGGGCAGTCCGTTTGTCTGTGACAGTATGTACTGTAGCAGATAATGGATGCACCACATCCTCTAATGTACTAATCCGTTCCTCCGCAACCCCCTGTCCTCTACCTTAGCCCCTGTACATCTTGCTTGAGTAGAGGAAAAATCTATGCGGATAGTCTTTCTGCAGATTCAGTGAGGCCTTGCAGTCCTGGATGGCCAGCATGATCTGTGCCAGGGAGGGCTCTGGTAGTAGGGACCCAGGAGCCGGACTGTCTGCCGGGCTAAGTTGACTGTCCTGGTATGGAAGTGGATCATGCATTGTGTCAAATATGGCTGGTACCGATGCACTCACCCCGAGATGGCTGCCCGTATAGCTCTGCTGATGAAGCAGGCTGCGCTATAATGTCTGTGTCCATTGGCTTTTCGGCGCCATCTTGCTGGCTAAAATGGACTAGTTGTTTCACCGCGGATGAGGACGCCGGCGGCCTGCATTTAACGATCATTAAATGTAGGTTGGCTGCAGGATTGTTCATGAGAACCGAAGCTACTGGATTATGCTGCCGCTCGCTCCGCCATTCGGCCACGCCCCCGTACAGAGACATCCTTAATGAACACCTACTCCAAAGCGCTCTGGACCTCAGTCTGGCGCGAAGGTTCATCTTCCAAGAGGACAATCACCCTAAGCACACAGCCAAGATAACAAAGGAGTGGCTACGGGACAACTCTATGAATGTCCTTGAGTGGCCCAGACATGAACCAGATTGAACATCTCTGGAGACATCTAAAATGGCCAACCCGATGGAGCTTGAGAGGTCCTGCAAAGAAGAATTGGAGAACCTGCCCAAAAATAGCTGTGTCAAGCTTGTAGAATTCTACTCAAAAAACTTGAGGCTGCAATTGGTGCCAAAGGTGCTTCAACAAAGTATTGCGCAAAGGCTTGTGAATACCTAATGTACATGTGGATTTTTTTTTAGTTTTTTTATTTTAATAAATTTGCAAAGATTTCAGACAAACTTCATTCACATTGTCATTATGGGGTATTGTTTGTAGAATTTGAGGAAGATAATGGATTGAATCAGTTTTGGAATAAGGCTATAACATAACAAAATGTGGAAAAAGTGAAGTGCCGTGAATACTTTCCGGATGCACTGTACATGTGGCTTTAGCTGCGCTTCATTTACTTCTGTTAGATTTTGTGTTTTCTGAAAACGCATCAAAGATGCAGCATACAGGGCTTTTAGGTGCTTTTATGAAAATGCACAGTCTAATAGATGTCAATGGAAGCGCACCTAAAACCGTGTGTAAAACGCACATACAGTGGCACTGCACCTAAACCGCAGTGGGGTTTTTTTATACATCTAGTCTGTCAGGTATCATATAACAGGCATTTTTCCTCACTTTACTGTTTTATGTTCTCTCTATAGCAATGATTTTATGGATTGAGTGAATTATGTGGCAGCATGTGGCTTGACACATATGCGTTAAACATGCCATGAAAAATAATCCTACATCTATACTAGACCGTTTTAAAAGTTCTAGCATGTTCACTGGAATATAAGAATACACTAGCTGTGAGCAAGGGGTACCTTCTTGTCAAGAAAAATCTTTGTAGAAATATTTCCTTTTATCTGTTTCAGAATCGCACCGGCGCTGTGAGCCAGCTGCATTATGAACTGGGGAAGGTGTTGTGTGATGTTCATACATCTGATGGAGTTGTCTTAGCAGGGTAAGATCAAAAAGTGTCTGACAAGTAGAAAGACTGGTAAAGAATCCATCAAGATAAAAGTGTGATGTGTTGTTTTTTTATATCTGCCAGCATTAGACTTACTTTAAAAAATATACATTCACAAACCTTTTTAGGTAAAATATATATTATTGATTAGGCATCATAGGTGTCATTAATAATCATGGCATTTAACGCTTCATGTTCTAAAGATATTTACCTGTACGTATTTCTCATACACTGACTAAAAAACAAAAGAAACAAAAACCCTCAAAACCAAACAATAAAATTTGCTGCTGTTCTGCTCTGTAAAAACAATTGTGACTCTAAACCAAACCCCACCTATTCCTGTGGGTAACAGCACCACTTAAGAGACCATTACATTTTAAATATATACAGTATCTCACAAAAGTGAGTACACCCCTCACATTTTAGTAAATATTTTATTATATCTTTTCATGTGACAACACTGAAGAAATGACACTTTGCTACAATGTAAAGTAGTGAGTGTACAGCTTGTATAGAAGTGTAAATTTGCTGTCCCCTCAAAATAACTCAACACACAGCCATTAACTGCTGGCAACAAAAGTGAGTACACCCCTAAGTGAAAATGTCCAAATTGGGTCCAAAGTGTCAATATTTTGTGTGGCCACCATTATTTTCCAGCACTGCCTTAACCCTCTTGGGCATGGAGTTCTCCAGAGCTTCACAGGTTGCCACTGGAGTCCTCTTCCACTCCTCCATGACGACATCACAGAGTTGGTGGATGTTATTGACCTTGCACTCCTCCACCTTCTGTTTGAGGATGCCTCACAGATGCTCAATAGGGCTTAGGTCTGGAGACATGCTTGGCCAGTCCATCACCTTTACACACAGCTTCTTTAGCAAGGCAGTAGTCATCTTGGAGGTGTGTTTGGGTTCATTATCATGTTTGAATACTACCCTGCTGCCCAGTCTCCAAAGGGAGGGGATCATGCTCTGCTTCAGTATGTCACAGTACATGTGGGCATTCATGGTTCCCTCAATGAACTGTAGCTCCACAGTGCCGCCAGCACTCATGCAGCCCCAGACCATGACACTTCCACCACCATGCTCTACTGTAGGCAAGACATACTTGTCTTTGTACTCACCTGGTTGCCACCACACACGCTTGACACCATCTGAACCAAATAAGTTTATCTTGGTCTCAGACCACGGGACATGGTTCCAGCAATCCATGTCCTTAGTATGCTTGTCTTCAGCAAACTGTTTGCGGGCTTTCTAGTGCACCATCTTTTAGAAGAGGCTTTCTTCTGGGAAGACAGCCAATTTGATGCAGTGTGCGGCGTATGGTCTTGAACACTGATAGGCTGACCCCCCCACCCCTTCAACCTCTGCAGCAATGCTGGATGCACTCATACGTCTATTTCCCAAAGACCACCTCTGGATATGACGCTGAGCACGTGCACTCAACTTCTTTGGTCGACCATGACAAGGCCTGTTCTTCCGCTGTATGGACTTGGCCACCATGCTGCAGCTGAGTGTCAGTGTGTTGGCAATCTCCTTCTAGCCTAGGCCATCTGCAGAGCAACAATTTTTTTTTTCAGATCCTCAGAGTAATTTGCCATGAGGTGCCATGTTGACCAGTATGAGAAAGTGAGAGGAATAAAACCAAATTTAACACACCTGCTCCCTATTCACACCTGAGACCTTGTAACACTAGCAAATCATATGACATTGGGGAGGGAAAATTGCTAATTGGGCCCAATTTGGACATTTTCACTTAGGAGTGTAGTCACTTTTGTTGCCAGCGGTTTAGACATTAATGGCTGTGTGTTGAGCTATTTTGAGTGGACAGCAAATTTATACAAGCTGTTCACTCACTACTTTACATTGTAGCAAAGTATAATTTCTTCAGTGTTGGCACATGAAAAGATAGAATAAAATATTTACAAAAATGTGAGTGGTGTATTCACTTGTGTGAGATACTATGTGTGTGTGTGTGTGTGTGTGTGTGTGTGTGTGTGTGTGTGTGTGTGTGTTATTTTGTGACAGCCGGCAGGTAAAATCACCTGGGTGCGTTCAGGATGGCAGATACATTTGCCCCAGGTTCATACTCTATGTGGATGGCTACCACCAGGGGGAGTGCTGGGAGTCATGCAGGAGTTATGAGCCCAGCTGAGTGGAGCTGGCTCATTAAGGCCTCTACAAGAGCTCTCAGCAGGCATAGGTGGATGCTCCACCCTGGAACCAGTTTCTGTGTCAGCAGTCTGGGGAGTGTAACATCTTGTCTGATATGAAGCCTGTGTGGCTGAGTTGCCCAGTGAGAGGTAGGAGCTAGGTAAAGCGGTAGGCTGTACCCAGCTGACAGACAGGGAAAACCTAACGTGCAGTCAGTGGCCTAGGATTTATTTTGTTTGTTTTTGTTTTGCTGTTTTTCACATTGTAAATAGTGTAAATAAACTAACTTTTTGTTTTCACCTGCAACTGCTGTCTCGCTGTGCCTAAATTGTGTAGTGAACCCTTCCAGGGGGTCACACACACCTGCTGCCAAGCTAACCCCCTTAATAAATATATATATATATATATATATATATATATATATATATAATTAGTAAAATCATAAACTATCAATATCAAAATTATAGTGCATAAAGTCCAGTTTAGTGTCCAAATGAAAAGTGATCATCCCACATAGGGCTTCAACACTGACCACAAAGACAGGATAGTGCTCCACAGTGTGGATGTACACAGATAACACACCACACCCAGAGGGTTTTGACTCCTTGCGTGAACAAAGGAGTCAAAAACAGCCTGTGTTCTATCCTGGCTTCCATATATTCCAAAAGCTTTGTTCTGCTGTTCTCTGTTTGCAATGGTTAACCCTGCCAGAATAGAAAGTGTGCTCCTTATCCCACAATAAAGGAGAAGGAAAGAGATCCCATATAATGAAAATACATTTTGTTTATTAAAAATACACAAAGAAAAGCACTTACATATTGCCAGTATTATTAGCCTTAGAAAACTATTTTCCCTCTCATCAAAGATGGCCGCCACGTAATTTCGGTACCGAAAGTGGCGTCAAACCGAATGTTACTGACCAATGCGTTTCATCATAGGAACTGACATCAGGAGCCAGGAACGACCGTTAAAGAAGGCATCATGATGAAAGTGTGATGTGGTGTTCTTTATATCTGCCAGAATTATAGACTTACTTTAAAAATATTAATTTACAAACCTTTTCAGGTAAAATATATTGATTAGGCATCATTCGTAATTGCGACATTCACAACTCATAACAAAACACAGATTTAATTTTCTAAAACCTTTTTAGTTTCATACTGTTGTGTTTGTGTTAAAGAGTACATTAAGGAGCCCCGACGTAAGCCGGGCCCCTCTTTTTCCACTCCGAAAAAGTTTTTTCGTGTGCCCCGCACGGCGGGCAAGGGCTCTCAGCCCACCAAGGCCGCTGCCAGGAGCCAAAAATGTCCCTGGCAGAGTAAGCCAGAGAAGTTGGAGAAGAAGCCCTCCTCCACATGATGGGTTGCCCCCGGCCGTTACTCGGGTGGGGGGACATCTCTTGGGGTTCGTGGACCGATAGACCTCCCACATTTCGGATCTCTGGGTGCGCAAGGTGGTTTAGTCTGGTTACAAGATAGAGTTCCGTACCCAGCCCCCGGACAGGTTATTAGCCTCCAATTTCCAATTTGAGGCTCCCCCCGGGGCAATGGCAGCCCCTGTTGGGGGCTGTGCAAGACTTGCTCAGTCAGGGGGTGATTGTTCCTGTTCCGTCAGCGGAACGTTTCCGTGGGTTTTACTCCAACCGCTTTGTGGTTCCAAAGAAGGATGGGGTCAGGACTGTCCTGGACCTGAAGGCACTCAATCTTTGTGGGGGCGTGGAAATTCAGAATGGAGTCAGTCCGTTCTGTGCTGGCGACGCTTCGCCAGGGAGACTTCTTGGCCTCCTTGGACATCAAGGACGCGTGCTTGCACGTCCCCATATACGCTTGGCACCAGCACTTCCTGCGCTTTGCGGTGGGGGATCTCCACTACCAGTTTGTGGCCCTCCCGTTCGGTCTGGCCTCCGCTCCCCGGGTCTTTACGAAGCTCTTGGCTCCTGCTGCGGCAGAGGGGTATAGCGGTGGTGGCATATCTCGATGACCACCTCCTGGGGGCGGAGTCGGCTTTGGCTCTGAGGGACAATGTGGCAATCGCCCTAAGCTCCCTGCGGGAGTTCGGCTGGGTGATCAATCGCCCGAAGTCGGTGCTGACCCCATCGCGCCATTTGGAGTATCTGGGCTTGATACTGACGCTTTAAGTGGCGGTGTGGGCCCTGCTATCGCAGCGGTGGTCCTCCCTAAGGTTTTGCATGAGGGTGTTGGGGCTCATGGTGTCCACCTTTGAGGCGGTCCTGTATGCCCAGAGTCACACCCGGTCCCTGCAGCGGGCAATTCTGCTGCGATGGCACAAGTCCCCTGGATCAGGTTGGATTGCCAGACCCGGTCCTCCCTCGCCTGGTGGCTGCGGGCCCCGGCCCTGAGGCTGGGGAAGACGTTTCTCCCCTTGGAATGGATGGTGGTCACTACGGACGCCAGCTTAACCGGCTGGGGAGGGGTCCTGGGGCTGTCGTTGGCGGAGGAGGAGGAGTCTTGTCTCCCAATCAATGTCCTGGAACTTCGGCCCATCAGGCTTTGTCTCTCCCACTGGTCGGGGAGGTTGCGAGGTCGGCCTCTCCGAGTTCAGTCAGACAACGCCACGGCGGTGGCTTATGTGAATCATCAGGGTGGAATGAGAAGCTCGACAGCGGCGTGGGAAGTGGCTTACATTCTCAGGTGGGCAGAACTTCACGTGCCGGCAATCTCTGCCGTTTACATCCCGGGTGTCGAAAACTGGCAGGTGGACTACCTCAGTCGCCAGCTGGATCAGGGAGAGTGGTCCCTGCACCCGGACGTGTTCCGTCAGATCTGTCTAAAGTGGGGCACGCCAGACATGGACCTGCTAGCATCCCAGCTTAATTGGAAGGTTCAGACCTTCGTGAGCAGAACAAGGGATCCGTTGGTCCCGGTATCGGCTCCTTTATGCTTTTCCCCCTCTCAAGCTGCTTCCACGCCTGTTGCGCAGAATAGAGGCAGAGGGGCTCCCAACCATTCTGGTAGCGCCAGATTGGCCTCGGCGTCCCTGGTATGCTGACGTGGTGCGGATGGTGGTGGATGTTCCCTGGTGACTCCCACTTCGTGAGGATCTTCTGTCCCAGGGGAGCATCTTGCACCCTGCTTTACCCTCGCTGACTTTAACGGCCTGGCTATTGAATCACAGGTGTTAAGGGATCGGGGGGGTCTCAGAATCGGTGATTCCCACCATGCTCAAGGCGTGTAAGTCCACTTCATGCAAGATATACCACCTCACCTGGAAGGCTTACATTGCCTGGTGCAAGGCGGGGGGGTGGAATCTCCGTTCTTTTTCAGTGGCTCGGTTGCTGGCCTTTCTTCAACAAGGCCTAGACCACAAGCTGGTGTTGAACACTCTCAAGGGACAGGTTCCTGCCCTGGCAATTTTTTTTCAGCGTCCCTTGGTGACGCATTCCTTGATTCATACCTTTGTACAAGGGGTTCCTCATGTCGCACCCCCCCCCCCCCCCCCAGGTACGGTCACCTTTGGCGCCATGGGACCTTAATTTGGTCCTCTCAGTGCTTCAGAAGCTGCCCTTTGAAAATATCAGGGAAATCCCGTTGCAGCTGCCACCAGAAGGTGGCTTTCCTGGTGGCTATCACATCCGCCAGGCGGGTGTCTGAGCTGGCAGCTCTGGCCTGTAGGTCTCTGTATGTGGTCCTACATAGGGATAAGGCGGTTTTTGCGCCCGTCACCTTCCTTTTTACCGAAGGTGGTCTCTTCTTTTCACATCAATGAGGACATTGTCTTTCCTTCACTGTGCCCGTCTCACCCTAAGGTGGTTGCCTTGCACTTCCTGGATGAGGTCAGGGCTCTGCGGGTTTATTTGGCGGCTACAGCCTCCTTTCGGAGGTCGGATGTGTTCTTTGTCGTGGTGGATGGCCCGCGCAAGGGTTTGGCGGCCTCGTCGGCCATTATTTCCTGTTGGATTAGACAGACGGTGACCCGTGCATATACTATTCGGGGTCTTGAGCCTCCCTTTCCGGTCACGGCTCACTCTACCAGGACGATTAGCACCTCCTGGGCTTTCTGACATCAGGCGTCAGTATCTCAAGTGTGCAAGGCGGCTACTTGGACCTCTGTGCACAATTTTTCAAAGTTTTGTTATTTCAGCATCCTCGGATGCTGCTTTTGGCCGCAATGTTTTGCAGGCGGCAGTGTGAGGCGCGTCTGGCCCCTCACGGAGAGCTATTCTGTTGGGTACAGTTTGTTGTTGCGTTACCCACCCCTCATTTTTGACACTGCTTTGGGACGTCCCCACATGTCATGAATAGAGATGCTGCGTCTGTCAATGAATGAAAGAGAAAATAGGATTTTTTGACTTGCCATAAAATCCTTTTCTCGGAGTTCATTGATGGACGCAGCACCCACCCCTCTTTTCTTGGGTTTGTACTGCTTGTTATGAACTGAGTTTCTTAACAGGGTGGAGAGGTTATACCAAGTGAGGACTGCCCCCTGGGAGGGGCTGTGTCTGCTTTTAGCTGAACTGTGTCCTGCCTAGTCCACTCCCAGTGAAAGGTGGCTTAACCCCACATGTCATGAATAGAGATGCTGCGTCCGTCAATGAACTCAGAGAAAAGGATTTTACGGTAAGTCAACAAATCCTATTTTTGCAATTGCAAAAAAAAAAAAATTCACATGTATCTAGACACTTCAGAACAGTCCATGGAGTTAATTTGCAGTATTTTCCTTTTTGCAGTCTGGAACAGGTGAAAAGACCTGTTGGGGGGGTTTGGGTTCTTTTCT
>BLSH010457422.1:31067-43062 GCA_018402905.1 Glandirana rugosa | reverse complement strand
ATGTGTATAAGAGACAGGTGTGGGACAGATTATTGTTCTAAAATCATCTCCTACTGCTATAGGGAGAGGTTCCTGCTGGTGCTGTGAGGGACAGATTATTGTTCTAAAATAATCACCTACTGCTATATTGAGAGGTTTCTGCACTGCTCCTCTGAGGGAAAGATTACTGTTCTAAAATCATCACATATTGCTATATTGAGAGGTTTATGCACTGCTCCTCCGAGGGAAAGATTATTGTTCTAAAATCATCACATACTGCTAGAAGGAGAGGTTCCTGCTGGTGCTGTAAGGGACAGATTATTGTTCTAAAATCAACTCCTAGTGCTATAGGGAGAGGTTCCTACTGGTGCTGTGAGGGACAGATTATTGTTCTAAAATCATCTCCTACTGCTATAGGGAGAGGTTCCCGTTGGTGCTGTGAGGGACAGATTATTGTTCTAAAATCATCTCCTACTGCTATAAGGAAGAGGTTCCTGCTGGTGCCGTGAGGGGCAGATTATTGTTCTAAAACCATCTCCTACTGCTATAGGGAGAGGTTCCTGCTGCTCCTCTGAGGGACAGATTATTGTTCTAAAATCATCACATACTGCTAGAGGAAGAGGTCCCTGCTGGTGCTGTGAGGGACAGATTATTGTTCTAAAATCATGTCCTAGTGCTATAGGGAGAGGTTCCTGCTGGTGCTGCGAGGGACAGATTATTGTTCTAAAATCATCTCCTAGTGTTAAAAAGAGAGGTTCCTGCTGGTGCTGTGAGGGACAGATTATTGTTCTAAAATCATCTCCTAGTGCTAGAGGGAGAGGTGCCTGCTGCTCCTTTGAGGGACAGATTATTGTTCTAAAATCATCACATGCTGGTAGAGGGAGAGGTTCTTGCTGGTGCTGTGAGGGACAGACTATTGTTCTAAAATCATCTCCTAGTGCCGTAGGGAGAGGTTCCTTCTGGTGCTGTGAGGGACAGATGATTGTTCTAAAATCATCTCCTACTGCTATAGTGAAAGGTTCCTGCTGGTGATGTGAGGGACAGATTATTGTTCTAAAATCATCTCCTACTGCTATAAGGGAGAGGTTCCTGCTGGTGCTGTGAGGGACAGATTATTGTTCTAAAACCATCTCCTACTGCTATAGGGAGAGGTTCCTGCAGGTGCTGTGAGGGACAGATTGTTGTTCTAAAATCATCTCCTACTGCTATAGGGAGAGTTTCCTGCTCCTCCTCTGAGGGACAGATTATTGTTCTAAAATCATCACATACTGCTAGAGGGAGAGATTCCTGCTGGTTCTGTGAGGGATAGATTATTGTTCTAAAATCATCTCCTAATGCTATAGGGAGAGGTTCCTGTTGGTGCTGTGAGGGACATATTATCATTATAAAATCATCTCATAGTGGAATAGTGAGAGGTTCCTGTCGGTGCTGTGAGGGACAGATTATTGTTCTAAAATCATCACATACTGCTAGAGAGAGAGGTTCCTGCCGCTCCTGTGAGGGACAGATTATTGTTCTAAAATCATCACATACTGCTAGAGGGAGAGGTTCCTGCTGGTGCTGTGAGGGGCAGATTATTGTTCTAAAATCATCACATACTTCTAGAGGAGAGGTTCTTGCTGCTCCTGTGAGGGACAGATTATTGTTCTAAAATTATCACATACTGCTAGAGGGAGAGGTTCCTGCTGCTCCCGTGAGGGACAGATTATTGTTCTAAAATCATCACATACTGCTAGAGGGAGAGGTTCCTGCTGGTGCTGTGAGGGACAGATTATTGTTCTAAAATCATCACATACTGCTAGAGGGAGAGGTTCCTGGTGCTCCTGTGAGGGACAGATTATTGTTCTAAAATCATCACATACTGCTAGACTGGTTCCTGCTGCTCCTGTGAGGGACAGATTATTGTTCTAAAATCATCACATACTGCTAGAGGGAGAGGTTCCTGCTGGTGCTGTGAGGGACAGATTATTGTTCTAAAATCATCATATACTGCTAGAGGAAGAGATTCCTGCTGGTGCTGTGATGGACAGATTATTGTTCTAAAATCATCACGTACTGCTAGGGGTAGAGGTTCCTGCTGGTGCTGTGATGGACAGATTATTGTTCTAAAGTCATCACATACTGCTAGAGGGAGAGGTTCCCGCTGCTCCTGTGAGGGACAGATTATTGTTCTAAAATCATCACATACTGCTAGAGGGCGAGGTTCCTGCTGGTGCTGTGAGGGACAGATTATTGTTCTAAAAATCATCACATAGTGCTAGAGGGAGAGGTTACTGCTGCTCATGTGAGGGACAGATTATTGTTTTAAAACCATCACATACTGCTAGAGGGAGAGGTTCCTGCTGGTGCTGTGAGGGACAGATTATTGTTCTAAAATCATCACATACTGCTAGAGGGAGAGGTTCCTGCTGCTCCTGTGAGGGACAGATTATTTTTCTAAAATCATCATACTGCTAGAGGGAGAGGTTCCTGCTGCTCCTGTGAGGGACAGATTTTTGTTCTAAAATCATCTCATCATAGTGCTACTTGTAGAGGTTCCTGCTGCTCCTGTGAGGGACAGATTATTGTTCTAAAATCATCTCATCATAGTGCTACAGGGAGAGCTTCCTCCTGCTCCTGTGAGGGACAGATTATTGTTCTAAAATCATCTCATCATAGTGCTACAGGGAGAGGTTCCTGCTGCTCCTGTGAGAGATATGATTTTAGAACAATAATCTATCATACTAGTGTAGGGAGAGGTTCCTGCTGCTGGTGTGAGTGGTGCATTCCTTGCACAAAAATAAAAAGTTGCTGTATTCCAAAAAAAAGAAGAATTTTTTTTGTCTTAATAAATAGAGATACATAGTACATTTGCAGCCAGAATGAGGAGAGCGTCAAATAAGGGACGTGGTCGTGGTGCTGCTGGTGTTGCTGGTGTTGGTGAAGTTCCTGTTGCAAGGAGAGGACGTGGTCGATTTGTGCCAGCTACACGCACAAGTGAAGCACCTTCTTCAGGTGCGAGTAGCTGACAGAACCTTCAATGTTATATGGTAGGCCCGAACGCCGCTCAACGAATGCTTAGGCCAGAACAAGTACAGGCGCTAGTAGATTGGGTGGCTGACAACGCCTCCAGTTCCTTCACATTGTCTCGCACCCGGTCCCTTGATGAAAGCTCAGAGTTGGCACCTGAACCCCATGGCCATCTGTCTTTCACCTCAGCCCCATGAAAAATCAGCCAAGCAGTCTGAGCCCCAAGTCATGCAACAGTCTCTTATGCTTTTTAATGATTCTCCTGATGTGCTTTCCGTGGGCCATCCACATAGCCCTGCCCCAGAAGTGGAAGACATTGAGTGCACCGATGCCCAACCACTGTTGCAGGATGAGGACATGGAAACACCATCGCAGGACGTCTCTGATGATGATGAAACACAGGTGCCAACTGCTGCATCTTTCCACAGTGTGCAGACTGACAAGGAGGACAGTGGTGAAGTGTGGGTGGAAGATGATGTGGAGGAGGATGATGAGGTGCTACATCCCACATGGAATGAAGGTCATGCGAGTGACGCGTGCAGTTTGGAGGAAGAGGTGGTGGTCGCACAGAGGCACCAGCACAGCAAAAGAGGAAGCAGGTTGCAAAAGCGGAGCGAGCATCCCCTAGACAGTATGCCTGCTACTACCCACCGCACCTACGGACCTAGCACACCAAAGGCAGCCCAAAGGCGTTCACCGGCGTGGCAGTTCTTCAGACAATGTGCTGATGACAAGACATGAGTGGTTTGCACGCTGTGCAATGAGAGCCTGAAGCGAGGCATAAATGTTCTAAACCTGAGCACAACCTGCATGACCAGACATCTAAATTCAAAGCACGAGCTGCTGTGGAATAAGTACCTCAAAATCCAAGAAAGGTCTCAGCCTCCTCCTGCTTCCTCTTCTGCTGCTGCCTTGGCCTCTTCCTCCACCTCTACAGTGTCACCTGCTACCAAGCAAACAGACGATGTGACAGCAACGCCACCATGTCCGCCACCGTCCCCAAGCATTTCCACACGGTACCATGGAAGCTTACAGCTCTCCATCTCCCAAACACTGGAGAGAAAGAGGAAGTCTTTTAGACCCCCCATTCCTCCAGAAAAAGTACCTGTCACCATATACAGTGGGGCAAAAAAGTATTTAGTCAGCCACCAATTGTGCAAGTTCTCCCACTTAAAAAGATGAGAGAGGCCTGTAATTTTCATCATAGGTACACTTCAACTATGAGAGACAGAATGAGAAAAAAAATCCAGAAAATCACATTGTCTGATTTTTAAAGAATTTATTTGCAAATTATGGTGGAAAATAAGTATTTGATCAATAACAAAAGTTCATCTCAATACTTTGTTATATACCCTTTGTTGGCAATGACAGAGGTCAAACATTTTCTGTAAGTCTCCACAAGGTTTTTACACACTGTTGCTGGTAGTTTGGCCCATTCCTCCATGCAGATCTCCTCTAGAGCAGTGATGTTTGGGGGATGTCCCAGGACAGCACGGATTTTCAACTCCCTCCAAAGATTTTCTGTGGGGTTGAGATCTGGAGACTGGCTAGGCCACTCCAGGACCTTAAAATGCTTCTTATGAAGCCACTCCTTCGTTGCCCGGGCGGTGTGTTTGGGATCATTGTCATGCTGAAAGACCCAGCCACGTTTCATCTTCAATGCCCTTGCTGATGGAAGGAGGTTTTTACTCAAAATCTCATGATACATGGCCCCGTTTATTTTTTCCTTTAAACGGATCAGTCGTCCTGGTCCCTTTGCAGAAAAACAGCCCCAAAGCATGATGTTTCCACCCCTATGCTTCACAGTAGGCATGGTGTTCTTTGGATGCAACTCCGCATTCTTTCTCCTACAAACACGACAAGTTGAGTTTTTACCAAAAAGTTCTATTTTGGTTTCATCTGACCATATGACATTCTCCCAATCCACTTCTGGATCATCCAAACGCTCTTTCTACAAACTTCAGACAGGCCCGGACATGTACTGGCTTAAGCAGGGGGATACGTCTGGCACTGCAGGATTTGAGTCCCTGGCGGCGTAGTGTGCTACTGATGGTAGCCTTTGTTACTTTGGTCCCAGCTCACTGCAGGTCATTCACTAGGTCCCCCCGTGTGGTTCTGGGATTTTTGCTCACCATTCTTGTGATCATTTTGACCCCATGGGGTGAGATCTTGCGTGGAGCCCCAGATCGAGGGAGATTATCAGTGGTCTTGTATGTCTTCCATTTTCTAATAATTGCTCCCACAGTTGATTTCTTCACACCAAGCTGCTTACTTATTGCAGATTCAGCCTTCCCAGCCTGGTGCAGGTCTACAATTTTGTTTCTGGGGTCCTTTGAGAGCTCTTTGGTCTTGGCCATAGTGGAGTTTGGAGTCTGACTGTTTGAGGTTGTGGACAGGTGTCTTTTATACTGATAACGAGTTCAAACAGGTGCCATTAATACAGGTATTGAGTGGAGGACAGAGGAGCCTCTTAAGAAGTTACAGGTCTGTGAGAGCCAGAAATCTTGCTTTTTTGTAGGTAACCAAATACTTATTTTCCACCATAATTTGCAAACAAATTCTTTAAAAGTCCGACAATGTGATTTTCTGGATTTTTTTTCCTCATTCTGTCTCTCATAGTTGAAGTGTACCTATGATGATAACTACAAGCCTCTCTCATCTTTTTAAGTGGGAGAACTTGCACAATTGGTGGCTGACCAAATACTTTTTTGCCCCACTGTATTACTATCATAAGGAATGTTTACATTCCTTGTGATAGCAATATATGTGATCAGATTTTTTTTTTTTAAAGGAAAAGTGTTAAAAGAAAAAAAAAATAAATAAAAATTAAAGCGCCACCGTCCCCGCGAGCTTATGCAGCAAAGAAAACGCATATGTAAGTCGCGCCGCATATGCAAACGGTGTTCAAACCACACATGTGAGGTATCGCCGCGATCGCCAGAGTGTGAGCAATAATTCTAGCAAAAGACCTCCTCTGCACCTCTAACCTGGTAAATTTTGTTAAAGCGTTGCCTATGGAGAGTTTGTCGCCATTCCGCGAGTGTGTGCAATTTTCAACCGTAACATGTATGGTATCTATTTACTCGGCATAACATCCTGTTTCACAATATACAAAAAAATTGGGCTGATTTTACTGTTGTCTTATTTTTTAACTCAAAAAAGTTGGGGTTTTTTTCCACAAAAAAAGCGCTTGAACTGTGTGACAAAAAGTATTGCAGCGATCGCCATTTTATTCTCTAGGGTGTTTGAAAAAAATATAAATAATGTTTGGGGGTTCTAAGTAATTTTCTATAAAAAAAAGGGATTTTAACTTGTAAACAACAAATGTAAAAAAGGGCTCTGGGGGTGAAGGGGTTAAAAACTGTATATATTTTAAGACACCACGTCAGCTGCACTATATACCATACGTACACCCCTGAATACGCTGTGTGTGTGTATATATATATATATATTCTTGCACTGCCTGACTGTATACAGATAGCCCTATCTATCTATCCATCTTTTTTTTTCTTTTGATCTATATATCTATCTATCTTTATATCTATCTATCTGTCTATCTTATCCTAAGCTATCTCTCTAACACCGCCGCCAACACACTACATAGAGCCGATGTAAAAGCGGCTTTAAATAGTGTGGGGCATGGATTGAGGCTATTGTGCAGTGATTGGCTAAAGGCACCCTGCCTTTAGCCAATCAAAGCTCTCACAACAGGCCGCCCGCTGATTGGCCAAAGCATGAAGGTCATGTGCATGCTTTGGCCAATCAGTGGACAGCATTCCGCCACCATTTGAATATATTATGGGGCACGTGCAGTTGCTGCGAACGCCCCATAATGTTCGGGTTTCCATGAACAAACGAACACCCGAACATCAAGCCCATCCCTACTTGAGAAACTGCAGTGGGAGCGGTTCTCTCTGAGACGTGGGCTAAAGGCCTCACTTCACCCCATTGCCTTTTTCTCTCGTAAACTCACACAACCCAAGAGAAATTATGATGTTGGGGACAGAGAGCTACTGACCATCAAATCTGCCCTGGAGGAATGGCGGTACCTCCTGGAGGGAGCCTCACAGCCAGTCCTGATCTTTACGGACTATAAAGATCTAGAGTACCTACGAACTGCCAAGAGAATCAAGCCTCATTAAGCTCGCTGGGCACTCTTCTTCTCTAGATTTCAGCTACACATTACATAAAGGCCTGGGTCAAAAAACACCAAGCCAGACGCCCTGTCCAGAATGTTTCATGAGTCTGGAGATGCTCTTCCTCCTGATACAATTCTCCCTGCCCGGAACTTCTTGCTGAGTCAGGAGGATCTCTTAACCCAAATCTTAACCGGATTCCAGACTCGCTACAAGGGATGGCCTATGGTGGTACGGTACCCGAATCTTTGGCCCAAAGGAGATGCCTGACGGTCCTAAAACTGTGTCATGATGTAAAATTGGCCAGACACTTCAGCAGTCGCAAGACGAGGGAACTGCTGTCACGGTCATTCTGGTGGCCTTCTTCTGATGAGGACTGCAGGAAGTATGTCAACGCCTGTCCCATCTGGGCCCAAAAAAAGACAGATAGAACCAAAGCTTGGGGCCTGTTGAACCCGCTGCCATTCCAGAACACCCTTGGTCCCAAATCTCCATGGACTTCATAGTGGAATTACCCCTGTCTGCGGGGTTCACTACTATCGTTGTGGTGGTAGACCGCCTCACCTAGATGGCACACTTCATTCCCATGAAGGGGACACCCTCTGATACCGAGACAGCGGAAACATTCATCAGGGAGATAGTCTGCCTCCACGGGATCCCTACAAATATCATGTCGGATCGAGGGGTGCAGTTCACTTCTCGGGTCTGGAGGACCCTATGCTCAGCTTTAGGGATTGAGTTAGCATTTTTGTCAGCATACCACCCACAGACAAATGGCCAAACAGAAAGGACCAACCAGATTCTCGAACAGTATCTCCGCTGCTACTCCTCGTTCTCCCAGGATGACTGGGTCTCCTTGCTACCGGTAGCTGAATCCGCCTACAACAATTCTGTCCACTCAGCCACCAAACAATCACCGTTCTGGGCGAATCTCAGCTACTACCCTACATTATTGCCTAACCTGTTAAAAGAGAGTATGGTGCCCGCTGTACAGGAAATCACCCATTTCTTGGAGAAAAATAATAAATTACTACAAGAAACTCTTTCCCGGACTCAGGAATGTAATAAGAGGAACTTTGACAGAGGGAGACAAGGAGAATTAAACTTACAACCAGGCGATCGGGTCTGGTTGGCAACCAAGAATTTGAGGCTATCCTGCTCATCCAAGAAACTCGGGCCAAGATACATCTGGCCCCTACCGGTGAAAAGAAATATTAACAGGGTGGCATATCAGCTTGATCTTCCCCCTTGGCTTCATACTCACCCGGTGTTCCATGTAAGTCTGCTCAAACCAATAACTAACAACATTTTCCCTGGATGGAGAACAGCCCCACCAGTCTTAGTGGACGGAGAGGAGGAGTTTGAGTTGGAAACCATCCTCGATTGCAGAAGAAGGGGGGGAGCCACCCAATTCCTGGAAAAGTGGAAAGGGTACGGGCCCAAAGAAAGCTCTTGGGAGCTGGAAGACAATTTGCATGCAGAAGAACTTATCAAAACTTTCTGGAGAAGCCACCCAGCCAAGAGGGCCCATTGGGGCATCCAGAGGCTGCCCCTAGGGGGGGCAATGTCAGAAAACACAACATGAAGCCCCAGTAGGAGCACACTTGAGCGTGCACAAGTGGCAGGTGCACGCACATGAGCGCGCACGTGCAGGTGCGCACCATCACTGATGCCAAACAGTCTATTTGAACGGTCAGCACCAGGAAACAAGTGCTGTCCATTCTACAGCATTCCTGGGACCCCCTGTTACCAGTTTTGTGAAACTTTGTGTTACCTGTGACCCGGCTACTCCCTGTGACTTTGCTTGTTATCTGCCTGCACCGACCCCGGCTTGCCTACGACTATGTTCCTGCTTGACCGTTCTGTACTTCTGCTGCCCGTCTGTTGCCAACCCTGCCTGTACCTGACCATCCGCCTGCTTGCTCCTTCTGTACCGCACTGCCCACAAGTTACCGACCCGGCCTGCACCACTGCCCTTCAGTCTTGCACGAGTTCTTCTGAGGACCTTCACATACCATCAGTGAACTTATCCAGCCCTCGTGCCATCCTGCACTCTCGAACCACCTGTCTGCTCTAACAGGGGTTCCCGAATCAGGGTAGTAAGAGAGGTTGTCCACTGCATAAGCCAGCCTCTACCATCAGGTGCGTGACAGCAGGCAAACCACATGGGGTGATGAAGGCTGACTCCTCCTGAGCCTTCTGTGTTGGGTTGGTCCATGCCCCCTGCTCAGGTTAATGATGGTGAGACAGCGGGCATCTGTTAGCTGCTCTGATACCTCATGGTTCCTGGGCATGGGGAAGACCGCAACCGCAGGACGGGCATTTGGCATTTTAAGGACTCCTGGAAGCCTGGTCATCTGACTCCTTTTAGGAACCAGGACAACTGGGGGTGTCCAGGCTGTCCAAGCTCCTTGAATGACCCCTAACTGCAGTATTCCCTCAGTCTCCTTTGCCTCGCCTGTCTGCACTTCCTGTGAGACAAGGTGGGCTGCAGGGGTGAGGGGAGGATACACCCTGCCTCTCACCCTGTGGATTCCATGGTGTGCCCTCCCAGGGTTTCCCATGACCCCGACATGGCATGCGGTAAGCACTGCCAGCATTGCAGGTACCTGGAGGGAGAAGGGCAATGGAAGCTGACGGCCTAAACCCACTCCCTGAGTGTCAGCTATCCCATCTAACATGACACCTATCTCTTCCCCTTCAGGTGTACTGTCTCTGGCCATGACATGTGCCATGCTGGAATGTGGTGTGCGGATCAGGCTAAGCCACAAACTAGTGTGTTTGACTCCAGCCCTAGCCTTTCTGATTTCACATGTATCTTCACAGACCATATCAGGTGACACCTTCAACCCATGCCGCTTAATTTGACTTGACACAATGAGCAGCTGTTTAACCTTTCCAATCTTCAGGCCTTCTGTCCGCAGACCTGTCAAACCCATCTGTTCATCGTCCTTATCAGGCTTTTGTTTATTGTTCTCAGCAGGGAAGCTAACAGCTAGCCTGTTGAATGCTGCAAGGCTTGTGTGTATCAGCAGTGCTAGCTTTGGTGTAGAACCACAAGGACCAGCCAGCACTCCAGTGACACACAAAGACCTCAGCTGGGAGGCACTTGAGGCACAGTCCTCTGGATCAGAGCACAGAAATGGACTATTTGGGCCACTCCTCAGCTCTGCAGCCAGAGACAGTGTCTCCTTCCCCCTCCCAGCACTGTGGGTGCCCTTCAACAAAGGCAAAACATTATTACATTCAGTAATTACATTCTTAACATCAACTACATATGCATTTGATATTTGCACCTGCCTCAGTCCTCACAGTTAGAACATTTTGTACTACCTGCCCCATCCTTTTAGATTGTAAGCTCTTCTGACCAGGGCCACCTTAATCCTCCCGTATTTTATTGTATTATAACCGTATTGTCTCCCTTTTACATTATAAAGCCCTGTGTAAACTGTTGTTGCTATATAAATCCTGTATAACAATAATAATAATTATTATTATTATACAGGATTTATATAGCGCCAACAATTTACGCAGCGCTTTACAACTTGAGGGTAGACAGTACAAATACAATACACTTAAATACAGTAGGAATTAGAGGGCCCTGCTCGTTATTAGGGATTCTTTGTTACCTCTGGCTAGGTAACATAATGATAATCATATACTGTAAATGTAATATTACAAGCCATGGCTGTATGTAGCAATTCCACCATTTGCTCTATTTAGGTCATGGAACATAATAATTAGAAAGCAGAGGCAGCAATTTTTTCTGGACCCATGCTTTCTGGGGGCCCAACTCTAACCCTAATTTATGAATGTATATTTTCACCACATTACACAAAATGAAGACTTGTCACCAGCATCACTTGTTTTGCTATTAGATACTAAGGCTGGCCATACGTGTTCCGTTGTATTGTATCTTTTCCTTTAGATTTACCAAGAACCATATAGTATGAGGTCAAACAAACTAAACAACTTTCAATTATATCCAATTAGGCAGGCCCTCGTACTACATCATTTAAGGTAAATCTAAAGGAAAATTGTACAAGAGAATTGAACATGCATGGCCAGCCTAAGAGAGGGCTGTAACAAATTGTCAGTTTCGTTTTGCCATCTGTGTCCAATTAGGGAGATCTCCCTTTACTTCTTGTTTCATTGTCAAAACAGGAAGTGAGGTTATTCCCTCAGTATCCCTCCAAACCCTGGCTGTCCCCATTGGAAGATTTCCCCTCTATTTGTGTTTTGGTGACAATCCACATTTTGCCATTTTCCCCCACTTTCAATCTCCAGATAATGGTAAACAGGGCAAAAATGGAGACTCTCTCTATAGTGTTCATATACAGCAATAAAAACCTGAAGGGTGTTGTAACTAGAGTTGAGCGAACACCTGGACGTTCGGGTTCTGCTGGTCCATCTGAACTTCGGGACAAAGTCCGGGTCCGGGTCCGGGTCCGGACGGAACCCGAACGCTCGCACGGACAACGAACCCCATTGAAATCAATGGGGACCCGAACTTTTAGGCACAAAAATGGCTGTAGGAAAGTCCTGGAAAGCCCCAGAGGGCTGCAAAAGGAAGTAAAATGGGGGTAAGGGTAGGGCAAGTGCCCTACAAAAAAATGGGAACAGGGAAATAACTTTAAATATTTAAAAAAAAATAAAAACATAAAAAATGCAAAAATGTAGGTGAATGTGGATCATCTTCAAACTGTGTCTGAAAAGTATTAATTAACGGTAGAAGCCATATAACTGTTCTAAAATCATCTTCAAACTAGGGCAAGTGCCCTACAAAAAAATGGGGAGAGGGAAAATAAATTAAAATCAAATAAAAAAATGGGAAGGGGGGAGGGAGAGGGGTAAAAAAACATCCCGTGAAC
>BLSH010457422.1:9300-29099 GCA_018402905.1 Glandirana rugosa | reverse complement strand
ATTGAACTGACTACATGACAGAACAATACTTTATGGATAGTTATTATAAATGAAGACACATTACAGGAGGTTTCATTCCGACCTCTTGGTCTCTACAATAGACGGTTTACTGGAGATTGTCTTCAGTCTAGCCAGAGATCCAGGGTAATTACGACGTTTTGGGGTATATGGCAAATAATATAGGAAATTCCATATTGATTTCCGTAAAAAAACAAAACGTATCGCACCTCTACCCAATGTTGATCACAACTCGCTTGGGCCTGACATTGCAAGCCCAGGCATGGCTTGAAAGCCCACAGGCACCGTTCCTGAGCCTGGGCCTGTAAAGTTTTTAGCAAGCCCAAGCCCAGTGAAACGCTTGTTGATTGGCTGCCCTGCAGCTTCTCAACACGTGGAGTAAAATAGCAGAACCCCGGACCGAACCCGAACGATTTTTGAAATGTCCGGGTCCGAGTCCTTGCCACGGACACCCGAAAGTTCGGTACGGACCCGAACGTTACAGTCCGGGTTCGCTCAACACTAGTTGTAACCCATCTCCACGCTATGCAAAACAAAAAAATGCCTTTAGTTATACCTTAAAGGATATAATAAACGGTATATGGGGTTTTGCAGCATTAATGGGACCTAGAGACCGATCTGACTTCTGTTAGAGGTCATTTGGCAGATAACATCTCTGGTTCTCCAGCCTTACTTTGGAGGACATTACACAGAAGTAAATATTATTGATAGGTATTTCATAACAAGACAGTACATCAGTCAAGTTATAGCAAGTTGGCCAAAAGCAGCCAGCCAAAAGTTATCCACCAAAGTGCAGTGTTGGCTTTTACATTTCATTGCTAATGGGAAATACAAAAAAGCAAGGGGTTTATTCCACATTTATGTACGTTGGTCAAAGTCATGCAAATCATGATGTCCTTGGGGTGAAATGTGCATTCAGAACATCAGCATGTTTTATATAATGATAGCAATTAAAGGTAACGTGCAACATACAATAAAGACAAAAAGTTAAAGGGTAACTCCACTTTTGTGTGAAAAAAATGAGCAAACAAAAATAATATAACGTATACAATTGCGACACAAGTAATATTGTAATTGAATGTTATTAAAAATGACCTTTCCTTTTTAACCACTGGGCACTTAAACCCCCTTCCTAACCAGACCAATTTTCAGCTTTCAGTGCTCTCACATTTTGAATGACAATTACTCAGTCATACTACACTGTACCCATATGAATTTTTGTCCTTTTTTTCACACAAATAGAGCTTTCTTTTGATGGTATTTAATCACCATTGGGGTGTTTATTTTTTGAGCAATAAATGGAAAAAAACTAAAATTTTGTAAAAAAAAATGCATTTTTCTTTATTTCTGTTATAACATTTTGCAAATTAGTAATTTTTCTTCATAAATTTTGGCCAAAATTTATACTGTTATATATCTTTGGTAAAAATAACCCAAATTAGTGGATATTATTTGGTCTTTGTGAACGTTATAGAGTCTACAATCTATGGTGCCAATCACTGAAAATTGATCACACCTAATGTACTGACGGCCTATCTCATTTCTTGAGGCCCCAACAAGACAGAAAAGTACAAATACCCCCCAAATTACCCTTTTTTGGAAAGTAGACAGTCCAATGTATTTAGTAAGAGGCATGGCGAGTTTTTTGAAGTTGTCATTTTTTCCCACAATTCTTTGCAAAATGAAGATTTTTTTTTCAGTGTTTTTCTTTACAACATTGTCATATTAACAGATTATTTCTCCCAGCCAGCATATGCATACCACCAATTACACCCCAAAACACATTCTGCTACTCCTCCTGAGTATGGGGATACCACATGTGTGACACTTTTACACAGCCTGGCCACATACAGAGGCCCAATATGCAGGGAGCACCATCAGGCCTTCTAAGGACATTTTACACATATAATTTCCTGACTACCTCTTGCACTTTTGAAGGTCCTGGAGCACCAGGGCAATGTAAACGCCCAAAGAATTACCCCATTTTGGAAAGTAAACACCCCAACGTATATTCTATGAGGCATGATGAGTCTTTTGAACGGTTCATTTTTTCCACAAGTTTTTGGAAAATGTGGAAAGAAAATAAAAACGCATTTTTTTTTTACACAAGGTTGTCCATTTATACGATATTTCTAACACACAGCATGTACCTAGCAAAAATTTCACCCTAAAATATATTCTGCTACTTGTCCCCAGTATGGTGATACCACATGTGTGACACTTTTACACAGCCTGGCCACATACAGAGGCCCAACATGCAGGGTGCACCATCAGGCGTTCTAGGGACATACATTTCAAATCTAATTTGACTACCTATTACATTATTGTGAGGCACTGTGGTAGCACTGATGGGCACTGTAGTGGCACTGATGGGTGCTGTAGTGGCACGGATGGGTACTGTAGTGGCATGGATGTGTCATGGATGAGAACTGATGTGGTATGGATTAGCATAAATGAGGCATAAATGAGCACCAATGGGGGTGAATAAGCCGTAGATGGGGATGACTGAGCACGGATGGATGGGTGAGCACGCATGCATGGGTGAGTACAGATGGATGGCTGAGCACGGATGGATGGGTGAGCACGGATGGATAGATGAGCACAGATGGATGGCGGAGCATAGATGCATGGGTGAACACGGATGAGGCTGGATGGGTGAGCACGGCTGGATTGGTGAGCACGGATGAGGCTGCATGGGTGAGCATGACTGGATTGGTGAGCACGGATGCATGGGTGAGCATGGCTGGATGGGTAAACACGGATGCATGGGTGAGCACAGATGGATGGCGGAGCACGGATGCATGGGTGAGCATGCATGCATGGGTGAGCTCAAATGGATGGCAGAGCACGGATGTATGGCTGAGCACAAATGCATGGGTGAGCACAAATGCATGGGTGGGCACGAATGCATGGGTGAGCACGGATGGATGGGTGAGCACAGATGCAAGGGTGAGCACAAATGGATGGCGGAGCACGGATGCATGGGTGAGCACGGATGCATGGTTGAGCATGGGTGAGGCTGGATGGGTGAGCACGGATGAGGCTGCATGGGTGAGCATGATTGGATTTGTGAACACGGATGCATGGGTGAGCATGGCTGGATGGGTGAGCATGGATGCATGGGTGACAGATGAGTGAGCATGGATGGGTGAGCACGGATGCATGGGTGACAGATGAGTGAGCACGGATGGGTAAGCATGGGTGATGGATGAGTGAGCACGGATGCATGGGTGACGGATGGGTGTGTATGGATGAGTGAGCACGGATGTGAGAGAACGGATGCATGGGTGACAGATGAGTGAGCACAGATGGGTAAGCATGGATGGGTGGGCATGAATGCATGGGTGAGCACGGATGGGTGAACACGGATGCATGGGTGACGGATGAGTGAGCACGGATGGGTGAGCATGGGTGACGGATGAGTGAGCACGGATGCATGGGTGACCGATGGGTGAGTACGGATGGGTGAGCATGGATGGGTGGGCATGGATGCATGTGTGATGGATGGGTGAGTACGGATGGGTGAACACGGATGCATGGGTGACGGATGAATGAGCATGGATGGGTGAGCACGGACGCATGGGTGACGGATGGGTGAGCACAGATGCATGGGTGACGGATGGGTGGGCACGGATGGGTGAGCACGGATGCATGGGTGACGGATGGGTGAGCATGGGTGACGGATGGGTGGACACGGATGGGTGAGCATGGATGCATGGGTGACGGATGGGTGAGCACGGATGTATGGGTGACCGGTGGGTGAGCATGGGTGACGGATGGGTGGACACGGATGGGTGAGCACGGATGCATGGGTGATGGATGGGTGAGAACGGATGCATGGGTGACAGATGGGTGGGCACGGATGGGTGGGCACATATGGGTGGGCATGGATGAGAGTGTATGGATGGAGGTAGCATGGATCAGGCTGCATGGGTGAAGCTGGATGGGTGGATGGGGGTCCCTGCCTGGCACATAGCGGTGCTGTGGGCACTTCAGATCCTGCCCACAGCATCGCTGCATCTCCTCTCTCCCCCCTCTCCTCTCACACTGCACCGGTTGGTGCGGAGAGGGGAGAGACAAGCCGGCACTTCCGCCGGCTTGTTTACATGTGATGCTCCGTCATTTGACGGAGCGATCACGTGGTAAACGGCCGCTGCAAGCAGCCATTTACCGTGATCCATGATGCGCTGGGTCTCACGGACCCAGTGGTCACGGATGGTCTCAGGTGCGTGCCCCAGGGGGTGCGCAGGAACGCGATTCTGATAGGACGTTACAGTACGTCCACCCAGAATAATGGATCCCACTTATGACCGTGTATATACGTTACACGGTCGACAAGTGGTTAATCTGCAGTGCAGTAATATTCTGTAAAATGCAATGCAATATGGCTACTTGGAGACATACACAGATGGTGCTCAGATGCCCCCCCCCCCCCCCCCGCATGTAATTTCCTGCTTGTGTGATTGGCTTACTGATTTTCCCAGAAGTCTGCACTAAGATACAAGTCAGATTTTGAGCATCCCCTGCAACAAAAATAGTATTTTGGTCAGATATTACCAATGGGAAATCGTGTCTAAAGGGATGGAAACCCAGCAGCATTCCTCATTCAAGCCCTGCAGGTGCAGCAACTGATTGTTAATTACAAAACTACTCCCATACAGATTCACACTGCACATGGATACAAACAGCTATTTCTCCAGAATAACAAAAGGTAGGATTCTACAACAAAGTTTGTTAGTCTGTTAAAATCTTTGCAATGCACACTGATCACCGGGGGGGGGGGGTTATTTTTTTCTCAGCAAAAGTGGAGTTACTCTTTAAATGTGTTGCTTAATATAATGCATGTCAATGATGAAAATGGTGATAATAGTGATATTTCATTGGATTTCATTTAAACTCGATTCAATTGTATTCAAGAAAAACGTGTTTAAATATCCAATGGTTTATTTTATGTATTACCTATAAAAACAAATGAGGAACATCTTTTTCATGATATCATTTTTTAAAGATGTTATTTTTTGTATGTCCTTGATTTTCCAACATTTTATTTTCACGCCCCAGCTTTGCACTGGGTGGTCCTATTGACATTCACTAATACTGGCAAAAACTTCCATGCTGTGGAGTACTGCCAATACTGGCAACCGATCCTAGACCATGAATTAGCTATAAGAAGTAAGGTCACTTATAATTGCTTTCTGGTGCTTAAAAATCCCATCAGTTTGGCAAGTAGATTTTATAGTTTAAACTTTAAAACAGTTGATCGGCCACTGTTTTACTATATTCGCTAGCTGCACCAGACTAAACGAGCTGTAAAGTATCTGACAATCAGTTTGCTAATAAGAATCCTCAGAACACACTCCAGAGCTATTCCCAAATAAACATGGAGTTCCTTTCAATTTTCTGTCAACATAAGTAAGTGCCTTACATTCATGGCACAAATGTAAGTTCCTGTTTTACTTGCAGTCTGTGCTTTACTGGTGAGTAAAATACACATTAGAACTGTTGCATTTATCTTCTCAGCTAAACCGTCTCAGATAGTATAGCTTAAAAAAAATGTAAAGCATCTTTACTTCTCTCAGTATTCTAGTAGGGTCCATAATAAACTAGCAATCCATGCAAAAAAAACAGATAATTATTTATTTTCTTTCTTTTCCAGTGGTCACATGTCCGCAATTTTTTTTTGTTAAGGTTAAAAAGGTTTTTAAAGGTTTATTAAGTAACGCACACAGCAAGTACAATAGCTCATATACGTTTTCACAATCCAGATTCATCATATAACGCTCAGAAGTAAAAGTACACAATAAGTCATAGTATCATTCCCAGAAAGCATTGACAAAGAATAACAGGGTTACATGATCATATAGTTCTTACTCCGAAGACTTAGGCCTCATACACACGGGCGTATCTAAAAAAATAAACAAAACGTCGGGTCCGACGTCAAGGAAAAAAGTTGACTTTTTCGGCGTTAGTGAGCGTCGGCGTCAATAGGCGTTTTTTAAAAAAAATCATCCCTCTGCTATTTTTCAACCTAAAAACGTCGGCGTCAAAAAACGCCGGAAAACGCCGGTACAATATTAGGTGGCGTTTGTTGGCGTTTTGTGGCGTCGGCGTCAAAAAACGTCAAAACGTTACAGCCTCAGAACGCGCTGGCTTCTACTTTCTGCTCACTAACGCCGACGCCACCTACAGCTCAAAAACGCCAACGTTTTTATGGGGCCATTGACTAACATGGAGAGCTGCAAAAAACGCCAGAAAACGCAGGCGTCAAAAAACATCCGTGTGTACGAGGCCTTAAAGTGGATGTACACCTGATTCATGAAATTTGACCTGGGCACATCTATCACTAGTGTTTTCTTATCTCTTTCCAAAGCACTAATAGCAGGAATACACAATAGGAATATCGGTCAAAAATTTCCGTTCTGTGAAAGATCGGCCAATATTCTAAGATGTAGATGCCCAGCAACTAATACACGACATCGATATAGTGAATGAAAAAGACCTATTGAAAAAATGGAAAATTTGTGTCCTATTGCTTCTGAACAAACGATATTCTATGCGTTGGTGTGAAGGGCGGCAATAAAAAATCTCTTAAACATATCACGCATGAGCGGAAATCTCGCACGAATGGAAATAGTCGATGACCCGGAAGCAGTGTGCAATGATGTAAATAAGGAAGAAAAATGCCATGTTATATGTGATTAGTATTTAGAAAATCATTGAATTTTAATAAAAGCTGTAACAAGTCTCGTATTTCTGAATGTATCATTAAATATATGTAATAAATAAGCAAATTAAATTATATATTAAAATTAATAATATTATATATATATATATATATATATATATATATATATATATATATATATATAATTTTCTTATGTATGATTTTTTTTCAAATGTACTATCTTATTAACCCCATTAAAACTGGACACTCTCCCCCCTTTCTGCTCAGACAAATTAACAGCTTCAAGCACTGTTGCATTCTCCATGACAATTGCATAGTCATTCAACACTAATAGGTGGCACTGCCAAGCAACACTTATTGGCCCTCATCAGGGCACAGATGGGCACTGATTGGTGTCACTGATGGGCACTGATAGATGGCACTGATGGGCACTGATAGGTGTCACTGATGGACACAGATAGATGGCACTGATAGGTGTCACTCATGGCACTGATGGGCATTGCTAGGTGGTACTGATGGGTACTGGTAGGTGTCACTGATAGATGGCACTGATAGATGTCACTCATGGCCACTGATAGATGGCATTGATGGGCACTGATAGGTGTCACTCATGGCCACTGATAGGTGGCAATGATATGCAGCACTGATGTGCGGCACTGACAGATGGCACTATTGGGAGCACTGCTTTATGGTGCAAAAAACTGGAGACTTTCCAATCACTTTAATTACAGAAACAAAAGTATAATTACCTCCTTAATAAAAAAAAATCTGAGATACAGCTTCCCAATTTGCCTCAACGTGATTCTCTATATGTTCTATAGGCCTATGTCAATCATAGTATAGATGGACAAGTGCTTTATATATATTACAAACAGCATGGCTTGTTCTGTCTGTCACTTACATTTTTTTATGATCATATGGATTTCTTCTAGCTGTTCGTGCTCCCTGTGTTTCAGATCTGACCACCTCTTGCATAGCTGATCCTTTGAAAGTTCGATGCCCTGCTTCTGTGAAATAACATCAATTGCCTTGTCCAGTATCTTGTCTTTTCTCAAGTTGGGCCTATCATAGTTGCTGAGTATGCCATCATAATCACTTTTCTCCAAGATGTGCACAAGTTCGATCATTTCCCCTCTGGACATTGGTGTTGCCTTCTTTTTCTTCTTTGTATCCCATGTGTGTCCTTGTATATTCCCCTCGTTATCCCCCATGACGTGGCCGAATGAGCGGAGCAGCGGTGGTGAAGTTGTTGCGTAGTTGTCAGCTGACACGTCTACACAAGACGGCAGTGTTGAAAAAAGGGGTGGAGAGACGCACTCACTCATGCTCAGTAGTGATTGAAGGAACAAACTGTATGGTGACAAATATTCTTCTCACAAGGATCCAGAGCAGAAAATTATCCTTGCAAAGATTATCCACACGTGGACGGAGGGACAAAATCAGGTGAGATATTGGGAATTTTTGTATATATTGTGACTGTGTCCTTGCTTGAAATGTTGTCTAACGTTTTATTTTTTGTCTTTCAGGAGTGATGACAGATACATTTACTTCACCAGATTTCCTACCACAGTTCATAGACATGTATAGGGAAATGCCATGTCTATGGAAAACAAAAACAAGAGAATATTGAGGGATATATGAAACTTGTTGAGATATGCACTGCAATAAATCCACATGCTGATGTAAAATATGTGAAATCAAAAATAGCAAATATGAGAACTGTTTTTAAAAAAGAGTTTAACAAAATGAAGGAATCACAAAAATCAGTAGGTGCTGAGAATGTGTACATTCCAAGACTGTGGTATTTTGACAGTTTTAGCTTCCTAAATGACCAGGCCGAGATGAGAACCTCTATCAATACATTGGATTCAAATGGTGCAGAACCAATGTCAGCAGGAGAGGATGATTTGGAAGATCCGAATGCATCGCCAATGATCCCAGTAAGCATGTATTGCATACTTCAATCTCTTTAATTTAATAGTATATCTATTGTATTTATTAGTTATTACACTAGTACATATTTCTCATAGACCAGTGACCACCAAACTTACAATGAATTAACAATAGACATGCAGAATAGAATGGTAAGTAGATACTTGTTGCATACTATGCAGGTCTTCCAATTGAAAAGGCAGCACAGTGGTGTAGTGCTGTAGTGTTTGGCACTTTAGCTGGACACTATCTGTCTGGAGTTTGCATGTTCTCCCTGTGCCGGTGTGGGTTTCCTCCAGGTACACTGATTTCTTGATTCAACGCCCTTGATAAAGTAATTGATGACAAAACGCGTTGGGAGGAGTTAGGACATGTGACGTCAGTGCGCAGCGGTACGAGGCGGCCATCGCTGTGGTTGGAAACCTATCCAGGAATGTTTTATTGTTCTGAAATCATCTAAGCAATGTAAGTGTGATACTTTTATTCAATACATGTTGGCTATACATACTACACTATGTTGGCATCTCGTTTTATATGGAGTACCATTGGTGGTGACTTACCGGAAGAACAAAGGAGGTGAAGACGGTCGGGCTATGATAGTTGGTGATATCATTTCCTGTGTGGAGTTTGCGCTGGGCGTTTTTGACCTCCGTAATAGAGGTCCCGGATCTCTGGTAAGGACCAGTGTGTGAGGGTGACGGTGGCGGTCATACGAGCACTGTATTGGGACTGTTGCACCTGATTTTTATTCCGCACCCCCCTTTTCCCCTCTTGCTTTAGAAGATTTTCTGGTGATGTGTGACAACTTCAACCAGCTGAATTATATAGACTATGGACAATTTTTAAGAACTGTTTGAGCGCTGCACCACTTCTTTCTTTCTTAAGAAGATATGCTGGTAGGTTCATTGGTTAATGTCAAAACTACCCCTTATATGTATAAATGTGTGTTAAATCTCCTTGAGGGCAGGGGCTGATGAAATCCCATTGAATGAAACGCGTCAGCTGATGCTACATCATGTCAAGCACACTTAGGAACCACGTAATATGATTTTATATGATCAGGCTTGCCTTTTATCTATTTGCTGTAAGTATAACTTTAATAAAGTCTATTTCTACCGCATAGAAATAGACTATTAGTTCCCTTTCCTTTCTATATGATATCCACATGATTGAGTACTAAGGAGGGACGCTTCATTTAAATCCTCTGGTGAACCTGATTTATTGATTCGTTGTGAATGCTGGTTGGAGGAATCCCTGAGCTGATATAGGAGAAGGATCTGTATTTACGTGCTTTCCTGTCATCTAAGTCTGGTGAGGAGACTTGCTAGGCACGGTGTTGTGGTGGGTTTCCCTTCACTCACACGGAAGCTGGTGCTGGGGTCCTCTCATTCTGCAACTTTTCTACTATGGACATGGATTTTAGTATATTCATGTTTTATAGTTTTTAGCGCTGCATCTTGAACTTTATATACTATACCTTATTTGTTGATCAGCAAATTTTTTTGTCAGCTGCTAAGGTTTTGATAATTAAGCGTGGATTGCACACACATCTTTTCAGTACAAGGTCCGTGGATTCTTCAGTTCCGATGCCGGTCACTCCAACAGATTGCGTAGGAATGCTCTTGCTAGGAGGAAGGGCGTGGCTATGAGGTCACGCGCACACTACATCACTTCCACTTCTACGTGCGACGTACATTATATTTTACATTGATTGTTCTTTTATAGATTTTTTTTTGCTTAGATTGGTTAATGTTGGCAACGTTTTTGACCACCGACCACTGTTGGTTGGTGGTCGAGCAATCGGTCGATTTTGTACCCGTGTATTACTGCAACTTTTTAAATGTCCGGCCGCAGTTTCGATTGTCGGCCGTCGCCCGATATTCTTACCGTGTATTCCTGCTATAAGTGTTTCCCCGTGTGTTTCTGCTGCCCCGTTCTCCTGTTATCAGCATGATAACTTCTGGCAAGTTCTCTGTCAACCGAGATAAAACCAGCCTGAAATGTGTGTCGTGGGAGGTTGCTATAAATAGATTAGCAGAGAGCGTGTCTTGTCACAGCACAGCTCTGCGTGTTTCTTCCTTCCTTTGCCTATGTGGAGTGGGGGTGTGTGCCTTTCCTCCAATCAGCTGTCTGGGATGCATGCCAAGAATCCACTCCCAGTTCTGAACAGGAAGAGAAAATCTCTAACACAATGTGCACTTTCTAAAAAATATAGCAAGATGAAGACAGCAGATATACATGTAAAACTTATGTAGGGAAATTTGTTTCATCTATGTGTATCAGCCACTTTAAAGACTACCCATTCACCCTGGGCATAGAATTCAAAGAGGTGGGGAGGGGGAAAGGGGGGGGGGGAGATGAAGAAGGAGAGAAGAGAAAGCAGGAGAAAGGAGAAGAACTTAAGCCATTTCTGAACCCCACCCTCATATAAGTGTTTACTCATCAGTAGAATCAGCTGGACCATGAGCTTTAATCCAGGTGGACCATACTTTGTCAAACTTCTTGGGACAGTTTCTACTCTCATAGATTAATTTATACAATGGCAAGAAAGCATTTACTGCAGTCATCCAGCTATTTAGCGTGGGCGAAGTGGGCTGCTTCCATCTAAGAAGAAGCTCCCTGCATGCACAAGTGCAAAAAACAAGAATAACTTCATATATCTAGCTTCAATATCTTCCATAATGCCCAGTAACACCATGCATGGACCAAGCTGCAGAGACCAATCAGATAGCTCATTTAAAGTGTTAAACACCAATTCCAAGTACGAATGGATAGCTGGGCACTAGATGTCTGAAATGTATTTCTAACATTCTGCAGGACCTAGACAGTACTAAACCATAGTTGGTTCAGAGTGCAACTGGTTACTGCTGCCAGACTTCTTCACACTGTGAAGGCAGCCTGGAGGAGTCTCTGTCAATCATGCTGTAAGGTTAGCCCTGGCAGGCATAACTGCTTGCTTCATGTGGTGATGGCAATGAAAGAGGGAGAGACCACCGTAAGCAGCTGTGGATTGCTTTAAGGCATGAACAGGAGTGAGCACTCTGGAACTAGCGCACTAAGCTGGACAGAGGTCAGAAAACCCATTATTCAAGTTACATTTCTCACCCAGTTTTTACTCAGCATCCTAGGCTATGTGCACACAGTTTTACACTTCTTAACCACTTGAATACTAGGCACTTTCACCCCCTTTCTGCCCAGGCCAATTTTCAGCTTTCAGTGCTGTCACACTTTGAATGACAATTGTGCGGTCATGCAAAACTGTACCCAAATTAATTTTCTTCCCCCAAATAGAGCTTTCTTTTGGTGGTATTTAATCACTGCTGGGTTTTTTATTGTTTGCTAAAAAAAAAAGTTTTTTCTTAGTTTGTCAGAAAATTTTGTAAATAAGTAATTTTTCTCCCTCACTGATGCGCACTGATGAGGCTGCACTGATGGGCACTGATAGGCTGCACTGATGAGGAGGCATTAATATGCAGCACTGATGGGCACTGATAGGTAGCACTGATATGCAGCACTGGTGGGCACTGATAGTCAGCACTGAAAGACGGCGCTTATGGGCAATGATAGGAGGCACAGATGGGCGGCACTAATGGCAGGCACTAATGGGCAATGAAAGGCAGCACTGATTGGCATCACTGATGGGCACAGATTGGCCTTACTGATGGGCACAGACTGGCATTACTGTTAGGGCTGCATTGTAATCAGGGCACTTATGATCAGTGCCCTGATTACCTTTACACGTCTCCTGTGTGAGGAGACGCTGCTGATCGTCTCTCCTCACACTCTGTCAGTGTGAAGCGAGGAGAGCCAATAAACGGCATCTCCTTGGTCACATGTGATCGGCTGTGATTGGACATAGTCGATCACATGGATAAAGAGCCATGGCGCCCGCGTTTGCTGTGAGACAGGGAGCCGCCATACTGTCATCCCAGAACAAGAGCCGGAGGCAGTTAAAGGGAAATTCCGCTTAATAATAGCATAAAAAATTGCCACACAAGTCATTTTGTAATTTACCCACAGGCCATTTTTCAGTTTACAGCACTGTTGCACTTTTAGTCTCAATGCATACTGGCTTAAAATTTGCTGCTAGGAGTTGTGTGTTCTACCTGTAGAAGCAGCTCAATGTTCTCCTATGTGTCCATGCACATTAGGATGATTACAGCTATATTTTAAGCTTAATGTTTAGAGGCAGGAAAAAAAACCCTTCTGGTTTGCATTTCTGATTGGAGCTTTCTGGCAGAAAAAACGCAGAACTCTCCTAAACTCACCAAAACTGTGTACAAAAAATGCTCTATATGAGTGTTTTTTTCTGCCAGGGGAACTGGAGTTTGTTTTATGCCCAGTGTGCATGGAGCCTAAATGATAATTACTCATTCATGCAACACTGTACCCAAATACATTTTATGTCATTTTTTAGACAAATAGAATTTTCTTTTGTGGTATTTAATCATTGAATAAAACAAAGTGAAGTGCTATAAATACCTATAGTGAATTGAATAATTCAACTAATTATGAAATAAGTTAATGAAAACAAATAATAAAAATGTCAAAATGATAAAGTGTCCATAAAGAAAAAGTCCAATAGAAAAAAATCTGTGCTGATAAAGGAAGTTCCAAGGACAGCAAACCTGACACCCAAGGTAAGATCATACTGGAGGCTTACCAGAAGACCAGCGACCCCCCCTTACTCAGGGAGGTTAATAAGCGCTTAATTGGACTCCAAATCCGCCATCCGAGGCTCAGGTATCCTCTCAGGTAGCCCCAGGTTGTAAATACAAGGATAGAAGATAGGCAAGTACTCCAGGAGGCTGTACCAGTAAGTTCTCACTTGTGCTCAATGAACGGAGTATATGCAAAACACAAAGCTGGCTCCTATCCCACTGGGATGATTGGCAATTAGCACTTATAAATAAGGGTTATTAGGCTTTCACACTGATCTGCAGGTGCAGCGCCATGCTGCACTGAGCCATAGGGGGTAATTTACTCTAGCTCCAAAATGTGCTCCAGCAGTGCCTGAAAATAGCGCCCAATTAAAGGCAATTAAGACTTCAACTCTGAAACTGGATGCACATGCAAATGGATCGGAGCGCTATTGCAGGCAAAATGCCTGTCAGCTCACATATGCGGTAATAGTGGAAGCCAATGGGATATGAACCTGCAAAATCCCAAGTCCTTATTGAAAGCTTGTATGCAAGTTATTGGCCATAAAAAGTGTATGGGGACCCGGGTACTGCCCTAGGGGACATTTATCAATAGCAAAAAAGTTTTTTAAAACAATCATTTTTAGAGGAGCAGTGATTTTAACGATGATTAAACTGTAACAATAAAAATGAAAAATTCCTTTAAATATTGTGCCTGGGGGGGTCCCCTTAGCCGCAGCAAAATTACATTCTCAAGGAAAAAAAGTCATTGAAACTTTCTTGTAGCTGTAATATATTGCCGGCTCCCAGCAATATATATGCAAAATCAATAAAAAAACAGTGTAGGGTCCTCTCCAGTTCATACCAGGCCCTTTGGGTCTGGTATGAATTTAAAGGGGACTCCAGGGGGCATGGCCAAGAGCGGACCGAGATGGTCATGTAGTGAGAGAGCTCCATGCACAGAGACTAACACAGCGATGATTACAGCACCCTGACCCGCCAAGAAAGAACAGGCTTGAGTGCCTTCACCCTCCACGTTGTGCTGACATGACGAAGAGGATGAACGCCCACTCAGTCCCACAGAAATTGACGGACTTCTACCCGTCCTCATCAGCAACCTCTAGCCAGCAAGATGGCGGCAGCTCCAGACATGGAGCTCCCACGCTGGACACAGCTGCAGCATCGCGGCAGTCCCTGCACGGCGCCACGAAGGGAACGGCTCCCGCTTCGCAAGAACAAGGTTAGCAGATGCCTCCTGATAGTCCCACTACCCGCAGCCCCACCAAGAGCAAAAAATGCAGGCAGGAGGGGGAAGAGGAACCCCAGGCCCAGGATGTAGGCCTTGGCCTAGGCACAGACCACATACCAGTCACACCACCGCTGGAAGATTTTCCATCCTCCCAGCAACCGGCCTCATTAGGAGATATACAAGACTGTGTGACAGAGCCAGGAGGGGGGGGGGGTAAAGGCAGAGACTGACGAGCTGCAGTGTCAGATTACAGAGGCTAAGCAGGGAGACACATCTGCTAATAAAATACTGACTGTGTGAGACCTGTGTATTGTGAGACCTGTGTATTGGGAGTACCTGTGTATTGGGAGTACCTGAGTATTGAGAGTACCTGAGCATTGGGAGAACCTGAGTATTGGGGGTACCTGAGTATTGAGAGTACCTGAGTGTTGGGAGTACCTGAGTATTGGGGGTACCTGAGTATTGAGAGTACCTGAGTATTGAGAGTACCTGAGTATTGGGGGTACCTGAGTGTTGGGAGTACCTGAGTATTGAGAGTACCTGAGTGTTGGGAGTACCTGAGTGTTGAGAGTACCTGAGTATTGGGGGTACCTGAGTATTGGGGTACCTGAGTGTTGGTAGTACCTGAGTGTTGGGAGTACCTGGGTATAAGAAGTACCTGAGTGTTGGGGGTACCTGAGTATTGGGGGTGCCTGAGTGTTGGGAGTACCTGAGTGTTGGGAGTACCTGAGTATTGAGAGTACCTGAGTGTCTGGAGTACCTGAGTGTCGGGAGTACCTGCGTATAAGGAGTACCTGAGTGTTGGGAGTACCTGGGTATAAAGAGTACCTGAGTGTTGGGAGTACCTGGGTATAAGGAGTACCTGAGTGTTGGGAGTATTGTGAGTACCAAAATATTAGGTGAATATCTGAGTATAGGGAGTACCGGTGCATAGCAAGTACCAGGGTATCAGGTGAGTACCTGAGTAATATAGTGTGAGTACCCGAGTGTGGCGTGAGTACCCGAGTGTGGCGTGAGTACCGGAGTGTGGTGTGAGTACTGAGTGTTGTGAGACCCTGTGTACTGTGAGTATTAGAGGCAGGCAGCCAGCGGTTAGTTAATTGGATAGGGCATAATTCCCAGTCCCCACTAAATCAATAGGTACGATGCCCGGCGGGTGTGGAGAAGCGATTCGGTGTACATCTTGTCGCATGTATGCGTTCCTTGATCATGCGATCGAGGGCGAATACTGCTGTACAAAATGTAAGAACGTTGTTTCCCTGGAAGCCCAGGTTCTGAATCTAAGGAAGCAACTGTCAACACTGAGACGACTCTCCATACTTAAGGAGAGTTGGGATCGTACTCGGCAGGTGCCGGCAGGGGCCAGCACAGAGGCGGGTGGAGACATAGAGGTGCAGGCACCAGAACAGAGTAGTTGGGTGACAGTTAGGAAGGGTAGAAGGGAAAGAGTTTCGGAGGCTGACCCTGGGCTGGAGCATCCCAATAGATACACCACGTTGTGTGATACTGCGGAAACCAGCCAGGAATCTGCATTGCTGGAGCAGAGTGGCGCCCCTAGCTGCCAGGGGAGTAACTCCTCCAGCGAGGGTGGGGATGAAGCCAGTGGAAAGGTAAGACAGATTGTGGTGATGGGGGACTCCATTCTTAGAAACACAGAGAGGCCAATCTGTCACAAAGACCTGAAGCACCGAACTGTAAACTGTTTACCGGGCGCTCGGGTTTGGGACATCATGGATCGGGTGGACAGATTGCTGGGGGGGGCTGTGTAAGACCTGGCTGTCATGGTGCATGTTGGCACCAATGACAAAGTTAGAGGTAGGTAGAGTGTCCTAAAAAAAGATTTCAGGGACCAAGGAGCAAAATTGAGGCTTAGGACCTCCAAGGTAGTATTCTCAGAAATACTACCAGTACCTCGAGCCACACCAGAGAGAGATTAGGGAAGTCAACAAGTGGCTGAGGAGCTGGTGTAGAAAGGAGGGTTTCGGGTTCCTGGAGAACTGGGCCAATTTCTCAATCGATTACAATCTCTATAGAAAGGATGGGCTGCACCTAAATGGTGAAGGTGCAGACCGGCTGGGGATGAGGATGGCCGAAAAGTTAGAAGGGCTTTTAAACTAGGCAACGGGGGAGGGTCCAGACTTACTAATAGCCAGAGGGGAACAAAGTCCAGCGGGTAGTATTTAGGGTAGGAGTGATAGGCCGGATAAGGAGGCTAAACCTGAGGCAAGTAGTGTAACAAGTCCTATATGCAAACAAGGGATACCCAGCAAGGAAACAGTAGACGTCCAGACAAAACTACGTGGCTTGTTCACTAATGCCAGGAGTCTGGCAGACAAGACGGGAGAACTAGAGCTGCTACTGTATGAGGAGGAATTAGATTTTGTAGGAATTTCGGAGACTTGGTTCAACAGCTCTCATGATTGGCTGGCTACCATTCAGGGGTATTCCTTATATCGCAGGGATAGGGAGGGCAAAAAAGGGGGAGGGGTATGCCTGTATATAAAAAATGACATTCAAATTAATGTGAGAGATGACATTTCTAGTGGATTTGGGGAGGAAGTCGAAGCCTTATGGGTAGAGTTACAAAGGGAGGATACCAGGGGGAAAGTAATATTGGGAATATGCTATAGGCCCCCTAATCAGAGGGAGGAGGGGGAGACGGGCCTCCTCTCACAATTTGGAATAGTGGCTAGGATGGGAAGCGTTATTATAATGGGAGATTTTAATTATCCAGATATTGACTGGGAGGAAGGTACTGCACGTTCAGCTAAGGCTCGCCATTTCCTAAATGTCCTGCAGGATAATTTCATGGGTCAGATGGTAAATGTACCAACAAGTGAAAAAGCATTATTGGACCTTCTGATTACTTACAACATAGACCTGATCACAGACGTGGAAGTAAGGGGCAATCTAGAAAATAGCGATCACAGGTCAATTCGTTTTAGTATAAATTACATAAATAGGAAACGCAAGGGGAATACAAAGACCCTGAATTTTAAAAGAGCCAACTTCCAGAAACTACGCTCCTTGCTGGAAGATGTTAACTGGGATAAAATTCTAGGAACAATGAATGCGGAGGAAAAATGGGAGTGCTTCAAGAACATACTAAACAAAGGTGTTAGCCAGTGTATCCCAACAGGAAATAAAATTAAAAGAGCTAAGCAAAGACCAGGATGGCTTAACTCTGACATAAAGGCACACATAAAAGCAAAAAAGAAGGCCTTCAAAAAATACAAGGAGGAGCGGTCTCAGTCAGATTTTCAGAACTACAAAACACGCAATAAGGAATGCAAAAGTGCAATCAGAGCAGCTAAGATAGAACATGAAAGACACATAGCTGAGGAATGTAAAAAGAATCCCAAGAAATTCTTTAAGTATATAAATAGTAAGAGAGGGAGGTCAGATCATATTGGCCCAATAAAGAATGATGAAGGTATTTTGGTTACAGAGGATGGAGAAATGGCAAAGGTGTTAAACTCATTTTTCTCCTCAGTATTCACAAAGGAAACGGGGGGCTCAATTATTCAGAACTACAATGCTGGTCCTCATTTAACATCACAGGAAGCACCCTTGTGGCTGACTGAGGGTGAAATCAGGAATAGGATTGAAAAACTGAACACCAATAAGTCACCGGGCCCAGATGGCTTACACCCAAGGGTCCTTAAGGAACAAGTTATTGCCAGACCACTGTACCTAATGTTTAAGAGCAGTTTTCTGACTGGTATGATACCAGCTGATTGGAGGAAAGCCAATGTGGTACCAATATATAAAAAAGGACCAAGATATATCCCTGGGAACTACAGACCAGTTAGCTTAACATCAATAATTCGCAAGCTCTTGGAGGGAATAATAAGGGATTATATACAAGATTATTGTAACGAGAACGGTATCATTAGTGGTAATTAACATGGTTTCATGAAGAATCGTTCTTTCCAAACCAATCTATTAACCTTCTATGAGGAGGTGAGCTGCCACCTAGATAAAGGAAGGCCTGTAGACGTGGTGTATATGGACTTTGCAAAAGCATTTGATACAGTCCCACATAAACGTTTACTGTACAAACTAAGATCCCTCAACATGGATCAAAGGGTGAGTACCTGGATTGAAAACTGGCTGCAGGGGAGAATCCAGAGGGTGGTGATAAATGGGGAATACTCAGAATGGTCTGGTGTAGAAAGTGGGGTTCCCCAAGGTTCTGTCCTGGGACCAATCCTATTCAACTTATTCATAAATGATTTGGAGGATGGGGTGAACAGCTCAATCTCAATATTTGCGGATGATACCAAGCTAAGCAGGGCAATAGACTCTCCACAGGATGTGGAAACCTTGCAAGAAGATCTGAATAAATGAATGGGGTGGGCAGACAAATGGCAAATGATTAGTGTTGAGCGAACCCGGACTGTAACGTTCGGGTCCGTACCGAACTTTTGGGTGTCTGGGACCCGTACCCGAACACAGACATTTCAAAAAACGTTCGGGTTCTGGGTTCTGGTTGTTGATCACGCATGTTGAATAGCTGAAAGCCAGCCAATCAACAAGCGTTTCACTGGTTTGCCCTTAGAAGCCATCACAGTCATGCCTACTAATGGCATGACTGTGATTGGTCAGTGCATCATGTGACCCAGCCTCTTTATAAGCTGGAGTCACAGTGCTGCATGTCACATGCTCTTGGGTTAGTGTAGGGAAAGGAAGCTGCCGGCGTTTTTGTGAGGGAGAGATTGCAGACATTTTAACATCTGATCCTGCATCCTGAGATCACTACTGCTGTTGCTCTGAGGGACAGATTGCAGAAAAATGAGATTTCACATACTGCTGCTTTGAGTGACAGATTGCAGATTGCAGATCAAACTCTGCATAGATTATTGTTCAAAAATCATCTCCTAGTTCTAAAGGGAGAGTTTCCAGCTGTTGCTTAGAGGGACAGATTATTGTTCAAAAACCATTGCCTACTCCTACAGGGCCAGGTTCCAGCTGTTACTGTAAGTGACACATTATTGTTCAAAAATCATCTCCTAGTTCTAAAGGGAGAGTTTCCAGCTATTGCTTAGAGGGACAGATTATTGTTCAAAATCATTGCCTACTCCTATAGAGCCAGGTTACAGCTGTTGCTGTAAGAGACACATTATTGTTCAAAAATAATCTCCTAGTTCTAAAGGGAGAGCTTCCAGCTGTTGCTTAGAGGGACAGATTATTGTTCAAAAACCATTGCCTACTCCTATAGGGCCAGGTTCCAACCAAAAACTTGTTATTAGACAGGGAGATTCGTTGTCGACCT
>BLSH010457419.1:2057433-2072260 GCA_018402905.1 Glandirana rugosa | reverse complement strand
GAAGTGGGGGGGGGATGTTTATTAGGAGAAGTGACTTTTGGGGGTGGCATTGGAGCTGGGGGATTTGGGGATGAAGGGGCAAAGATTTGTGCTGAGAGGGGAGGTTTCAAAAGGGGGTGGATTTGCACTGGGAGGAGGGGGACTTTATGCTTAAGGGGTAAGCATGCAAATTAGTGCTCAGTGTTTTGGTTGGGGGATTTTTGCTGACATATAGGGTTTAATTTACTAAAGCTTGAAAGTGCAAACTTTGGTGCAGCTCCACACAGAAACCAATCAGCTTCAAGGTTTTATTGTCAAAGCTTGATTGGACAAGCTGAGGCTAGAAGCTGATTGGCTAGCATGCACAGCTGCACCAGTTTTTGCACTCTCCATCTTTAGTAAATCAACCCCTATAATGCTCATAAATATTGAGCGTGGGGATTCAGATTGACATGTTCGCCCTGGGCTCTAGATGAGTCATTTTGGCAATTCCGAAATTCATACACTGAGCTGCACGTGTGCACCATGCGAACAGGCAGGTAAGTAACTTTAATGCAGAGGAGACGTAGCATGTCTTTTCTGCATTAAAAATCCTGCTTATTTGCAATTTTTTATTTATTTTTTAAAATTTAGGTTCCACTTTAAGTGTTTAACTCTACAAGAGGTGGAAGTTCAGTACATTCCGCTTCAGTTTTTGAGGATTAATTTAAATAGGTGCAACTGAGCCAAAACATTTACAGGAATGTTCCACTTATTTGCACTTGCAACATTCTTTTATCTCCAAGTGATTGATGTGAAAATCATAAAGGCATCATATCGTAAGTTAGATGGTAATTCCAATAAGACATCATGAGAGTAACAATGTGTTTCTTTATACAGGATGCATTCTATTTTGAATCTATTACTGTAAAATTACAGATTTCATTTTCTTACACAATGACTGGTTGTGTTGTCCATGCTGAAATAATATCATCATTGGACAAAATCCAAAATAAATAAGGTCCAGTTCAAGTTATTTTTACAAGCCATGCATCTATTGTATTTATACAAGAGGTGTTTGGAAAGTGTATTCAGCTGGTGATAGAATAGTTATTAAAAGTTCAACTATTTATTAGTTTAGTAGGACCTGTCTTTAATATGCAGTCTTCTTATTTTCTCTGTTTCAGTCCCAGTGTTGATATGAGTTTTTTCTCAGAATTAAATGTAGCATAGTACAGTTAGTAATTTAGTTAATGTGTACTTCCAGTAAAAGCTCAGTTATGCAAAGGCTTGTAATTTCAATCATGGATCCTCTGCAGGTTATTATTACAGGTACTTATATAGCACTGTCATTTTACGCAGTGCTTTATATTTACATTGTACATTTACATCAGTCCCTGCTCTCAAGCAGGGCCGCCTTTAACACAGGGCAAAAGGGGCACCTGCCCAGGGCCCAGTCATTTTTGTGGGGCCCAAAGAAGCTTCCCCCTGAGCCCACACTACCCGCAAATAGATGATAAATGCATTCGAGAGGGCCCAAGAAAATGTTTGCCCAGGGTCCAATCAATATTAAAGACGGCCCTGCTCTCAAGGAGCTTACAATCTAGGAGTCCCTCACTCACATTCATGCACATACTAGGGCCAATTTAGACAGGAGCCAATTAACCTTCCAACATGTCTTTGGAGTGTGAGAGGAAACCCACACAGGCACAAAGAAATCATGCAAACTCCGGGTAGGTAGTGCTGTGTTTGGGATTTGCACCAACAACCCTGGAGCTGCTAGGCAGGAGTGCTTACCACTTAGCTACTGAGATCTACTTTGCTGAGAGTGAGACCCCTTCCATCAAAACTGTTACCAACTCAAATAAGAAGACCTTAAAGTGGATCCCCCCCCCCTAACTTTACCAAACTTGACAACAACAACAAGCAATAAAGTTTGAATCTTTTAGTCCCTGCTCACATCAGTACTTTTGTGATCTCAGGCAGAGTCGCTGCGATGATGCATGCAATTCCAAATCACACTGCAATAATGATA
Organism: Glandirana rugosa; assembly: GCA_018402905.1. NCBI lineage: Eukaryota > Metazoa > Chordata > Amphibia > Anura > Ranidae > Glandirana > Glandirana rugosa. Next base: position 2,070,267 of record BLSH010457419.1, on the reverse strand, counting down.
AAACCCACCATCTGTGTTTGGGTGACATTTATTTACAGTGCCTTGAAAAAGTATTCATGCCCCTTGAAATTTTCCACATTTTGTCACGTTACAACCAAAAATATAAATGTAAATTAATGGGATTTTATGTGATAGACCAACACAAAGTGGCACATAATTGTGAAGTGAAAGGAAAATGATAAATGTTTTTCAAATATTTTTTACAAATAAATATGAAGAGTGTGGTGTGCATTTGTATTCAGCCCTCTTTACTCTGATACCCCTAACTAAAATCTAGTGGAACCAATTGCCTTCACAAATCACCTAATTAGTAAATAGAGTCCAACTGTGTGTAAGTTGATCTCAGTAAAAATGTGGCTGTTCTGTGAAGCCCTCAGAGGTTTGTTAGAGAACCTTAGTAAACAAACTGCATCATGAAGGCCAAGAAACAAACCAGACAGGTCAGGGATAAAGTTGTGGAGCTGGATTAGGTTATAAAAAAAATCCCAAGCTTTAAACATTTCACACAGCACTGTTCAATCCATCAACCCGAAAATGGAAAGAGTATGGCACAGCTGCAAACCTACCAAGACATGGCTGTCCACCTAAACTGACAGGCTGGGCAAGGAGAGCATTAATTAGAGAAGCAACCAAGAGGCCCATGGTAACTCTGGATGGGCTGCAGAGATCCACAGCTCAGGTGGGAGAATCTGTCCACAGGACAACTATTAGTCCACAAATCTGCCTTTATGGAAGAGTGGCAAGAAGAAAGCCATTGTTGAAATAAAGCCATAAGAAGTCCAGTTTGCAGTTTGTAAGAAGCCATGTGGGGGACACAGCAAACATGTGGAAGAAGGTGCTCTGGTCAGATGAGACCAAAATTTAACTTTTTGGCCTCAAAGCAAAACGCTATGTGTGGCAGGAAACTAACACTGCATCATCCCCACCGTGAAACCTGGTGGTGGCAGCATCATGTTGTGGGGATGCTTTTCTTCAGCAGGGACAGGGAAGCTGGTCAGAGTTGATGGGTAGATGGATGGAGCCAATTGCAGGGCAATCTTAGAAGAAAACCTGTTAGAGTCTACAAAAGACTTGAGACTGGGGCAGAGGTTCTCCTTCTAGCAGGACAAGGACGCTAAACATAGAGCCAGAGCTACAATGGAATGGTTTAGATCAAAGCATATTCATGTGTTAGAATTGCCCAGTTAAAGTCCAGACCTAAATCCAATTGAGAATCTGTGGGAAGACTTGAAAATTGCTGTTCAGACGCTCTCCATCCAATCTGACAGAACTTGAGCTATTTTGCAAAGAAGAATGGGCAAAAATGTCACTCTCTAGATGTGCAAAGCTGGTAGAGCCATACCCAAAAAGACTTGCAGCTGTAATTGCAGTGAAAGGCGGTCCTACAAAGTATTGACTCAGGGGGGCTGAATACAAATGCACAACACACTTTTCAGATATTTATTTGTAAAAAATGTTGAAAACCATTTATCATTTTCCTTCCACCTTACAATTATGTGCCACTTTGTGTTGGTCTATCACATAAAATCCCAATAAAATACATCAATGTTTTTGGTCGTAACATGACAAAATGTGGAAAATTTCAAGGGGTACGAATACTTTTTCAAGGCACTGTACAATAAATCACACGGCAAACCTCAAAAAGGAGCCAGAGCTTCTTTTGGGTGGCAAGCTTAATGCGTTGTGGTTTGCCACAATTACCGCATTATCTATTGCACTGCAATCATGGCAAAATCGCATCTTGCATAGGTGCCATTGAAAATAAATGGAACCTGAACACACGTGGTGCGTTTTGTCATTATTGCAGTGCGATTTGGGATCCTGGTTAGAATCGCAGCAATTCTTCCCAAGATCACAAAACGCAAGATGTGAATAGGGCCTAAAAAGGATTTATCAGTGGCCAGCTTCTGCTTCTTTATTCTTTGTGGCCCACTGATGACATTAGTGCCTCAATCTGCTCATCACACTCATCTTTTCATGAAAAATACTTTTCCACTCAAGAGCTTGTGTGTTTTCAAAAAATCTGGTGGGATCTCCAGGGAGAGGCTTTTGTTAACAGCAACGTATATTGTGATACAGCACATGTGTGAGATGAGGCAGCAGGGGCGTAACTACAGGGGTTGCAATTGCAACCAGGCCCCATGCTCCAGGGGGCCCAAGTGCCTCCCTTGTACACCTGGATAGGAGGGATGGCGGGGGCTGCATTTAGAGGAACCAATCGCCTCCATTTTCCTCCTAATGGAGGAGATTGCTTCCTCTATATGCTGCCTCCGCCACTCCTCCTATCCAGTTTTCTTGTCTTCTGCTGTTCCCAAGGTCCCTGTGTGCTTCCCTGGTCCCCCCCCCACAGAGCTGCTGTCTTCCCCCCTCCTCTCCCCTGCCAGCTGCTGTAGAAGATGTGTCATGATGGAGAGATGGGAACGGGTTAGTAAATTTGTCATTTATCAGCTCCTTCCTTTTCTGAATGGACAGAGTCAGTGATTGGTACCAATTGGTTCATTCATAACTGAAGCATAGTAAACTGTTTTTACTATACTTCCATTCCTGAATGAATGGGAGGCTCGGTACACAATTATTCCTGTCCATTCATTCTGTGCAGCTGAGGCTACACAGATGGAGATTGAGGACTGAAGTTTTAGACCCCTGATATCTCATCAAAGCCCCTAACAGATCTCCTAAAAAAATGTAAAAAATAATAAAAATAAAATTGTAAAAGAAATAACATTAAATGGTAACAAAATAATAAAATTAAAATAGGTATTAAAAACTACTGACAGCAGTGAGCAATTGCGACCTGGCCTGGGCATTTCACCACCATGGGGAGGCCCGAGGATGGCAGAAAGGGGGCCCGCTGCAAAACCGTAATAAAGGGACCCGCAACGGGAGTAAAGGGCCCCAGGATCAGTGGGAAGAGGGAAGGGCCCTGGCCAGGGGGCCCTTCATAATTTCTTGCATCGGGGGCCCTGAAGGTTCTAGTTATGCCTCTGTGAGGCAGTGACCTTATGCGTCCCAACTTGTGCATGTGCAATACGATACATTCACTTATCTGTTAAAAAAGCATCTTTATTTTTAAACAGATCTCACAAGCTCCTTACAGGCACTGGTGATGTTGCCTTCTCAGGATGAACCTCAGAAAAACTAAAAGTGTGATCAAGATAAGTTCAATTTTGACCACAATGAGTGGAATTTATTAAGGCTGGCCATGCATGGTTCGAATCTCGACTGGTTCAGCAGGAACAGGCTGATATTCGAACCATTAATTGACAGGGTGAATTTACCAAGTTGATCGATCAATCAACTTGGGTACAGCCAGCCTGCCGGATTCCCTTGTGATTATCGCTAGTGGCTGCTATAGCCGCTAACTATAATCTTCTCCCGGCAGGGGCGGCTTCCTTCACTGACACTAAACTCAAATCTTCTATCAATTGTTCTGAATTATCACGAATACCATGGCCTTTTTTTTTAAGTTTCTTGCCATTGCTTTCAGGCTTCTTTTTTGTGATGAACAAGCTCCCTATCCCCCACTCATGCGCCTCACCGCTACTAATGTAGAGCAAGCAGTGTTGGTATTTCTGGTCGCATACTCTTCTCTATGTATACCTCAATTACTATACAGCTGAATGTGTCTGCACATGTGTGCAAGGGGTGTGCCAGGTGTGCCTGGGCACACCCTAATCACTATGTGCGATTCAGATTCCCCCTGCTGCCAGGGCTTCCCCCCATGTTGCACCCCCCACCTGCAGTGCTGCTGGCTTCCCTCCTCTCTCCCCAGCTGCTGCGGGGATGTTTCAGGATGGAGAGCGGGGAAAGGGGCCAGTCAATATGTAATTTACCAGCCCCTTCCTTTTCTAAATGAACACAGTGAACACACTCACTCACTGTGTTCATTCATAAATGAAGAATAGTCCAGTCCAGTCACTGTCCAGTGCAACTGAAGATGCAGAGTAAAGCCTCGTACACACGGTGCGAAGGTCATACTACCGAAAGGCCCAAATCGTATGTTGGCTGTTGTATCTCGCGTATGTGACATGCACTAAGCGATCGTACGACCAAGTCAAACGTAGTGACGTGTTACGAGCGTATAAAGAGGAAGTTCATTTGCATGTGATTTGTGAATTAGGAACGTAGGTTTACATGAACGGACACGTCCGAGCGTTCCTGACTTCTGAGCATAGGTGTTTTACACAGTACATCTTGTTGGCCCAACATCCCTGTTCACGCGGTACAACAGTCGTACGACCGCTTGTTGTACAACCAAAGTTTTCTAGTCTGCTCATCCAACTTCTGTTGTACGACCGTCGCAGGTTGGCTGTTCTAATCGCGCATACTAAGCGGTTGTACGACCCTTTTCATACGACCGTCGCACCGTGTGTACGGGCCTTTAGGCATGTGTGTTTGAGCTTTGGGGTGCACACCCTAATGTAATAGGCTGCGCACACCTATGGTGTGCACAGATATGTAGTCCATCTCAGGGGCAAGCAGGAGAGGGTGGCTATGTTCACATTCAGAATGGGGTATGGAGAACAAGTGTAACCACCCTAAAACAGGAAGTCTGAGAACAGCAGAAAAATAAATTTGCATTTGAAAGATGAAGTAAAGGAAGAAAGCAATAGAAGCCACATTCTAATTATATTTAGACATATTGCATTTATTTTATTTATATAAAAAAATATGAATTTAACCACTTCAGCCCAGAGAGGATTTACCCACTTCCTGACCAGGCCATTTATTGCGATACGGCACTGCGTTGTTTTAACTGACAATTGTGGTCATGCGCAGCCGTGCGACATTTTACCCAAACAAAATTGATGCCCTTTTTTCCCCCACAATTAGAGCTTTCTTTGGGTGGTATTTGATCACTTCTGCAGTTTTTATGTTTTGCGCAAAAAAAAAGAGCGACAATTTTGAAAAAAAAAAACAATATTTTTTACTTTTTGCTATAATAAATACCCAAACAAGAAATGTAAAAAAACTAATTTCTTCCTCCGTTTAGGCCAATATGTATTCTTTTACATATTTTTGGTAAAAAAAAATACAATTAACGTACAGTATATTGATTGGTTTGCGCAAAAGTTATCGCGTCTACATAATAGGGGATAGATTTATGGCATTTTTATTATTATTATTTTTTTGTATTAGTAATGGAGGTGATCTGCGATTTTTAGCAGGATTGCGACATTGTGGCGGACAGATTGGACACTTTTGACACTTTTTTGGGACCAGTGACATTTATACAGCGATCAGTGCTATAAAAATGCACTGCTTACTGTATAAATGACACTGACAGGGAAGGGGTTAACACTAGTGGCAATCAAGGGATTAAATGTGTTTTTCTGGGAGGGGTTTCTAACTGATTGGAGGAGGAAAGAGATCGCTGTGCCTAACACTAGGAAGGAACAGACAATCTCACTCTACTCCCCTGACAGAACGGGGATCTGCTTTGTTTACACTGGCAGATCCCCATTCTGCCTCTCTCTGGAGCAATCGTGGGTGGCCGACGGACATAGAGCCTGCTGGACCTGCTGGTTGGCTCCACTGCTAGGGAGTGGGCGTGCGCACCAACAGATCGCTGTGTACGCACCCGATGTACAATGACGCCGATTCGTTTAGCTGTGCCAACCTGCCGCCGTAAAACTACGGCGGCTGGTCGGCAAGAGTTTGACCACTTGCCACCTGCCCGCAATGTACTGTGGGTGAGCAGCCGCTGTAGGCTGACATACCCGTATACTGCTGCCTACTTCTGGGTGATTGTACACAGCAGGAGCCTGTTAGCAGGTCCTGGCCTTAAATCATTTTAGTTTTATCGTTCTCTAGAAAGTTTTCTTTTTATAATGTGTGTTAACACCTGAAATATAAATCCAAACAAGTAATAGCAAAAATTCCAGATAAGGAGACCACAGCAGGAAGCCTAGTGCTCTAGGAAACTCTAGTAGGTGATGGAGTCCAAGTAGCCCTAGGGTGATTCATACTATCAGCATTCAAACACTAGTTTTAGGTTAATTTAACATTTCAACCTATTTAATTTAAAATATAGCGCCAGCCAAAAGAAAAAAATTACAGACCCTTTACACAGCTTTTGTTTGGGTTTTTATAGCTGTAAAGGTAACTGTGATGATTGTTTTTTGGACAGGAAGTGAGGGAGGATCTACCCAACAGGAAATCGGCAATAAAGAGGCCTACAGACTTCTAGCCAAAACCAAAATAATAAAAAATTGGGCTGTAATTTTGATTAAAAAACAGTTGGGTCAATTGGAAATTTAAATCTGCTAATCTTTAGTTGGCCATAGAAGGATATTTTTTTTTTTCAAAAAAGCACGGATTCCTCCATCTACACAAGTGAGGTGGATAGAGAAATCCTCCCGGCTAAGACACTGTATTCTGATGGCGGGTACTCTCAGTTCATTGGCTGCAGCCGCTGATCGAAAAACAATTTCCAACATATCCATTGGACAGAAGTCAATCCTTGGAACCACTGTTGAGTGGGAGGGGCCATACATGCATCAAAACCTCGCCCGTCCCGGGCCAGCTTTTGTCTTATGTCTAGTATTCAGATGAAAATAGTCAAACGTTTACCTCAATGTTGGTCAGACCTGTTGGAAAAAAGCCGCTTGATCTGTGTATTCTGATACAGGAGGCAGGGCCAGATTAAAAGCATCATGGCCCTGGTGCTGGGGATTTTGGTGGGTTTTTTAACCACTTGCCGACCGCTGATCGGCATCTGACGGCGACAAGGTGGCTCTTTAAGGCAAATCGCCGTCATATGACGGCGGCTGCCAGATCGCGCACAGTGAGCGCGCGCGCGCCGCCGGAGGCGCGCCCACGTGCTCACTGTGTTCGGGGAGGGCCAGGGAGCGGGTGCGGTGGAGTCGATCTCCGCCGGCCACCCGCGATGCCCCCCCGGAGTGAAAGAACGGAGGTCCGTGTAAGTAAACACGGACCTCCGTTGTGTGAGGGGGAAGGGCTGTGATCACAGCCTTCCTCTACACGGAAGCTGTGATCGCTTCCCTTCCCCAGCTAGGACAGTCCCCCCACAGTTTGAACACGCCCAGGGAACACAGTTAACCCTTAGAGCGCCCCCTGCAGGTTAACCCCTTCACTGCCAATGGCATTTACACAGTAATCAGTGCATTTTTATAGCACCGATCGCTGTATAAATGCCAATGGTCCCAAAAAAAGTGTCAAAATAGTCCGACATGTCCGCTGAAATATCGCAGTACCGCTAAAAATCGCAGATCGCCGCCATTACTAGTAAAAAATAAAAAAAAAATAAAAACCCCAAAAATTAATTCTCATCATCCGTAAACGCGACCACTTTTGCGCAAACCAATCAATAAACGCAGATTGCGATTTTTTTAATCACAAATATGAGGAAGAATATAAATCGGCCAAAACCGATTTTTTATATTTTTTTTTTGGATTTGTATTTTAGCAAAAAGTAAGAAATTTGTGTTTTTTTGCAAAATTGTCGCTCTTCTTTTGTTTATAGCGGCGATCAGAAATGACGCAGCGGTGATCAAATACCACCAAAAGAAAGCTCTATTTGTGGGAAAAAAAGGACGCAAATTTCGTTTGGATACAACGTCGCACGACCACGCAATTTTCAGTTAAAGCGACGCAGTGCTGAATTGCAAAAAGGGCTCCGGTCCTAAAGTGTGAAATCCTTCCGGGGCTGAAGTGGTTAATGAAAATAAATAAAGTGAAAACAAATTTAAAATTTTCAACAATTTTTTAATAAAACAAATGAAATATTTTAATTACTGCTGGTAGAGAAGTAAAAGGGGGTGCATGTTGTGTAAATCATAAGGGCAGGTAAAGCAAGGAAAGGAGGATGCATGTCATGCAAAGGGTCAGGAGGATGGATGTCAAGTAATAGGTAAGGAGGATGCAAGTTGTGTAATGCATCAGGAGGAGGCATGGTATTTAAAGGGTAAGAACGGGTATCGAAGGGAAAGGGGGTGCATGCCTCGTAAAGAGTAAGGGCTGGTGGAGCAAGGAAAGTAGCGTGAATGTCATATAATGGAAAACAGCTGGTGGAGCAGAGAAATGAGGATGTATATCACATAAAGGGTATGGAGGATGCATATCATGTAATAGGTCAGGAGGATGCATGGTATTTAAAGGGTAAATGCTGGTAGAGAAGAGGGTGCATGTCATGTAAAGGGTAAAGAGGAGGCATGTCATGTTATGGATCAGCAGGATGCATGGTATTTAAATGAAAAGGGCTAGTGGAGTAGGGAAGGGATAATTTGCTGTATTTAAATGGTAAGGAGGATGCATGTCATGTAAAAGGTAAAGGTTGGCAGCTTGCCACTGATCACTCTGCTCCACAAGGGGAGACAATTCCCCCAAAACGCATTGGCTCTACTTGTTTACTTTTATCTCTAATGAATAACTATGAAATTCAACAAGTGAGACCTTTCTTTTTTTGGACATTGGGCGCTTCTCTCCAATCACACAAGTCCTATCTGACAGGCATGTGGATGCACATGTATGGCCCCGGGGCCACTCATCCACATGGGCACACCTGTCATATTTGGACCTGTGGCTGTGTTTGTACAGCCTCTGCATTCCCATGGAGTAACTGGCATCTCCAGCTGCACAAACAAACCGTTCATTCACACTGTATGAATGAGCTCTTAATTTTTTAAAATGATTTCTTAAATGTTTAATTATTTTTTTCCATTTTTAATTATTTGTTGCAATTTTTTTTAACATTTTTTCACAATGCTTTTTTTTTTTTGGGTGGGGCAGTGGACGGTCTCAGCAGAGCAGTTGATGGTGTCAGTAATTTTTTATTTTTATTATGTATTATTTTTTACAACTAACTTTATTTGTTTATTATTTTTTACAAGATCTTTTTTATTAAAAATGTTTTAACACCTCTGTTGGAGTCTTTGGTGAGATATCAGGGGTCTAAACAGACCCCTGAATTCTCTCTTTTGAGACAAAGAAAGGGACTGAGGACACATTCCCCAGCCCCTTTCTCTGTAACCTCAGCTGTACTGCAGATGAATAGACAGGAGACAGAGGTTCTGCTCCATTCACAAATGGAAGCATAGTAAACTGATTTTACTATGCTTCAATTATGAGTGAACAGAGTCAGTGATCGGTACATAGCACTGTTCATTCAGACAAGGTCATTTTTTTAAATGACATATTTACTGGTCCCTTCCCCGCTCTCCATCCTGACACATCTACCGCAACAGCTGGCGGGAGAGGAGAGGAGGGAAACCAGCAGAACAAGGGGAGGGGCAGGCATGGGGGGCTGGGGGAGCACATAAGGGGGCCCAGAGGGCAGGGGGAATCTGATGGACAGTCGGAGTGATCAGTGTGGCAGGGGGGAGTTACAAGGGCCGATCTTGCATGGCTCTCCATGAAGCAGCTGAAAGCTGTAGGAGGGAGGGGAGAAGTGGCTTTCAACTATTTCATGGAAAGCTATATAAGGGGATCGATGCTAGTAATTGTCCCTGCATCCCTGCAAACTTTGCTGCTGCTCTCCTCATCCCCAATCCGACCTAGAGAAGCCGGCCCCCGTCCTCACACACAGCCCGCACTGATGTGTTCACCAAGTGAAAATAAGGAAAAAAAGCCTAAAAAAAGAAAAAGAAAACAAATACACTCAAGTGGTATTAAACTCAAAACCAAAAGTGTAATAAATTGCAGCTTACCAATCATTAGATGTAATGGCTGCATCCGTTTTCTTATCTTTGACTTTTCCCTTCTGTTTTCACCTGGTTCGCTGGCCAGTCACACACTTCCTGTATTAATGAGACCCAACTCTGGATAAATGACCACAGGAGGCACATCAGGCAGCAGCATTGTATGTTTGGGGTAAAGGTAGTGTTAAATGTATTAGCAGATTTATAAACACTAACTAACCAAAGCCAAACCCCAGCCCTATAATCAGTGATAGCAAACAGTTTGGTTCTTTTTGGGATAAAGGTTTGACATGAATAAATTAACGCTGATCATTTTAATCACCCCTGCCAGTGTTAACTGGTTTGTTCCATCCATGTAACTTGATACATTTTGCTGGAGAGCTTGAGCATTTGAAAAACAACAGATTTACTGGCTGGATCACCAGATGGAAATAGAAGAAATAAACCTAAAACAGAAAACGAATGCAGCCATCACATCAAAGAATTGGTAAACTGCAATATAATAAATGTTTGCTTGAGTTTAATCCTGTTTTAAGGATTGGTAAACTGCAATATAATACATTTTTGCTTTTGGCTGTAGATATGCTTTACTAGTGTTACATATCCTGTAAGGTGTTATTACGTCCTGCCACTAATGTGTATGTTGGCTCGTTGGGATGCTTATTGTTTTCAAAGTATGTTTGTCTGAATAGAAACACGGTAAATAAATACTCAATGAATTTTGTTTCTTATCTACCAAACCTTATTGGCAGACATAGTGAAACACAGTTATCTGTAAAGAATGTTGCAGTCATCAGTTTTCACAAATTCAAAGTCACTCCCTTTATGGTATCTGATGTGGAAAAGCCTTTTGCAGACAGTCTGTTATCTAATCCAAGACACAACACCGCTAGTTCCATATGTGCTCAATGGATAGACAACCTTTGAAAATGATTTTCTTTTAAAATATAGCTGGAAGTGTATTTGATCACTAGTTGTGCTAAAGTAGAGCTCCAGCCAAAAACCTTTTCTTTTAGGCAGTGGCGGGCCGTCCATACGGGGCGCGGGGGTGCTGCCACCCCTAATCTACATGCTGGGCGCCGAATGTATGGATCCCGATGGGGTTTTTTTTTTTGAAGCACATGATTAGAGCCTGAGACCCCATACACACTATTAGATTTTCTGCAGTTTTTTGTCTTCAAATTTACCAAAACTATATAATATGAGGTCAACTATATAATATGAGTTTTTAATTTGTATGAAATCAGGCAGGCCCTTGCACTACATGGTTTTGGTAAATCTGAAGACAAAAATCTGCAGAAAATCTAATACTGTGTAGGGGGTCTGAGGCTCTAATTGGCTTCAGAAAAGGGTGGGCTCGGGGCGCAGAGTACTGGTGTCGCCACTTTCCCATTCGCCTTTCGTCTCTCACGGGGGTGGAGTGCTTGCGACGATCACCGCATTCCTATCCGCAGTTTTTCTCCCACGGAAGGGCGCAGGGGGGGGGGGGTTGCTTGCAATGATTTCTGTGTCTCCATTGGAGAGTCTGTCTTGGTGACGGAACATTAAATGAAAACAAATCTCCCCGGTGTGGAAAACAAATCCCCCCTATGTGGACAGCAGAAAAAATGACTGACGTTTTAACTCTTCTATCTTTAATGTTCTATCTCTATAAACAAAAAAAAAAAAAAAAATTATTTTAACTTAAAGCCTAGGTTTAGTTAAAAAACAAAAGCAAAAAAAAAGTTAGCACAAGGAACATTAAGGCTTGAAGGGAGAAGGTGTTTGGGAAGGGCAAGCATAACTGACACTCTATGACAGGTTCCCTTGACTCTATTAACCTCTACTGCATTGGAAAAGCAGTGGGGGTACGGAGGTAGGGAGGAGATTGGAAAAAGAGGATTTCAATGAAACCAGGAGACAGCAGCACAAGGGACACATCATCCCATGTCCCCTGTGCTGATTTTTCTTCAATAAATAATATTAATAACTAAAGGATTGAAAACAACTTTTTTGATTTTTAGTAATTGATTTAAGATCTGCTTGAATTTAGGGGACAACTATACACATTATATGGTATGGTTTAAAGTAAAGCATAACCCATCTGATCAGCATACTAACTCCAATGTTACAGATGCATCTATAATATTTCCATTAGTGTAAAAATATGTATAACATTTCATGCTTTATTGAAGGCTGATTACACAAAAATAAAAGTGAATGCAATATTGGTGGGATTTGGGAATTATGCTTAAAAATTAGCTCACAGGTTAAACTTGGGTGGAGGAACAGGGTTAATGTTAGGATAAGGTTATGTCTAAAGGGTTTGCAAAGTTTGTTAAGGCGTGTTTGAAGTTTGGGGTTTGGTTAAAATAAAACTAAAGGCAAAAACCTTTTTTTTTAATATTGGATAGAGTAAGGGGGATTATAATCTCCGTCAGATTTTTTTCTTTACCATTTGTGCCCCATTGGGGAGATTTAACTTCCTGTCCTATAGATAAAACAGGAAGTGAGGGAATCCTTGGTTGTCACCAGAGCTAGTGTCCCATTAAAAAAATTGCCCTATTTTTTGTTCTGGTGACAACCCAAATTTTTGGATTTTTATTTACTTTCACTTTCAATGATAAGGGTAAACATGATAAACAGAGGGGGTGAATTTCCCTAATGGGGGCACAGCATTAAAAACCAGACAGGTATTCTAATCCCTCTATACTCAGGGTAATGTGTTATGTTTTGTGAACCAGAGAGCAGGAATGGTCTGTGGTTTTTGCTGCAGAGACCTTTTAAAGCCCAACTCTTCACTCTTCTTCAGAGGGTTTTTTCTCATGTTAACTATTGCTTTTGGGCTATCTGTAATAATGAAAAGTAACGACAAAAGTTTTGGTTTGTAAAACCGACCTCAACCCGAAATTTTCCAGAGACGTCGTTTTTGGTGTCTGGTAAGGACGAGAGACCAAGTGTTTTGTATTGTGTAATGGGACTCATATCTCCCTAATCTTATGGACAGACCAAAAATTACGACACGGGGGTAATCCCTTTAAGTGGGGGAGACAAATAGTACAAATGGGAATAGTAACTTTCACTTTCATTTATTTTTAGGTTTTTAAACCCAACAGTGGTCTTGTTTTTTATCCCGTTAAAAAAATTACCCTGTGATCGAGACCACTGTTGGTTCCTAAGGGAGTGAAGGACAAAA
>BLSH010457419.1:2037916-2057423 GCA_018402905.1 Glandirana rugosa | reverse complement strand
CCCCCCCCCCCCCATTTATTTTACAGTAGCAGGCAAAACATTTCAAAATTTCAACTACCCCTCACTTGGTAAAATTGATCATTCCAGCTGAGCTATTGCTTATGCACACCCTTTGCTGTTGTATCTCTATATTGACAATATTTTGCCTCTTTTTAGAAGCATATCCTCAGGACTTTCCTATGTTGAGCACGATACAGACTCATTTAAGGGCTTATGAAAAAAAAGACCCAAAACACAACACAGAACATTTTTCCATTTATCTAGAAACAATTTGATATTCCTTAGGAAAAGTTTTATTGCGCTGTCAGAAAATTATACGTCTGGCCTAGTCTTATCAGTCTAGCAAACATAAGCAGATTAAACACGATGATGATAATAATAGTGATGACAACATCATTGATATCTTGTTTCCAAAGAAGTTATTTTCCTTTCAGCTAGGTTAGAACGGATATTTTTTTTCTAACAGCTTAGTGGAAAGAGCAGCACAAGAAACATGATGGGATTTGGGGTGTAAAGAGAAATATTGGTAAATTAAATAGAAAGGCTTTAAAGGTTGCTATATATTTTTGCTGCTCAGTTATAGATAACACGAAGGTCAGCATACTTGATTTAAAAAAGATTTGATGAAAGATTTCACACCAGGAACATTTCATACATCTTTTAGAGTGACTTTTACCTGAGTGCTTAGGTTGCAGAATAAACAGTAATCAAAATTTCAGCCAAAAAAATTTGAAAACTGACTCTAGGGCCTTTAATTACACATAGTTCGATTTACTTTGTGTTATAACCTCTATACTACTCAATTACATTGGTTATATCTATAGCGAAAAATGTATTTAAAAAAAAAAAATTTAAGTCTGTACAGAATAGCTTCCACTATGGGTGGGAAAGGTGTCAGATTAGGGCTTTTTGTGACACATCTGATATCCATGCAGAAATCCATGCATTTTCCTGAATACCATCTTTGATTAAAATTTACTCTGTAAAAACATAATTATCATTGATTGTTAAATAACCGGTAGTTGCAAATTGTCACAGCTGAAAACTGTCAAAGGATCAGATGTATTTAATATCATTGTTATGTTTTTCTTTGTAGTATGTAAATATAGATATAATTTAATCTTAGTTATTGTCCTATTATAGGAAATAAGTAGCAAAAGCTAACAAGTGGTTTTAAACAACATAATGCCATAACTTATAAGAGAGCAGGCCATGTGCCAGAAGATGATGGATGTTATTGGCTCCGCCTAGCACTTCTGTGAACTTCATCTTTTTTGCATTTCCTACTTGCTTAACGTTATTCCCTTTCTTTCTTGTAGTGTTTATCCAGTGAAGCCATCTTTGCGCATTATGGAAACAAAATCACAGAAGAAAACTTTCAGGCTGCCTGTCCTACTCTATTATACCTAGTCTATTCTAAGCCATGTGACTATGAAGAACCAACCGATAATAGGCCTTCTCCAGCTCAAGGTACAAACTTAAATTTTATATCACGACAAATACAGCATATTGTTTACTCAGCATTTGTCTCATGATTGTAAACATTTTTAATTACCTAAGGAAGCTTTTTGTCACATTTGTCCATTTTATGTGAGTTTTTGCTAGATGCTGGAGAATTGAACCATCCAACAGGTTCTTATATTTTTGGGGGACTCTGTTGATGAGATTACTGCATACAAATTCCTGGATCTGCGCACTTGCTGTGACCATCATCAGGGATTCCTACTATTTTACGCTTTGCTATGGAAAACATATGTAGCGTTATCACTGTAGGAGCTGCTGTAGATTTCACTGTTTTTTTCCCCAGCAGCCAGGCACACAGCAACAGCCTGCAATTCTACTAATTGAACAAGCTAGGGATTTGTCTTTTTATAGTTTATCACTTGTAGAAACTTTGGAAGGGGATTTGGGTTAAGACGAGCATTCTAAAACATTTAAGCACAATTTTGCAGAGGACAACTCTCACTTTCTAAACAGCGTCAACTCAGTCTTTCACTCAAATCTGCAAACCCTGAGATTTTCAGAACAAGTGTAGCTAGACTGGAACATTCTACAGCAGGGATATGCAATTAACAGACCTCCAGATGTTGCAGAACTACAAGTCCCATGAGGCATAGCAAGACTCTGAAAGCCACAAGCATGACACCCAGAAGCAGAGGCATGATGGGACTTGTAGTTTTGCAACAGCTGGAGGTCCGCTAATTGCATATCCCTGCTCTAGAGGTTCACAGATGGAGACTATGAAGTAACTTTAGCACAGGTACAGCTATGATGGTTCATGGCTGGGGAGCATGAAGTAGCTTCAGCATAGATACAGCTTGTCACATTCACAGCTGGGGACTATGAAGCAGCTTTAAGGTGCAGCACAGAAAAGAGGCTCTAGTCACAGAATCCTGGAACAAGCAATCCGTAGGAGCAGCCTCTTGTAAAGTAATCCAGCATCCAGTCCCAGGGGCATGCAGTCCCACTCCTCTCAGCTCACTGATTCATTCCTTAAGGAGGGGGGAAAGACCCTCTCCTCAGGGCGCCAAATTATTTAACAGCACCCCAGCTACCAATTGCTCCCCCCCTAGGGCTTGTCTAGGCCCTGTTCAATTTTCAGGCTGGTCATTTGAATTCTCCCTCCCTAAGCTCTAGACCAGGGATAAGAAATGAACAGACCTCCAGCCCCATGAGGCATAGCAAGACTCTGACAGCCACAAGCATGACACCCAGAGGCAGAAACATGATGGGACTTGTAGTTTTGCAACAGCTGGAGGTCGCTAATTGCATATCCCTGCTGTAGACACTTCTTTTAGGTCCCATTCACACAGGGGCGATCCGACCTGGCGCGAATTTGCTAGGCAATTGCAGCGCGGCTTTCAGCGTGACTTCAGCGCGACTTACAACACGACTTATGCCAGGCAACTATGCCTGTGGCCAATCAGAGAAGGGAGGGAGGGGCTTTCCTGAAAAACATAAATTCTATTCTTTTCACTGTAAAGTCGCTTGCATTAACATGGGGATCCGACTTGGAGGCGACTTCCATTCATTTCTATGGGCACAAGTCGGATAGAATTTGCCTTGAGTCGTGCAGGAACTTTTTTCTGAAGTCAGAGCGACTTAGTAGCGTACATTAAGACAGCTCCCATTCATTTCAATGGGATTTCAGATGTCAAGCGACCTGGAGCGACTTGAGGCTACTCAAGTCGGAGCGACAGTCGCCCCTGTGTGAATGGGGCCTTAGAGGCAGGGGGAAGCAATCAAACTCCCAGCCACCTGTGAAGCCCTGAACAGACCAGGCCAAACCATTACTGCTTCTCTAGTTACAGCAGGAGCCAAAAATACAAAATTTACCTAGTTTGATGGAAATTCCCTAAACCTTCAGGAGGACAGGAGCAGGAAGTCAGGAATTATGGCAGACAGCATGGCTCACTGTTGGCAGATTTAGCACACAGCCCACAAGCCTACAAATATACCTAATATCACTTTAGAGAGAACTGACACAATCATTTAAATAACCATGTCAATGTAAATCAATGTTTTAAAACAACATTCTCTTCATATTTTATTATATTTGCAAGGGACAGCCATTGCACATATTAAATGTTTAGAGCATATTGCTAAAAGGTGCTACATAATAACTGTACTGTAATGTTCCTAATAATCATATCATAATAATGTGGCACTGTGACAAGCACCGTGGCAAATCTGAAGGCACTGAATCAAAATGGCAAACTTGAGGATAATGTGTCATCATAGCAAACCCGAGGGTACTGTTTCATTGTGGCAAACTTGAGGGCACTGCACCATCCTGCCAAACCTAAGGGTACAGTACCATTGTGGTAAACCTGATGATATTGGTCCATTGTGTCAAACATAAGGATACTGTTCCCATGTGAAAAACTTGGGGAGACCTGTGCCATCATGGCAGATCTAGGGGTACGTGCATTTATGGCACTAAAAGATACTCTATCCTCCAAAAATAATTCATATACATCCACTACTAAATAGCCATGTAATCTCTTTTTCATGAAATTGTTTCTTTCTGCATTTTTTTCCCTCTTTGTAACATTCTCTGTGAGCTCCCAAACCTCTCCTCCGACCCCTTTACTTCCGATAGTTTGGAAATAAAAATGCATGTTAGTGGAAGTCATATGCATTGCTCTATGCATACTACAAAACACATAGTTCACAGTTTATAGTCCCTACCCCACCTCTGGAGTGAGCAAGCGAGAGTGATTTCATTCCTATATACAATGGGACCATGGAGAACAAACAAAGCCACCTTCTAACAGGATTTTTTGTGTTTTTTGTCTTTTAGTGCCTCTAAAATGTGCCATTGTGTTGCCTGTAGGTTCTCTGTGATCTTTTCCTGAGACTTACCATGACCTGAGACTTACCCTGATTTGTTTTGCACTGGATTTTCATGTAGATATGGCTATCTTGGTAGAGGATCACAGCGTTGCTTCCTCATGTCAGACTCTCCCCCCTGATGACTAATGATCTCATGAACTGATGATTGAATGTGGGAATGATCAATAGACAGCAAGAGAAGTTATATGTCCACAGAGAACAGTAGCACAGCAAGGGGTAGATAGCAATAGGCAGTAAAAGAGATGGAGAAGCCACATTGACAGCAACACAGGATAGGGAAAAAAATCAAATGCCGTAGAAAGCACAGATCCATTGTCAGGAGCAACAAAGGTGGTGGCAGAAATCAAAAGAAAAAATGGGAGAGGCAGAGGCACAGATCCACTGAATGAATGAAGCATAGAAACATAAAAAAGTGACGGCAGAAAAAGACTGAGTAGTCCATCGAGTCTGCCCCTTTTTTTTTTTTTTTTTTTTTTTTACATTAACCTTCTTGTCTGACTATGGATTTATGTTTATCCCAAGCATGTTTGAAGCCATTTACTGTTGACTGTCTCACAACCTCTGTTGGTAGTTTATTCCAATCATCAACCACCCTTTCAGTAAAATAATACTTTCTAAGATTAGTTTTGAACTTCCCCCCAGATAGAAGCAGAAGCAGAAACAGGGAGATGTCTTCTCTGCAGATTCTCAGATACAGCTTTCTCTCCAGCAGGCCCTCAGGAGGACAATTAGATGCATAGTACAGAGAACACCAACTGGTTAGAAAAGAGGACTAGCATTTTCAGTAAATATAGCTCCTGTATTTCTCCTATGACAGGTTTATTTTAAAGGATACGTTTTAGGGAGGAGAGGAGGTTAAGATAAGTTTAAGACATTCTTTTGGGGTCTGGTATCTGGGTATTCTCTTTATTGTTAATGGGAGCTTCCAGATTCTTATAGGCCTCCACCCACAGACCCCCCACACCCACTGTGCCAGGACTATGGAGAAGAGGTCCTTAATCTCATGAACTTTGCCAAGGAACCCGCCTCACCCATGTTAAGGAAATGTCTTGGTATAATTAAGGAGAAGGGTACCCCCTCAATCCCCACTTTTCTGGCCAGCCAGGATAGGATAGTTTCTTTAGAAAAGGTGAATAAGAAGGGAAATGATCACCATGTGTAAGTGCATAAATGGTTACTATAGTGAATTTGCTTCAGAGTTATTCACTTTAAGGTCATTACAAAGGGCAAAGGGGTACTCTTTATGTCTGGAGGAAAATAAATTAACCTCCACATGCAGAAAGGCTTCTTCACAGAAAGAGCTGTGAAAATGTAAAATAGACTTCTGCAGACTTATTTTTATCTGGGAATCAGGATGGTATTTATACTTTTCCCGTTGGAGCAAACTGGACCACACATTAGAAGTTTTTAGCCTCTGAGTTTCAGTCGACAGGAATGGGACTGCCTGCACGAAGATGCACAAAACACCTGTTTTGGCAAACATGGCCCTCACAGAAGACCTAAGAGTCTGTAATGGTCCTGATCTAATTTTTTTGAGTAAAAGATAATTTTTAGGGAGAAAAAAGATCCTCTCCACCCTGTGCCCATTCTACAATTTTTTTTAATGAGAAAAGTCCTCAATACTTACCCAAAATTCCTGTCATACGTCATTCTTGAAGTTGGGCTTTAGGTGTTAGATTTATGATGAAAGTTAAGGGTTAAGTGTTTTAGGGATTTTCGTGATCTCCATACTTGTTCTGGATCAGTGACTCAGATACAATGTAGTACTGAAGACAGACTGTTACCATAATAACTAAGGAAGTAGCATTTTCAGAGAGATTTCAGGAATTGTAGTACTATATTGCTCCTGGCGGCAGCACTATTACCCCCCTGGTTTTTGCCGGTCGGCACTTACCCCATCTAGGTGGTGGGTGGCTGTGGGCAGCTGCTCCGGTGTCTTCGATCACAGCAGACCCCATCTAGGCGGCCGGTGGTGGGCTGCGGATAGCGGCTCCAGTGTTCTCCCCTCCTAGGCACTAGACATCCAATAGGATCGCCTGACGTTTTGGCCAATCAACAAATGGGTCTCATGACTTCCTGATTGGCGGGAGGAGATTTAGTGTGAAAATATTGAATATTCATTCGCTATCATCACACAGCTGGGTGGAATTGGGGCGCAATCCTGAGCCCACCCTTTTTTGAAGCCTATTAGGGCCTCTGGCTCTAATCACATGCTTAAAAAAACACCCCCCCCCCTTGGAATCCATAGTCCAGCGCCCTGTATGTAGATCAGGGGGGCCGGACGCATGGATGGGGGGGCGGCACCCATGCACCCCTAATGGATGGATTGCCACTGTTAGGGACATTTTTCAGCTTAGTGAGAGGTTGAAAAATTGTGTTTTTTAATTGGTGTTCAGTACTAATATCTCAGTGTCAAAATTTGTTGATAGATGTTCAGCTCAGGCAGCAGAAATATACTTAAAGTGGTTCTAAAGGCAGAATGTTTTTTACCTTTCTGCATTCTATTGCAATAACTTAAGAAAACTCTTGCATGCAGCTACCCCTGCAGCCCCCCCCAAATATTTACTTGAACCCAATCTCGATTCAGCAATATGCACAAGAGCTGAGGCTCTCGTGCTTCTCATTGGCTCAGATACAGCAGCAAGAGTCATTGGCTCCCTTGGCTGTCAATCAGAGCCAGTGACAAGAGAGAGCAGGGGGACAGGGCTGAGCCCTGCTCTGTGTGTCTTATGGATACACAAAGCAGGGCTCAGGAGTGAGCAATGCACAAGTGCCCCCATAGCAAGCGGCATGACATGTTTGTTATTTTAAAATGAAAAACCCTGAACCTATAATATTACTTAAATGCAGGGAGATCTTATCTTGTATATGTGCCAGTGATCACATACACAATTAAATTGATTCATATGTGTTAGCTGAAGGACAGTCAAATCTATAAATGCAAGTTTTTAAAAATTATGGCTTTTGAAGCTTTATAGCTGAACTTTGTACCACTAACTTGCAGATATGAGTTATAAATATGTCAGACTGAACATAATTAACTTTTTTTTATCATGACATGATGCTTTTACCTTTATAGGGCAATATGTTCTAGAAGATTGGTTGCTATCATATAAAGTGGTCTTGTAAGACTGCTAAGACAGCAGATCTTTTGGTTTACTACACATATACTAAGACACGCTAGAATTGTAATATCAAAAAAAGATATTGAGGGAATTAGTTACAGTGCAGAGAAAGGCAACCAAACAGATAAGATATATGGAGGAGCTCAGCTATAAGGAAAGATTAGCTGAACTTAATTTATTCTCTCTAGCCACTTGAAGACCAGTACTTTTTCTGACACTTCTCACATACATGTAAAAATTTGTATTTATTGCTAGAAAATTACTTACAACCCCAAACATTATAGTTTTTAAATCAGAGGCCCTGGAGAATAAAAAGTGGGTGTTACAATTTTTTTTTTTGTTAATAGTATTTGAAGAGTGTTTTTTCAAATAAAATTCATTTGGACAAAATACATTTTAATGAATCTTAATGCACAAAAACACAATATAATATCCAATTGTTTGGTAAAATATAGAAGATGATGTTATGGCGAGTAAAAACAAAAACATTTAAATTTGCGCACACCCGTGGAACAGCGTCAAAAGTTAAAAAGGTAAATTATATTTTCCATAGGCGATGCTTTAAAAGCTTTTACAGGTACCACTTTAGATTTACACAAGAGGTCTGGTGCTAGACTTATTGCTTTCGATATGATGTTTGCGGTGATACCTCACATGTGTGGTGTGATTGGCATTTACATAAGATGCAGGACCTACGCATGAGTTTGCCTTTGTGTGTAAGCACAGTAGGACAGGGGTGTTTTAAATATTTTATTTTTAATGTTATTATTTATTTAATTTTTTTATCTTTACACTACCTTTTTATTCTTTTGATCACTTTTATTGTTAATACGAGGAATGTAAGCATCCCTTGTGATAGCAATAGGCAGTAACAGTTCCTGTTTACTGAGACATCTCGGGACTATTAGACCACAGATGTCTCCTCTCCTCTTAAAAATATCTGATCACATCAACATCTGTATGATCCAATCCTTTTTTCAAACCAGTAATGTTTTTTTTTACAACCATCAAAATTGTAATTGAAAAAATACTTGTTGCTTCTGGTTTCTTAGACCATAGAGATGATCAGGGCTGTTTTGGTCTCCGATCGGCTTTATGGTCAGCCATAGGAAATGCCAGCTTCAATCCCGGGTTCCTTGGTGGGATGTGAGAGCCTGGGAAGGTGGCAGAAGAGGACCCTCTCCCTCCACTTGTAAAAGCAACCCAGTGGCTTTTTAGTCACTAGGATTGCTTTCAAATAAAGAGCTCCACCAGAGAGAAGAGATACTTAAAGTGGTATAAAACTCCAAAGCAAAAATGTAATATATTGCACCTTACCAATCATTAGGTGTGGTGGTTGCATTGTTAGTGTATTTACATTTTCTCCATTAGATTTCTTTTTTAGTCTTTTTTTCCCTCTGTTTTCACCTTGTGATCTGGCCAGGAACACACCTCCTGTATTAGAATACCCCCACTCTGGATGAATGAGCACAGGGGGAGGATTGTCAGTCTGGGGGGAGAGGAGTGTTAGATAGACTAACTTACAGGGGAGTCAAACTGGCGGCCCTCCAGCTGTTGCAGAACTACAAATCCCATCATGCCTCTGCCTATGGGAGTCATGCGTGTAGCTATCAGCCTTTGCAATGCCTCATGGGACTCGTAGTTCCACAACAGCTGGAGGGCCGCCAGTTTGACCCCTGCGGACTAACAGATTCAAATACACTAACACATTTAAGCCAAACTCCAGCTAATATTTTAGAGCAATTTTCATCCCTGTAACTGCAAGAGAGATTGTTCTTTTGAAAAATAGCAGTTTTACTGGCTGGATCACCAGATGAAAAAAAGAAGAAAGAAAGCCTAAAAAAGAGAACCATTACAAACCATTAAGAATTGGTAAGCTGCAATACGATAAATGTTTCCTTTAGGGTTTAATACTGATAGCCATGTATAAATACTCAAGCAGTCCATATAGTGAACTTGGTGTTGAGTTATTCACTTTAAAGTCATTACAAAAGAACAAGGAGACATTCTTTACGTCTGGATAATTTAACCTTCACATATGGAAAAGCTTCTTCACAGTAAGAGTTGTCAAAACGTGAAATAAATTCCCTTAAGAATTAGTAGATTGTTTTTTTTTAATACAATTTTATTGAGCTTTATATAGGAAAAGAACAGTGGTACATTGAGGACCAATTTAAAAGACATGTAGACATAATGCATCACCAGTACAATAGCAGGATCAGAACTGTACAGAACTCTTAAATGCCCAGAGATCACAAAGTTATAAGTGCCTTTACCAAAGGATAGCAAAGTGTGTATGGTGGGTCCCTGGGGGTTGCACTGTACCAAAAAGTAGTCAGAGGGAGCCCTAAGAGGCCCACACTAAAACAAAAGCAGCTAAAATAAAATGTGACTTGCAAGGGGTGGGGGGTGGGGGGGGGGTGTAAAGAGAGGAGGGACAATTTAAAACAAAAATGACAACTAAGAAAGACACAATTGGGAAAATTTGAGACTGCATTTTGTTTATACTCAGTAACTGACATGGGAGTAGAATTTGTAGTGTCGCTAGTACATGGGCAATTTTGCTTTTAAATGCAGTAGGACAGATAACCATTTTTAGGGTGCTTCAGGAGAGGCTTGGGCACACTATTCTGTGAATGGAAAGAGGACATAAGAGTGGCTTTTTCTGAGTCTGGCAAGGTGAAATCCATCTGAAAGCAAAGCGTGTTATTGGAATATAATTTTGCAACTCCTTGTCAAGTGTCTCCCTGTACTACAGAACTTTCAGCTAATTTTTAACATCAGAGATAGTTGGCACTTTGGAGGAAGTCCATGTATGACTCTGTAAGCAACCAATAGGCAGAGATAAATGCATTTTGGGTATTGGAGAAAGCATCTAGAATGCTCAGAGGTAGGGTGCTCGACTGGTGAACTATATCCAAATAGCTACAGCAAAGGATTCTTGGGTACAGAGCAATGAGTAATCCCATAGATGAGTTCGCCACCTGGTCCCAAAAGTTGGAGATTCTTGGGCATGACCAGAAATGATGAGTGAGGGAAGGCCTAAAGGAGCCACACAAATAGATAGTAGATAGCCGAGGCTTGTTTTTTGCTGTTAGAAATGGAATGAAGGCTCTATAAAGTAACTTGGATTGTGACTCTCTCCAGTTTTGTTAGTGACCAACGTCTGTGCTTTATTATATTCTCCAATAAGTTTTTTGGAAAGTGCATCATCTGGAAAGTTCTTACTCCAGTTGGAGCCGGAGGATGACACAAATGATTTTGTAAAGTATGAGGTAAGCGGCTGGTAGATGTTTGAGATAGAATAAGATTGTTCTTGAAACAGGCTGTCAATTAGGGAGAGCTTGAATCTTTGAGCCTTGTCCAGGCAGCAAGATTTTACATAATCAGAACACTGTAGATAGTGTAAGAAATAAGAAGTGTTGGTTTGGCAGTCCAAAAGTATCAGTCTTTAGATGATTTCAGAATGCCAGAGTCCAGTTCCAGCAATGACAAAAAAAGTATTTCTCCCAACAGAAAATGCTTCATAGTGCATACTTTGAAAGGAGAAAATGGCCAAAGCTCTTTTAGCCCTACTTCTCCTGCTGTGACTCATTTTCAGCCGACAGCGGGCTAAAGTCTACTGTTGGCTGACATCACTCAGCTAGTCCAGGCTCTGGATCAATTCCCATTTTATGGTCAGGTTCCACCCAGATGCCTGGATCAGCAACTGGCTCAGCTTCTCATTGAGCTGCTGGGAGAATGAGCCAACCACTCCTGCCCCCTGGACAGTCCGGTGCACCAGTGATCACTGGAGGGGCAGAGCAGAGAGTGGGTAACTGACAGTCACCCGCTCTCTGCTCAGTGAAGACCGAGAACTGAGTGATCAGCTGTCTTTGATCTCTAAGTTCTCAGTCTAGAGCCACCTAGATGAGTATAATTGTTTATTTTTTTGATTCCTAAATTTCTAGCATACCATTTATAATTCTAGAGCCAAATTTAAGTAATGAGGTCTGGGACACCCAGTCTAGGCCTGCATGAAGAAGACATGCCAAATTATACACTCTGATATTTGGTAAGTTAGCCCCCCTTTTTTGCTTTGCTAAAGAAAGGAAGGAAACCTCCTTATTCCGTTTTTGCATATCTTTATGCTTGAGCAAAAGTATAGTAGTGTAGCTTGAAAGTAGATTTAAAAAGAGTTGCATACATTCCTAAGTGAACAAAACATAACTGGATATTAACAGTTATAGGTAAAAACAGCAGAGGATATTGTTCCAGGGAATATCTGATTGCCCTCGTGATGATCAGGAAGGAGTTTCATTTTCCCCTGCTGGAACAATTTGACCACGCTTATATGGTTTTTTCCCTCCTCTGGATCAATTGTGGTGTAGCACCCTCTAGTGTGCTAGGTTGTTAGTATAGCTGTTATTACAGGAACATTTAAGTTTGGCTCAGGGCCAAGCTTGAGCTGGGAATCTGGATCAGGGTTTAGTGACTCAGGGCTCAGCTGTATGACTCATTCTAGCAGCCTCAATGGTGCCTCCATCCTAGCAGCCTCCTGCTGTCCCCCTGGGACATTGGAGAATGTTCTAGGCATAGTGGCTAGAGGCTAGGCGGAGCTGCTTGGAATATTTATGAGGACCCCAACCAATCCTCAGTACCAGGTTGTCAGGGGACAGGCCACCTCATAAATAGGCATGAGTCATGCCGGGGGGGGGGTCGGGTGGAAGATGGAGATGGAGTGCTGAGGAGGCTGTCCGTGGCCCTTAAGACTGCCCCTTAGTCTGAGGGGTGGTGACCTCGGGCCTGGGGCTCCGGTGCTGGAAGGATCCTACCAAAACACACAGAGAAAGCCCTTTCTGGAGGCATTGGAGCAAGGAGAGAGGACAGCAGGAGCAGCTCAGCACATCTGGGAGATCTCCTGAGAGTCAGCCGGGTGGGCTGGTGAGTGTCAGTCTGGAGGACTGTGGGGAGAAGTTAACCTGGAGGGCTAGTGAGGGGCAGCTGAAGCCAGTGGGGTTGGTAGTGCCTGAAGAGGTGGTACTGGGATCAGTAGCCACAGGAGTGATGCAAGCTGGACACTGAAATTCTGCTACACACCTAAGGGGCCTCGAGTTCCTGCCTGTAATGGGTCATTGCTTTCATCTGACTAAGTGATTGTCAGGTATTCAGAGTGTTCCAGCTAGGTGCTTTAAGTAAATGTGTGCTGGAGAAAGGAGAGGAGCTGTATATAGAGACTGTATATAGGAAGAGTTGTCTCTGAAGCTGTTGTTGAAGTCAAATGGGCATCCCATAACCTCCCATCCCTATCCAAGTTATTACCCTCAATAAATAACAAAAAAACCCCAAAGTAACAGACTGTTCTCTGACTCAAGAGTGCCTGTGAAAATTCTGTGTGCCTGGCTGTGCAGGGTGGGGGATCCCAGTTTAGTGCTACAGTGGGTATATGTACATTCTATATATAGAGGCTTTCTAATTTATTTATTTGTTTTATTGAATTTTTTTATTGGTTAACCTAGATGCACTTGTGTCTTTTTTCAACCCGACTAACTATTTAACTATGTTAAAGCAGAAGTGTTGTCTAAAGATCACACGTCTGCTTTTACTTTGGTGCTCTTGGCTCTCTTCCACCTCATTGGCTCAGACAGCCGTTGGCCAGTACGGAGGGGGCAAGGGGCAAGGCCGAGCCCTACTCTGTGCATGGTGTGGACACACAGAACAAGGTTGGTGAGTGAGTGCACACCTGGGGGGGTGGGGTAGCCAATAGTACCGGGGGGGCCCGGAATAGGACTTTTCTGAGCAAAACCATTGCACGGAGCAAGTATAACATATTTGGTATTTAATAAAGAAAAAGAAAACATTTACAATCACTTTAAATGGTAGGAGGTGCTTTAGCATTAGGGACATTTTGCTTAGGCAGCAAAAATATACCTAAAGTGGTAGTAAACCCTCCTATTATTTTCAGCCAAGGAAGCTGCCATCTTGGCCTCTGTTTAATCTACAACTACCATGATGCTGCACATGTGATCAGCTATGACACCAGCCATTGGATGGTTTGACAGTCTGGTTTAGAGCACAACCAATGGGAGCGTTACATTTCCGGCACGTGCCGGAAATGGAACTGGTATTTAAACTGTTAAATGGATGGGTTTACTACCGCTTTAAGTGCAGGTGAGATAATATTATGTATATGTGCAAGAGATCATACACATAAAATCGATCACTGTCACAGTTTGTTTAAAGCATAGATTTTGAAGATGGTTTTTGAAGATTTATAGCTGTACTTTATACTGCTAGATTCCAGGCTTGAATTACCCTACAACACATGTTAAACTGAACATAATTGGATTTTTTATCATGACATGATGCTTTCACCTTTATAGGGCAATATTTCAAAGATTGGAAACTATCATATAACATGGTCTTGTAAAATGTTACTGCTAAGTCAGGAGATCTTCTACCTACTAGATATTAAAAAACACTAGAAGGATAAAATGGGAGTACTGTCTAAGGGTCACACTGCAGTTGATTAAAGTATGTAAGAAAGTAGTCATATAAACTATCAGTGCAGTAAACTGCAGTCACATACAAAACTGCAAACTTTCAGGACTGCTTTCTGGGATGTGGAACCCTGTTGATATACAGGTAAATAAATGCTGATAAAAATTGGGGACAAGGTCGGAGGGGAGGGGGGGGGGGGGGGTTCTCTACCTCTGTTCCTCTAGTTAACTATAAGAAGTTTTACTTTCCTTCACTTTCTGACCAAGTGACAACAGTTAATAGGATGGAAAGTGATAAAATCCCACCAAGATGACACGGATAGCACTGAAATTGTGACAGAGCTTCTAACCCACCTCTATCCAAAACTAGAAAATATACTTGGGCTGCAGTCTATCTTTTGGCACTATACAATCAAGGATGATGATGTGGGATGTTGCAGACCTCGGACCTTCCCCCTAACCCTGATGTTTGATGCAAACACAGATTAGTCAGACTAGTTTAAAAAATTACTTATGTAGTAATGCACTTCTTAGCCTGTTGCCTCCCACATAACGCATATATGCAGATGCAAAGAGGGTGGTCTTTAACCACTTCAATACTGTGCACTTAGAACACTCTCCTACCAGACCAATTATCAGCTTTCAGTGCTGTTGCATTTGAATGACAATTGCGTGGTCATGCGACACTATACCCTAACAATTTTTTATCATATTATTCCCATAAATAGAGTGTTCTTTTGGTGGTATTTGATCACCCCTGTGGTTTTTATTCTTTGCGCTACAAATAAAAAAAAGACCGAAAATTTGGGAAAAAAAAAAATTCTCTGTTTCTGTCACAAATCTTTGTAAATAAGTACATTTTCTCCATCACTGATGGGCACTGATGAGGCAGTACTGATTAGCACTGATGAGGTGGCACTGACGATGAGGCACTTATATGCAGCAATGATGAGCACTGTTAGGCGGCACTGATAAGCAGCACTGACGGACACTGATAGGTGGCACTGATATGCAGGACTGATGGGCACTGATATGCAGCACTGAAGGACACTGATAAGCGGCACTGATGGACACTCATAGATGGCACTGATTGGCACTGATAGGCGGCACTGATATATGGCACTGGTAAGCACTGATAGGGGCACTGGTACACACTGAAAGGGGCACTGGTGGGCAGATGCACTGATAGGGGCCCATTCCCTGGTGGTCTAGGGTGGCATCTGAAGGTGGCACTGAGTGCCATTTATATTGGGCACTATGTCCCTTACCTGGTGGTCTTGGGTGGTCTCCCTGGTGGTAGAGATTGGCTCCCTGGTGGTCCCTAGTCAGCACCCTGGTGGTCCTGGGTGGCCACATCCCTGGTGGTTCCTGGGCAGGCACCCTGGTGGTCTAGTGTGGCGATCCTAGGGGGGGCTGTGCTGATAAACCATCAGCACAAACCCCCCCGTGTCAGGAGAGCAGCCGATCGGCTCTCCTCTACTCAGGTCTGCAGACCCGAGTACAGGAAAAGCCAATAAAGGGCTCTCCCGTTTACACTGTGACCAGCCGTGATTGGTCACGGCTGATCACATGGTAAAGTGCTTCCAATGGAAGCGCTTTACCGAGATCGGTAATGCGGGGATCAGACTGACCCCCCACACCACCGATCACTGCGATGCATGGCCCCCCGGGCACGCGCCGGCATGTTATCTTGAGGACATCATATGACGCCCAGTCAGGATAACTGAACCACTTCCCAGCCGTCATTCTGCATACGGCGGTCGGGAAGTGGTTAAGGCCCGTATGCTGCACATATGGGTCCATGTATGGTCAAGGTTTCTGTGCTGAGAGTGTGCTCCCAGTGCACTCTCACCACAGTGACAGAGCACTCAGACACCTCCCATTAGGGTTAATTCACCGTTTACTGCATGTGATGACATGGTCACGTGACTAAGTTTCATAAATTATTACATGCGGTAAATAAAGTCCAATTCACAAAAAAAGAAAAAAAAGACTAGGGGGGGGGGGGGTAGGGTCTTTCCATCGCAAAGCAATGCAGAGCTTCCTCCGGTATCGAATAATCCTTCAGGGGGGTCCCAAATCCATACCAGACCCTTATCCGAGCATGCAGCCCGGCAGGTCAGGAAAAGGGGGGGTGAGCAAGCGCCCTCCCCTCCTGAAACATACCAGGCCACATGCCCTCAACATGAGGGGGGTGCTCCTTACCAACCATCTCAATGCGGAAAATTACTGCATGAAAAAAATGTGGTAATTACTGCTCATGCTAACAAATACCGCATTGGTTATTAACGCAAAATTCTTAGTGCATTGTACTTTCAAAACTGATTTACCACAAGTGCTATTTTACCACATTTTATTGTCTCCAGTAATGCTTGGTAACCGGTGAGGTGGGCTCTCGATCATGTGTCCACTATGAAAGCCAGTCACAGTGGTCATCTAAATGGGAAGTCTGCGCCACCCTGGGTGTTAAGACCCACTAAAAATTTTGCCTGGGCTGGGTGGAAAGGGGTTAACTATCTACTGTCATCATTTTGTACAACAGTGATTACTGTATCTAGTTTTCTTTTTTAAGAACTTTGTGGCACAAGTATTATATACTGTATGAGACTAATTGTATAGTAATCAAGGTTAAATAAGATGAACTATAGTAAAAACAATGAAATCAGCATAGACTTCTGTGTCGTTTATGAAATCAGTTATAAAGCACAGTGTGATCATTATGACATGTTAAATGAAAAAAGACTTGTATTTCATGATTCATTGCATCTTTTTCCAATGTGTCAAAGGTCTCTGAGATACAGTGTGGGTTTCCAGGTGCAGCATGTACCGCTGCCAAGATTGCACTATCTGAGTCCAGTATGGCTAATACCATTACTCGTTTTTTAAGCTTTTATTCCTAGAACTGCCCGTATCAGCATTTCAGAAGTGTTGAATGTACAGAAGACTCATTTTGTGTAGTCACGGTTACTTATTTTCACTTAACATGACACGCTTTTAATAGCTGTTTTCCAAGCCACATACTGTAAGCTACTATTATGATGTATTTTGTTACTAGTCCAGTATTTGGCATTAAAGTGAATTGCTTCCATTTACAGAACTTCTCTCTGAGAATCTTAAGTTACAGTGGACTTTTTAAAGCAGTTGTAAATGAAACCCCTGTCAGCCCAGTATTTTACCGTAGGATATAAAAAATATGTCATGTAATGTTAATGTTTTTTTTATTTTCCCTATCCAATGGGCAGCTATACATAGTTAAAGGAATAGCATTATGTTAAGGTAAAGAAGTAGCTATGCAAACAAACATTATGCTATACAACGAATGTACTGTAATTGTAACATATAAGGTTTTTCATATAATCTTAATTTTTCAAACTTATACAAAGTATACACACAAGATCAGGGTGATCATGATCATCAACCATTTGCATATGATTAAAAATATATATATATTGCAAATCACCTTGATGTTACATAGAATATGAGTAGAACAGCAGAAAAATAAAAATAAACAACATAACATGAAAAGGATATAAAAGTGTGATATAAACTTTAAAGTATCACCTAACCTGGCTTGGGATAGGGGCTAAGAGTTGGCAACATTGCAAGCAATGGTGCCGGTCAAGGGCTGACACAGCAGGATAGGAAGGCTGCTTTGACCATCGTAATAGTCATAAAGACAGTCAATGGACCCTAGGATGGGAGCACCACACGAGAGGTTTAGCCCGGTGTCCATTGTACGGTCCATCGGGTGCCAGTGGTCACCAAGATACCAGTATTAAATTGTCTTCATCACTTGAGCATTATTCCTCTAGCACCTATTATCTCACAAGTGCAACATAGGTAATAAACAAACCAAAAAATAAAAGGAAAACAAGGGGGTAGGATACGGTTGGATGCCTACTTATACCTGGTTGGAAGCTCAAAACTACTCACACCGGCATGTACCGTTATGCAGACAAAAATTTTTATGCAATACCTTACATGAAGAAATTAATAAACAGATCTCCACTCGGAGATCTGGTGGGTAATCCAAAGTTAGGGTCTGCTAGGTTTAGGAGGGCGACATCAAGGCTGGATGGAACAAAGTCCGAATCCTTGGTGTGCTTCCGCCAGGCCGCCCAAGTAGTACTGAAATGATTTATTTTTCAATGATGCTAATGGTGTGGCATGGTCACATGGATGTAAATGCATATATGACATGTCTGCATCTGGTTAGGTGGGAAGTGCATTGCTCAGTCATAGAATCCAAATGTTGTCTATACATGCAGATAACAACCGGGGGAGGGGGGGGTTCAAAGAATTTAGAGGGGCTTTAGAAGGATTAGTGAGCTCAGCAGTTAAGGTATAATGTACGCACAGCGTGCTCCCAGCACAGAGACTGAGCTCCTGGTTCCAGGTCAACTGATCGCTTTCACTGTGAGCCCGTCCCGTGTTTACTTCCTCTTCAGAATGAAGAGAAAGATGCACTATATCTTTCTCTTCTTGCAGGAGAGCAAGGTATAAACAAGCAAAAGTGTTTAAAAAAAAAAAAAAGAAAATACAGAATAAAATATAAAGGAAAGATAAAGAAATTTTAAAAAAACTAGATCAAGAATTGCCAGGGTTAGTGTTATGGCCAGTTCACACCATAGAAACCCAGTGTGTTCGAATGCTTTCCTGCAGGCACATTTTTACATGTTTTTTGTGCATTTTTGATGATTTCTGGTGCATTTTTTCCACCTCTTTTTTCTTCACCTTAACCGCTTATCAGCTGCCCTGCGTACATTCACTGCGGTAGGACAGCCACTTTGTGCCAGATCAAGTATGTGATCTGACACTTCCGGGTCTGGGGCGAGTGCCCCTGGTGACCCGCTACCACTGTGATTGGAAACAGCGGGAGCCAATCAGCGGGTCTGGAGGACTCTATGTCTGCCAGGACCCACCAATCGTTTGGGAAAGAAGCAGAGCCGCGGACTGTCAGTAGGGTAGGTAGTGATCCTGTGTTTCTGCAAAGCATAGTACAAGCAACCCCCCCCCCCCCCCACAGTAAGCAAGCACATTTTAGGCACTCATTTAACCCTTTGATCGCCCATGATTTTAACCCCTTCCCTGCCAGTGTCATTAGGACCGTGCATATTTTTAGCACTTACAAATATTGTGTGCAAATAGCACTTGAAATATAATATACAGGGAGTGCAGAATTATTAGGCAAGTTGTATTTTTGAGGAATAATTTTATTATTGAACAACAACCATGTTCTCAATGATTCCAAAAACTCATTAATATATTTTATCGATGTTGATTTTTGTTTGATTTTTGATGAAGGTTTTTATAAGTCGAAACTATAATTACTCAAAAACCTTAGTAACTCTTGTACCAACAACAAGTTATTATTTTAATAAGGAGTTTTTATGTTGAACGGATTATTAAGACGTGAGGGACATATAATATAAAGTTCACGATAAACGTGTGTTATAAACATTCACGATTTTTATACGTGCCAGGATTACTGTGACCGTCCCTTCCCCAATTTTAGTACCCGCTAGTTTCCCAATTTACTCACGGATT
>BLSH010457419.1:1925741-1940002 GCA_018402905.1 Glandirana rugosa | reverse complement strand
AAAATAAAAACCCCAAAAATGAATTCTCATCATCCGTAAACGCGGCCACTTTTGCGCAAACCAATCAATAAACGCCGATTGCGATTTTTTTTATCGCAAATATGATGAAGAATATAAATCGGCCAAAAACGGTGAAAAAAAATGTTTTTTCATATTTTTTTTTTGGATTTGTATTTTAGCAAAAAGTAAGAAATTTGGGTTTTTTTGCAAAATTGTCGCTCTTCTTTTGTTTATAGCGGTGATCAGAAATGACGCAGAGGTGATCAAATACCACCAAAAGAAAGCTCTATTTGTGGGAAAAAAAGGACGCCAATTTCGTTTGGGTACAACGCCGCACGACCGCGCAATTGTCAGTTAAAGCGACGCAGCGCCGAATCGCAAAAAGGGCTCCGGTCCTAAAGCTGGAAATCCTTCCGGTCCTTAAGTGGTTAAATACTATGGTCTGCCCAGTGGGGGGGGACAGGAGTGAGTTTGGGTGGAGGAGCTGGAATGTAACCAAGGTTGCTGAGGCCCTACAGGGAGACCCCAGTCTGGGGGGGGGGGGGTGATCTTGAGGCCTGGGAGCTTGAGGAGTGGAAGGGGTTCCTCGTACAAACAACGGGGGTATCATGACCAAGGGATTGGTCGGTGAGTGACACACCTTGGAGAGCTGTAGAGGCATGCCGGAGCGAATTGGGGTGAGAGATAATCTGGGAAGGATGCAGAAGTCAGTATGGGACTGTGGTGTTATGGTGGTAGTGGAGAGGGCCGTTGCAGCTGAAGTGGCTGGCAGGGCCTGGAGAAGGAGGATGGGCTGGGAGTTGTAGTCCATCAGGCTGTGTTGCTACAGCTATTAGTGAATTTATTGCAATACTATGGAGTTAGATTTTTAAGCCATGTGCTTTTCAAGGGAGGCCAGGCTTCCCCGCTTTCCCCTCCATTGATATGTAATTAGGAAGAGAAGAAAAAGTGCGCCTCTAAGTGCAATAGTTTAGTAACAACAGCGTTCATTAAAACAAATAAAAACTACTCACAATGGTAGTGTTCAGGGAAGCGTTGCAGTAGTGAGCCACTGCTGGCTATGTGGAAGTCCTGAGGGATGAACTCCTGGGATGGGGATGGGGCTGCCTGGTGGTGGTGTTGTGGGAAGGAAGCGTCGGTGGCTCCTGGCGTCTCCTCCTTCATGCCACTGGTGGAAGATGCGTTCGTTCTGATCCGATCATTCCTGGCAGTCTGTTGGTCTCTCATCCAGTGCACAGCAGGAGTGATTATGATCCGGCGACGCGTTGCGGGATCAGGCCTGAAGAAGGGGCGGAGCCCCGCAACGCGTCGCCGGATCATAATCACTCCTGCTGTGCACTGGATGAGAGACCAACAGACTGCCAGGAACGATGGGATCAGAACGAACGCATCTTCCACCAGTGGCGTGAAGGAGGAGACGCCAGGAGCCACCGACAC
The DNA here is from genome assembly GCA_018402905.1 of Glandirana rugosa. Lineage (NCBI taxonomy): Eukaryota > Metazoa > Chordata > Amphibia > Anura > Ranidae > Glandirana > Glandirana rugosa. Next base: position 1,938,565 of record BLSH010457419.1, on the reverse strand, counting down.
TCCCTTCCCACAACACCACCACCAGGCAGCCCCATCCCCATCCCAGGAGTTCATCCCTCAGGACTTCCACATAGCCAGCAGTGGCTCACTACTGCAACGCTTCCCTGAACACTACCATTGTGAGTAGTTTTTATTTGTTTTAATAAACGCTGTTTTTACTAAACTATTGCACTTAGAGGCGCACTTTTTCTTCTCTTCCTGTTTACCATAGAAGCTCAGTTACTTCTCAAAGGTGCAGCCAAAACAGTGCCACAGAGACTGTGTTACAAGCAACGGTTCTTATTGCTACCAATGACTTCTATCACCCTCTGGGTGGACTCTGCACTCTCCGGTCTCAGTGACTCAGGCTGAGCCCACCCACGACCTCAGGATTGCGCTGCAAATACACTGTTTTATATTGATATGTAATTAGACCAGTAAGAAAGCTAGAGAGTAAATTCTCTAGCAGGAAGCAGAAAACAGGAAGTTGTTGGGAGGGGCTTGAGGTTTTTAGAAAAAAACTTATGGTGAAAGGACAAGGGAGTTGAGTTTGGAAGGACGATGAGGCAAGACATGTGCTGGAGAACTTTGGAGTCATTTTGAGTTGAACAAGGAATCGAGATGGACATTACATCTTAAACCCTAAGCTGAGTAACAGTTTAGTTTACCTGATGCGTACATATTGTACATGCTTATATTTTGCTAGAAAGGATGATTGGCATTGTGCATGTTGTAGACATATTTTGTAAGCTATGAGTTGTGTTATATTGTGTATCCTATAGTTTGTATGTACAGCATTTTTGTTCAGTAAAAGCTCATTTGTACACTCTGCAGGTCTGAGTTTTCTTGGTTTTGCCACAAGTAACCTTGCTAGATAAACGTGAAGCAAAAAATTTGGGGGCTTGTGCCAGGATTTTGCTAAAATTCAACTGAAGCAGGATTGTTTTCTGTGGGGTGTTTTGTTGCTTGTGCTGAAGAAAATGCTGCGTACACCATTTAGGAAGAGTAAGGCTGCAAAGGTTTCTGGTGTCCAGGAGGACTTGAAGGAGAGCACCCTTCCTACCTGGGCCAGAGACAGTCAGTGGATGTCTGTTGCAGAGGAGCTGGCTAGATATGCTTCTCCTTTGCTTGGGGGGATGGTGTCTCCAATCTTTCCTCAGATTTTAGTCTCAAAAGTTTTGGGTTCAGTAAGGGAGAGATGGCAGTTGCTGTGTTTGGTTTACACTTCCTGCATGCTCTACATATTGAATCTGAAAATAGGAAAAAGGTAAAGTTAGAAAGAGATTTACTGAAGGAGCAGCTTGCAGTGGCATCCAAGTGTTTGGAAGACACTTTGCAGAGTCTTCCAAAGCAAGGCAAAATATTTAGATTAAAGTTAAACCTGCAGTGGCTTCGAAGTGTGATCAAACCTCTGTAGGCAGAGCTGAAGATTAGAATGAGCGGTGTGCAGCCCTCATAAACAAGTCTAATACTGCCCTAACAAAGAACAAAGGCCATAAGCCTGTAAGCAAAAGTAGGACGTGTGCCACTGGTACTTCCCATAAGCGGGAAGCTGAGTATTGAGCCGAGCTGAGTCACATACAAGGAAGGCAATGCCTATGGTCTCCAGGAGACACATGTGGATTGATTTACTTAAGTTGGGTGTCCCTAGAGAGGAAATAGATGGGATTCCTACACCAGTATTGTTTAAGAAGTAGAAGCAAGTGGTTGGGAACAGTAGATTCAGTCACATTAAATGTTTCTCTTGCCATAAAATGGGCCATTTTGCTAAAATGTGCCATGCTGTGATGTGAAGACTGAACAACAGCAGGCCAGTGTTTGTCCCAGGACAGCACGGAGAGACATGCAAGGAACATATTGTCTGCTTTGTCTCTTACTTTTTTCAGGTACTGAGCATCGAAAGGTGGAGGAGGCAGAGCAGATGACCAGGCCAGATGGGAGAAGGCAGACCAGAAGAGAGTCTGAGGAAGATGCCATTGATTTTGGAATTGGAGTGGACTTTCATCTGAGCATTTCCTTATGACCAAGAGGACAAGAGACTTTCATCTGGGATTTTCTTCCCACAAACTGCCAAGACATTGTTAACTCTGCTCAAAGGAATATTGGAGCCTTCCAGGGGCAAAAGGTCTGACCGCCCAGAAGATACGGGGGTCGAAAGGGAATTTTTTTCCTCCTATTTACAATACGGGAGGGGGGTTATTTTGCCCTTTCCTGGAAAAATAGGCTTTAAGAGATGTTGAAGTTTCATATTTTCCTATATTATGCTATAAAGTCAAGAGGTGGTATGTGTTGCCATGGCTATAGTGACTTTATTGCAATAAAATGGAGTTAGATTTTAAGATCATGTGCTTTCAGGGAAGCTAGGCTTCCCCCTCCATTGATATGTAAATAAACTAGTTAAAGGGCTAAAGAGGACAATTTCTGCTGGAAGTTTGTGTATACAGGAAGTTGGTGGGAGAAGCTTGGGGTCTTTTGAAAGCCACATGTGTTCAGACAAAGGGAGAGTGTTTTGGAGAAGATGAAGGAGTGACATGGCTGCCATGTGCTGGAGAACTTTGGAGACGTTTTGGTTTGGACTGAGCAAAGAAGGACATTGCATCTTGACCCCTAAGTTGAGTATCTTATTTAGTTTACATATTGTGCATGTTATAGACATATTTTGTAAGCTATATGTTGTGTTGTATTGTTGTATCCTACAGTTGTATGTGCAGATTTTTTTCTGTTTAGTAAAGCATTGATACACTACGGAAATCTAAGCTTCCTTGGTTTTACCGCAAGTAACCTTGCTAGATAAACCCAAAGCAAAACACAGGACGGCTAGCATAGTAGTATTTTTTTCTCTACATTATGGGGACCAACTGTCCCTGCCTGTAATGGGTGGTCCGGAGGTCCTGTTCCCACTATAGCAGGCCTCAACATGTGCTAGCTAGGTTGAAGAAATGCTGGAGGCCTAGTAAATTTCCTTTTAGGCCTCACCTGGAGAAACAATTATTGTGCAGGAAAGAGGAACAGGAGTCAGGGAAGCAAGTGATGTGCTGGAGAAAGAGGAAGGAGTGTATATACTGGAAGTGTATATAAGAGGTCCAGTGTAAATAGAATTCATTCTTTGGGCATCCCATAACATTCCAAATCCCATCCAAGTTCAAATTCCCTAATAAAATAAAACAAAACAAAGTACCAGCCTGTTCTGTGGCTCTGAATGTGTGGAGAAAGGTGATTGAGGGCAGTGTGATCAGGTGAACCACAACTTCCAGCCTCCCATAAAAGGGACATTGGCTACATGCATATATGAGGGCAGTAAGCCTTAAGGTAGTTGAACACAAGAGAACGCTTAATCCTGGCATTAAGGTCCCAAACATTCCAGGACATAATCAACAGGGGAGCCGTAAATATGCCTAAAAATTATTACAGAGTGCTCACGGGAAGAACTCCGTTGGATCCAGATGGAGCAGTGCAACCTGCATAAGACATTTGTTGGCCAAAATAAGCAAGTCATCAACAACGGTAGACGATCAAAATAGTATGGGATCGTAGACAGGATGGCCTGAACATAAATAAAAACACAGCACTACAAAATCCTTTTAAATCAACAATTTTATTAAATATATATATTTTATATATATATTATTTTTTTGGTTATTTATATATTTATGTAACTTAAATACTCCACCAACCTTAAAATTCATATACCACATTTAACACACACAGCTCAGCCACTTAGACTCAAGCTGTTAAACAACTTCATACTTAAAATGTATTTATTAAAAACAATTGTCCCCTTTGTAACCAAAAACAAAATGGGGCCCGACCATATTAAGCCACGATGATATTTGGGGGGCTTTGGGTGGGGAGCTCCACTGGATGGTCCTCCCTCAGGTGACTGGCCACGGAGCCAGAGAGGGGTACCCTTTTATATACTGACCCCCAGAATCTAGAAAGTTCTATGGGGTCATGTGACCTAAGACAGCCTATCAGAAAATGGGGGGACCTAGTTCCAGAACCTTCCAGGTCAGCTGACCTGAATTAACTTATCACAGACCCCCACTGATTTCAAATCAGAGGGGGAGCTTTGAAACTATTCCTGTCACGATCCCATAAGGAAAAGGGGGGCCTTAAAACAGGCTTTCCCCTCTTTTCCCTGTATGGGAATGTAGAGAGGATGGCCTGAACATAAATAAAAACATAGCACTACAAAATCCTTTTAAATCAACAATTTTATTAAATATATATATTTTATATATATATTTTTGGATAATAATTTTTGGCCGCGGCTTATCTTAACTTAAATACTACACCAACCTTAAAATTCATATACTACATTTAACACACACACACACACACAGCTCAGCCACTTAGACTCAAACTGTTAAACAACTTCATACTTAAAATGTATTTATTAAAAACAACTGTACCCAAGTGACAGGTGGGTGCCTAAAACACCCCACCTGTCACACCACCCAACAAGCCAGCGGTCAATTCAATGCAAGTTTGGAAATCTAAATTAAGTATGTCCAGGCCAATATCTGATAAATGTACCCCATCATTTCGATACAAATCCGGAAGGCCACTTTCCAGGTCGAAATGACGAAACTAAAAACCTTAATCCGAGGGCATTCATTTCTCAATAGCTCTATTTACCCTTTAACAAACTTTCTCAAAGGGTTTCAATGCTAAAGAATTTTGAAAGTGGTGTCCCATCTACATGGATGAAAAGAATGTGATTAAGATCAGGACGACTAGCTAGGTATGCCTGCATACGCATAACTGGGCATATTGGCGAGCCTTGGCATGGAGTTAATTGAAGCCAAATACCCCTGCCCAATTGATCCATTGTACTGGAGTGGATAACAATTTTTAACCTCCCATCTACCAAAATCACATGCTGTGTTTGTAGCCCTGAAAGATGTCGCTTACTTATAGCAATCATCTCAGAAATGCGAAGAAATGCAAAGCGCTGCAAAGAATGCTAGAGTAAAAACAGCATTAAATAACATCGACTCGTAACTAGAAAAACAAATGGAGCTAGTTATCATGGAAAAAGAAGTAAGAATCTTAGGAGTAATAGGACGTCTGTCATCCAGTAAAGAATGGAGCTTCCGGTAACCCTTTAACGCTTGATGAACTGAAAAGAAACTCAGACAAGATGTTAAATTATTCACTTTTTGAAAAAAGGAAATCCCAGATAAGGTCTTATAGATATGGGACCATGAATATTCTCTACTCATCATAAACTCTAAAAATAATAATACGATACCTTCTGTACAAGAAAAGATGTCCATCTTATTAGCATTCACAAATTGTAACCATAACATCCAGGCAGATTTGTAACCCACCCATGATGAAGAAGCTAAAGATTTTTCAATACAATCAGAGACTAGATGATTTCCCATAGATGCTCAGGGCAGGAGGTTCCATGAGGATCCGCCGTGGGCAACAGGAAAAGGAATTGTTCCATCTGTGAACGAGAAAGTGCACCTGCCACTATATTCGCCTTACCTGGAATATATTTTTCCTTGACTCAGGTGTTAAAACAAAGGCACTTATATACTAGATAACGTAAAAGAGAGATAACAGGTTGTGACTTGGAGGAGAGGCAGTTGACCACAAAAAGGACACCCCTGTTATCTGTGCTAACAAGGAGCCTCCTATTTGCAAACCGCTCACCCCATAATTCAATAGCCACAATCAATGGAAATAATTCAAGTAGCACAATGTTCTTACAAAGGCCTCTGCCTATCCAATCCGCTGGCCATGGAGCAAAACACCAATGTGTGTTCCAAATAGCCCCAAAACCAATGGATCCAGCAGAATCAGCAAACAAGCAGAATTCACTATCTAATATAAAATTCTTCTTGCCAAAATGTTCTTCCCTTGAAGTGAATCAGAAAATGTAACCATACTAGCATATCTTTCTTTAAACTATTTGTCAATCTTATATGAGAAAAGGTGTTCTTTAACCCAGAAATGGCTATATAAAGCCTCCTAGAGAAAATTCTACCTATTGGCAACACTCGGGTAGCAAAAGCTAACAGTCCCAGTAGTGTCTGCATTTCTTTTGATAAAATGTTCTTTTTTCTAATTAAAGAGACTAGCAACCTTGAAATCCTGTCAATTTTTTCACAAGGATATCTAAACTCCTTATCCACTGTGTCTATAGTGATGCCCAAAAAGTCCATGCACATAGTGGGCCAGACCGTTTTTTCTTCAGCCAAAAGAACCCCGAATTCCCTAAAAAGATCAAAGAAAACATTCAAAAGAGAAGCACATTGCGAGGAATTCACTGTTCCCATGAAAAGAAAATTGTCCAGGTAATGTATTAAAAATGAGGAACCTGACCTAACTGAAACAACCCATTCCAAAAAAAGTGGAAAAGGATTCGAAATAAAGGCAAGAAAGGGAACACCCCATTGGGAGGCATCTATCCAAATAGAATTTACCATTAAAATGGAAACTCAATGAGTTGAAACAACCAGGGTGTATAGGCAATAATCTGAAAGCAGCCTTTATGTCCGCCTTAGCCAGTAGGTATTGTCACCTAATAACCTAATTTTGTGTATTGCACTATCAAAGGATGAATAACTAACCGAAGAAGGTTATTTGATCATTTAAAGAAGTACCTCGGGGAAAAGATAGATGATGTATTAGACAATATGATTGTGGCTCCTTTTTAGGCATGAGCCCTAAAGGGGATAAACGAAAATCCTGAAAGGGGGGAAAATCGAAAGGACCAGAGATTCTACCTTACAGGATTTCCTTGTCTACCTTTTGCATGACTATATGTGGAAGGTCTGCAACAGATTTAAGGTTTTTTACCATAACACAAACGGTCCCTTGAAAATTAGTATTAGAAATTCATCCGAAAAACCTTTAATTAATAGAGCTGCCATCAGCTGGTTTGGAAACCCCTGGAGCCATGGAAGCATGCTTTCCAAGTTCACTGGGGTGGTTGCTTTTAAGAAAAAAACTCCCTATTGGGCTGCTGTTGGTTATTAACTGCCATTTTTCTAAAACATTTGGATACCGGATGAGAAGCAGCGCACAAAGCACACTCATGCTTATATTTGCAATTGGCATTCCATCTACACTGGCTATCATTGTATGCAAAACAAATGCTCTTCTTGTAAGGAACCAACGAAGTAGCGATGGACACATTAACTGCAGCTCTGGAGAAATTCGGCCTCTCAGGAAGGAAGAGATTAAGCCAAAGGCTGACATCTTTTGTGCCCCACTGCAAACCTGAACGCACAGACAATTTTTGACGGAATGCTTCGTCATAGATATACCAAGCGAAACCTCCAAAATTTTTGTAGGTTTCCTGTATAATGTCAATATGTTGAAACATGCCCGGGCTCTTTTCGGGGTATCTCTCACATAAAACGCTAGCATATATACAAAAACCTTGTAACCAGTTAGCAAAAGATTTTGCTACCGGTCTACATCTATCATCCTCTGTTCTGTTATCTTTTTTCTCCACTTTTGAAGTGAACTCCTTTACAGACGGTAATAGTGCTAAGACATCCATAGTCTAAGTCACCTTTCCAAATCTTTTCTTCAGTGATTAAAGGAAGATGGAAACCCAAAGGTGACAGAACGCAAGGAATAGTTTCTTTTAAACGGGTTTCAGGGATACTAATAGCATTACCAGCAGCCAAAGGATCATTAACCATCGATGAAGAATTAGGAAACTGAGCCAAACCACTATTGTCTGAGCCTGAGATGGCTGGCCATACTAAAGCTGAAGTATCAGAAGACCCGCCGCTTTGGGAAAACCCACTAGCTGGCTTTGAATGCAATTCATAAATTAATTTAGCAATGGATGCAGATAATTCACCCAATAATTTAACCTGCTGAGACTCACCAAAGTAGCAGACATACGCCCTGCTGGTTCTGGCTGCTGTGAAGAACACAGCACCGGAATGCTCTATCCCAACCATCTCCCTGCTGGGGATCGCTGGTTCCGCGCTCTGTTGATCCAACCTGCTGTGTCCTGTAAACGTTGCTGGCTGCCTAGGAGACGGCACTGATGCAGGAGTCAGCTTTTGCAAAGCTCCGCCCCTGATAGCTCCGCCTGCCGATACCTCGTTCCCTGGCCGCTGATTGGTGCGCAGGGCTGACACAGTCCTGTGTGATGACGCGCTCCTGGGCGGAGAGGGGGAGAGCTGTATTCTACAAGAGAGTATACCGCCGGCTGTAAATTATAGCAGGTTTTCACTACTAAAATACTGCATGAGTTCATAAAATAACTCATGCGGTATTTAGTAGTGTTTTTTACTGAATGATCAAAAACTTTTTGAAAAATGCTGTGAGGTATCTCACTACATACTCGGATGCGGTAAGATACTGCTTTGGGAATGGAGCCCACTATTGTTTATGAAGCATCAGTCAGATGGGGATGCTTAAATACTGTGAACAAGTACCAGAGGCGTTACTATAACCTTCAGGGCCCCGGTGCAAGAAACCATAAAGCACCCCCCTGACCCCTGGTGCGGCCCCCCCCATGGTCTCAGAATGCCAGGGCCCGGTTGCAAGTGCAACCTTTGCAACCCACATAGTTCTGCCATTGGTGTCAGCAGTTTTATTTTTATTTTTTTTGTTTTTTTATTATTTTTTACAATTTTATTTTCAATAATTTTTTTACAATTTTTTAGGAGCCCCGTTGGGGGACTTTGGTGAAGATGAAGAAGAACTGAAGGTGCAGAAAGCAGACAACACAGCAAATCATCTACTTTGCATGCAAAAGTGTATTCCTCCTCTTTCTCCTCTACCCCTCCTTCCAATAATTTCCGGTCATCTATTGTAAATTTGAATGAGAGCCAATAGCCCCTGCTTTTATCAAAATGCCCACTGAGAAGGGAGAGAGCAGAGAGAGCCGCTGCTCTTGGGCACAATGCTGGGTCAAGAACAGCCTCGGGGGGATCCTGCAGCACAGCAGGGTTTTTACCATAATGCAGAAAATGGCATGCATTAAAAAGTGATTCTAAAGGTTGTAATAACAACCATGTTATATGTTATACTGTACTTACCTCAGTGGCGGCTGGTGAAATTTTAAGATGGGGGGGCGCAGACCCTCCGCCCTTCCTTTTTGACCCCTCCCACTTTGCATAAGCCCCATCCATTATCATTTCCACCCCTTGTGTCGGGAGTATACAGCCCAGCATCGCCAGATAGGGTATACAGAGTCAACAGATAGGGGTATACAAAGTCACCAGATAGGTATATGCAGAGCCCCAGATAGGGGTATACAGAGTTACCAGATAGCAGTATAAACTTACAGAGTACCAGATAGCAGTATACAGAGTCACTATATAGCAGTATACAGAGTCACCATATAGCAGTATACAGAACCCTAGATAGCAGTATACAGAGTCCCAGATAGCAGTATACAGAGCCCCAGATAGCAGTATACAGAGCCCCAGATAGCAGTATACAGAGCCCCAGATAGGGTATACAGAGCCCCAGATAGGATATACAGTCACCAGATAGGGTATACAGAGCCCCAGATAGGGTATACAGGGTCCAAGATAGGGCATACAGAGCCCCAGATAGGGTATACGGGGTCCCAAATAGGGTATACAGCCACCAGATAGGGTATACAGAGCCCCAGATAGGGTATACAGGGTCCCAGATAGGGTATACAGAGACCCAGATAGGGGTATACAGAGCCCCAGATAGGGGTATACAGAGCCCCAGATAGGGTATACAGGGTCCCAGACAGGGTATACAGTCACCAGATAGGGTATACAGGGTCCCAGATAGGGTATACAGAGCCCCAGATAGGGTATACAGTCACCAGATAGGGTATACTGGGTCCCAGATAGGGTATGCAGAGCCCCAGATAGGGTATACAGGGTCCCAGATAGGGTATACATGGTCCCAGATTGTCAGAAACGTACCTGATCCTGAAGCCGATTTGCTGAGAGGGACCCCCTTGCGGCTAAGCGCAGTATACCCCTGAGGATGGTACAGGGGGGTACAGTGCGCAGAGAAGCACGGTTTACCGACAGCAGGGATTGACTTGATCCGAGTACCAGATAGCAGTATACAGAGTCACTATATAGCAGTATACAGAGTCACCATATAGCAGTATACAGAACCCTAGATAGCAGTATACAGAGTCCCAGATAGCAGTATACAGAGCCCCAGATAGCAGTATACAGAGCCCCAGATAGCAGTATACAGAGCCCCAGATAGCAGTATACAGAGCCCCAGATAGGGTATACAGAGCCCCAGATAGGATATACAGTCACCAGATAGGGTATACAGGGTCCAAGATAGGGCATACAGAGCCCCAGATAGGGTATACGGGGTCCCAAATAGGGTATACAGCCACCAGATAGGGTATACAGAGCCCCAGATAGGGTATACAGAGACCCAGATAGGGGTATACAGAGCCCCAGATAGGGGTATACAGAGCCCCAGATAGGGTATACAGGGTCCCAGACAGGGTATACAGTCACCAGATAGGGTATACAGGGTCCCAGATAGGGTATACAGAGCCCCAGATAGGGTATACAGTCACCAGATAGGGTATACTGGGTCCCAGATAGGGTATGCAGAGCCCCAGATAGGGTATACAGGGTCCCAGATAGGGTATACATGGTCCCAGATTGTCAGAAACGTACCTGATCCTGAAGCCGATTTGCTGAGAGGGACCCCCTTGCGGCTAAGCGCAGTATACCCCTGAGGATGGTACAGGGGGGTACAGTGCGCAGAGAAGCACGGTTTACCGACAGCAGGGATTGACTTGATCCGAGCTACCAGAAAAAGAGATGAATGCCTGGCTGGGTGGTGCGTCAGCACAGCAGGTGGAGCTGGTAACCAGAGCCGAGAAGTCAGGAGGGCAAGCCGGTTCATACACAGGTTATCAGAAGCGAAGTTCTTTAGGCAGGCCAGGGGTCAAACACAGGAGAAGGTAGCAAAGCCCTTTAGGCAAGCCAGGGGTCAAACACAGGAGAAGGTAGCAAAGTCCTTTAGGCAAGCCAGGGGTCAAACACAGGAGAAGGTAGCCATGGTCAAGCAGAGCCGGGGTCAAAAGCCAGGGGAGAAGAGCAGGAGCAGGTCCAAGGAGTAAGCCAGGTCACAACAGAGGTCGCAGGAACAGAACACTGGTGCAGATGCAGAAGGAAGACTGAAAACGATCCAGCGTCTTGCTGCAGTCAGGGTTCGTCTTAAATAGGGCGGCCTCGGAGCTCATTGGCGCGCCTGCGTTATCCCGTTCTGCTGCGCAAGCGCACCAGCTTACGAACGTTCCGATTGGAACGATCGTTCTGATTTCTATTGGAACGAACGTTCGGCACTCTATTGTACTTCCTTGACAGTGCCCCTCCCCAAGGGGCAGCCTCCGGATGCCCGTACTGGCCCATTTTTCTGGATACTTCTTCTGGAAGGCCTGAATCAAGCGTGGTGCGTGCATGTTGCTAGCAGGTTCCCAAGGATTATCTTCCTGCGGGTATCCCTTCCACTTGAACCAGATATTGCACTTGTCTGCCTCTTTTTCTACAGTCCAAGATGGTTTCCACCTCAAATTCAGTCTCACCTTCAACCAAGATGGGAGGTGGTGGTACTTCCTCTCTTTCCGGAAAAGGACTAGGCACTGCAGGTTTCAGTAGGGATACATAGAATACCGGATGAATCTTGTAAGAACTGGGAAGAGTCAATTCAAAGGCGACAGGATTTATCATCCTCTTGATTTCAAAAGGCCCAATAAATCTTGGTCCCAGCTTCCGAGAAGGGCAGGTAAGTCGAAGATTCAAAGCCGACAGCCAAACCTTGTCTCCTACATTGAATGTTGGATTCTCCTTCCGTCCCTTGTCATGAAACTTCTTGTAATTCTCCTGTGCTTCCTTCATGGCCTCCTGGAGGCGCAGGTAATTTGACTGAAGAAAGTTAATCTGGTCCTGGACTGCGGGGACTGAGGCTTCAGGTATGGTATTGGGCAAGAAAGAGGGATGGAACCCATAGTTGGCCCAAAAAGGTGACTGATTGGTAGCAGAATGCATGGAATTGTTATATGCGAACTCCGCACATGGGAGAAGTGAGGCCCAATCATCCTGTGGGCAGGTGCAGAATCATCGCAGATACTGTTCCACCGTTTGGTTGGTCCTCTCTGTTTGCCCATTGCTCTGCGGGTGATAGGCTGATGAGAGGCAAACCTCAATGGATAGGGACTTGCACAAATCTCTCCAGAATTTAGAGGTAAACTGGACACCTCTATCAGACACGATACTGCCTGGTATTCCGTGCAGTCTGACAATGTCCTTGATGAAAATCCTTGCTGTTTCAGAGGCCGTATGAGTACCAATCATGGGTAGAGTTGAGCGAACCTCTGGAAGTTCGGGTTCTGCTGGTCCGTCCGAACTTCGGGACAAAGTCCGGGTCCGGGTCCGGACGGAACCCGAACGATCGCACGGAGGGTAACTAAAGTTACCCCAAGCAACAGGCACGCTAGCAAGCCCAAGGCAGGCCTGGGCCTGGGCCTGAAACAGGGCTTCAAGCCTGCCTGGTCGTCTTGGGCTTGAAGGTCTCCAAGCGAGTTGAGATGGGTACTAACCATGAGTATGCCGGAGACTTTGTCGTTCCTAAAAGTAGTTCCTGTAACAGTCTGACGTGCCTTATGGTCCGTCATAGCACAGACTATCTCCACAGGTCAAATGGAGATTTAAGACCTCTCTAAACACGTTCAGGGATAGGTAACTCCAAACGGAGAGTAGTCGGATAGTGGGCGTCTCGTTACCCGTTTGTCTCTCCTGGTTGGTTTGCCACCTTGTCATAGACGCTACTAAGACGTGGACGGGTGTCCTACTAACCCGGAGTGAAGAGGGTACACGCCTCAAGCGTATATTGTT
>BLSH010457419.1:1869984-1901048 GCA_018402905.1 Glandirana rugosa | reverse complement strand
AATAACCTGTTACAATGACAATTTTGTAAAAAAAAAAAAAAAAAATTAAAAAAAATGTTCATTTTGCAAAGAATTGTGGGAAAAAATGACAACTTCATAAAACTCACCATGCCACTTACTAGATACCTTGGAATGTCTACTTTCCAAAAATGGGTCATTTGGGGGGTATTTGTACTTTGCTGGCTTTTTAGGGTCTCATGAAATGAGATAGGCCGTCAGTACATCAGGTGTGATCAATTTTCAGTGATTTGCACCATAGGTTGTAGACTCTCTAACTTTCACAAAGACCAAATAATATACACTAATTTGGGTTATTTTTACCAATGATATGTAACATTATAAATTTTGACCAAAATTTATGAAGATAAATTACTAATTTGCAAAATTTTATAACAAAAATTACGAAAAATTTGTTTTATTTCAAAATTTTTGGTCTTTTTTTAATTTTAGTGCAAATAATAAAAAACCCATCGGTGATTAAATACCACCAAAAGAAAGCTCTATTTGTGTGAAAAAAAGGACGCAAATTTCATATGGGTACAACATTGCATGACTGAGTGATTGTCATTCAAAGTGTGAGCGCACTGAAAGCTGAAAATTGATCTGGGCAGGAGGGGGGTTTAAGTGCCCAGTAAGGAAGTGGATATACAATCTATCTTTTTATCTTTTTTTTTTCCCTTTTTTTCACAATTAGCTATCTAGCTAAACTTTTTAAAAGGTTAAAGTGTTGCTCTATATAATACTGTGATTGGCAGTCAATAGTTCGACCAATGTGTAATCCTGCTATGTAGTGAAAATCTTAAAAAAATCAATCTGCAGTAATAAATAAATCAAAATATCAAACTAGAAAATTCATAACAAAAATTCAAGTCCTCAGTGGCTAATTCCACTAGATATATACAAAAATAGTCCACAAAAAGGTATAGGTGAATCTCCTTGTAAAGTGTCTTATGCCAGAGTAAACCATAAAGTGACACCGTGCTCAAGGAAAACTTCTGTGATAAATCCCACCACCATGCAATGGTTGCACTTACCACATGTTGTTGATCTCTTATTGTAGGAGATCAAAAAAGAGCATGTGCATATATCCACCTAGGCATACATCATAGTACCGGCATGGAGCCCGCAAGATTTCCATGGTTGTGTCTGCATCTACTTAGTCCCCTCTCCCCAATTTGGGAATGTAGGGTATGTCAAAGGAGAAGAAAAATTTCCATAGCGTAATCCAGTAAAATCAAATGAATTTTAATAAAGGCATTGCACTTACAACTGTGTAGATAAAAACAGGCATAACAATCTTAGGTCATCAATCAGTCAGAAGATCGCAGTGTGCTGAGATGGAGCCGTAACCTGACCGGTTTCGTCACTAGAGGTCTTCTTTCCGGGGTATGGATGACCTAACATTGTTTTTACCTACACAATTGTAAGTGCAATACCTTTATTAAAATTAATTTGATTTTACTGGATTACGCTATGGAAATTTTTCTTCTCCTTTGACATACCCTACATTCCCAAATTGGGGAGAGAGGACTAAGTAGATGCGGACACAACTGTGGAAGTCTTGCAGACTCCATGCCGGTACTATGTTGTATACCTAGAAGGATATATGCACATGTTCATTTCGATCTCCTACAATAAGAGATCAACAACTTGGGGTAAGCGCAACCATTGCATGGTGGTGGGATTTATCACAGAAGTTTTCCTCGAGCACAGTGTCACTTTATGATTTACGTTGGCACAAGACACTTTATAAGAAGACTCACCTATACCTTTTTATGAACTATTTCCATATATATCTAGTGGAATTAGCCACTGAGGACTTGAATTTTTGTTATGAATTTTCTAGTTTGATATTTCACTGCAGACTGATTTTTTTAAGATTTTCACTATATAGCAGGATTACACACTGGTCGAACTATTGACTGCCATTCACAGTATTATATAGCGCAACACTTTAACCTTTTAAAAATTTCTGGTTTTGCATATATATCTAGTAAATGGTGTCGCTACTAACATAATTTTGAGTTATATTCACGAGCACAGTATTTTTTGTGTTTTTGTTTTTTTTATTATCTAGCTAAACTGCCTGCAATCCGCAACCTAAACTCTCTCTATCTAATCACTCCCGCCAACATACACTACATAGAGCCGCTGTTCAAGCGGCTTTATATAGTCTGGGGCGTGGATTGAGGCTGCTGTGAGCAGTGATTGGCTAAAGGCACCCTGCCTTTAGGCAGTCATATCTCTCATAGCAGGCTGCCCCCTGATTGACCAAAGCATGCAGGTCATGTGCATGCTTTGGCCAATCAGCGGGCGGCATTCCGTTGTCATTGGAATGCATTACGGGGCGCGCAAAGTTCCCTTGAACGCCCCATAATGTTAGCAATGGCACGAACGGACATAACCCTGATGTTCAAGTCAAACATGGGTTCCACTTGAACTGGGAGCTCATCCCTAACGATTTATATATTTTTTCACATATACTGCATACTGAACATTGTTTTGAAACTGAATTATTTCATATTTCATGATTTTTGTGGGATTTGTTTTTGTAAGATTGACACTGATTTGGAGAGTGATTTACGTGGCACATTGGGTAATTAATCTGTTGAAAGTTTGTGCTAACTTTGAGTGCAGCAGCTTTGTTTTGCACAGTGAGCAGGTGAGCGCGAAGGTAGTTTACATATATTTTAAGAGTTACCTGCAACTCTGTCTCCTCCTCTCCACTTCCTTTATCTGTAGAGGTCCTACAAGGCTCTGTTCTTGGACCCCTTCTCTTCTGTATGTACACGTCCTCTCTTGGTAACTTGATAACTTCCTTCCAATACCATCTCTACACCAATGACACCTAAATCTATCTTTCTACTCCTCACCTCACTCCTTCAGTCTCCTCTTGCATTACTAACTTACTGGCTGACATATCAACATGGATGTCACACCACTTCTTCAAACTAAATCTGTCTAAAATCAAGCTTGTAATATTCCCCCCGGCTGTGCCCTCCTCCCTGACTTTTCCATAAAGATCAATAATACAACTATCAGTCCCTCCCCTCATGCCAGGGTGCTAGGTGTAATCCTGAACTCTGACCCGTCCTTTCAGCCCCAAATCCAATCACTGTCAAAAGCTTGTAGACTTCACCTCTGTAACTCTGTAATCACTAAAATTCCCTCCTTTTAAATAATGAAATCACCAAGCTACTCATTCACTCCTTTGTTATCTCTTGCCTTGACTATTGCAACTTCCTTCTCTTAGGCATACATCTATGCAGGTTATCCCCCTTATCATCAATGCTGCTGCAAGAGTCACCTACCTTACCAACCACTCAGTGTTGGTAACAACATCATGCAAAGCCATTCACAAAATATCACTCAAACCATCCTCTTCGTTCCTCCCAAGACCGGACACTCTAGCTCTCTTTGCTCCTCCTCCCATGCTTGTCTTCAG
Organism: Glandirana rugosa; assembly: GCA_018402905.1. Classification (NCBI taxonomy): domain Eukaryota; kingdom Metazoa; phylum Chordata; class Amphibia; order Anura; family Ranidae; genus Glandirana; species Glandirana rugosa. The sequence continues at coordinate 1,897,603 of BLSH010457419.1, read as the reverse complement.
GACTTCTCCAGAGCCTCTACCATCCTCTGGAACTCTCTATGTCAATCTGTACAGCTATCTCCTACTCTAGCCACCCCTAGGTGATCCTGAAAACTCATCTCTTCAGGGAAGTCTATCCAGCCTTCACCTAACTGAACTTTTAATTCTTCCATCTGCTCATTCCTCACAGTTATTACCTTTTGTACCACTTATGCCAGCCTATTATATTTGTAGCCTTGTGCCCCTTAAGGGTGGCTGGTAGTTGTGGCCCAGCTGCCTGCTGCACTCAATCACACGATTTCCACACACCCGGAGTCACTGAACAGGCCGGTACTTTGTTTTTGTTGTTTTATTTTGGGGTTAAACTTGGATGGGCATAGGGATGACTGTGGGATGCCCAAGAATCAGTCATGGGACTTTCTATATACACCACCATATATACACTCCTTCTTCCTCCAGCACATACACTTGCTGACCGTTACTCTTCTCCTTTCACTCTCCTGAATGCTACTTGCTGTTACCAGGCTGAAAAGCAATTTATCAGACCTCCATGACACTTCCTCCTCCACTGCAGCTAGCACATGGTAATGCCTGCTCTTACTGTTAGCAGAGCCTCTGGACCTCCTGTTGTGGGTAAGGGTCACAGGCTCCCAGCTGGGAAGCCATGGGCCCTCATTTGTGTAGCTAAGTACGTTGGAGCTAGCTGGGCACTGGATGAACTACAACTCCCAGACCATCCATCCTCCAGACCCCTCCGGCCTGCCTTACTGTCCAGTGGCCCTCCTTCCCCTGCTTGACTTCTCTGACCTCTACAGACTGTCCACTGTCTTCTCCCCAGCCTGCTCCAGCCTTCTCATCCATCTCCCAGGGTTGCCACTCACCGACACCGGTGGATTCTTTAAAGAGTCTTCTATGTAGCCTCTCTGCTGCTCTCCCTTGTGTTGCTCCAGGATCCTCTTTATACACTGCCATATATACACACCTTCTTCCTCTACCACATACACTTTGCTGACCGTTACTCTTCTCCTTTTGCTCTCCTGCACACTACTTGCTGTTACCGCCAGAAAGGCAATTTATCAGACCTCCATGACAATTCCTCTTCCACCACAGCAAGCACATAGCAAGGCCTGCTCTTACTGTTAGCAGAGCCTCCAGGTACTTGTGGGAAGGGTCATAGGCTCCCAGTTGTGAAGCCATGGACCCTCATTTGTGTAGCTATTTACGTTGGTGCTAGCTGGGCACTGGATGAACTACAGCCCCCAACCCATCCATCTTCCAGGCCCCTGCGGCCTGCCTTACTGTCCAGTGGCCCTCCTTCCCCTGCTTGACTTCTCTGACCACTACAGACTGCCCACTGTCTTCTCCCTGGCCTGCTCCAGCCTTCTCATCCAACTTCCAGGGGCTGCCATTCATCGACACCGGTGGATCCTTTAAAGAGTCCTCTATGTAGCCTCTCTGCTGCTCTACTGCTCCCTTGTGCCACTCCAGGAACCAACTCCTCTTCCTGACTGCACCCAAGCCACCAGGCCTCAAAGTCACCCCCACCCAGACTGGGGGCTCCCTTCCTGGGTGAGGCCTCCACAGCAGCTCGGCTACATCTCCCTCATCCACCCGACACTCTCCCCCCCCTGCTGGCAGATCACTGTATTTAAGGAGACCTGCCCCCTGTCAATCCAGACTGTGGATTGGTCAGGGCTCCTTGTCATACATCAGAAAGTGACACCTCCTCATCCATCCCCTTTTCCAGAACCTTCTGGCCCCAAAGGGGAGGAGTATCCAAGGGGTGTTTCTTCCTGCAATCTCCAGCCCTCCCTGAGCCACTTCTCAGCTCAGATCAAAACAATCAGGCCTGCAGTTATTGTCAGGCCTGACTAGATATTACCTCTGCTATCAAAATTGACTACAAAAACACACTTATCACTATGGGGGCGCTTTACTCACTCCCCCTAAACATCAGCTGGTCCCCAGCTGAAAATTTACAAAACTTAGCTCCTGGGCCCAGGAGCACGGGCTGTACAGTATAATACACTCCTAGCAACAGGTCCCTGCAGCTAACCATATACAGTCAGGTCCATAAATATTGGGACATCAACACAATTCTAATCTTTTTGGCTCTATACACCACCACAATGGATTTGAAATTAAACGAACAAGATGTGCTTTAACTGCAGACTTTCAGCTTTAATTTGAGGGTATTTACATCCAAATCAGGTGAACGGTGTAGGAATTACAACAGTTTGTATATGTGCCTCCCACTTTTTAAGGGACCAAAAGTAATGGGACAATTGGCTGCTCAGCTGTTCCATGGCCAGGTGTGTGTTATTCCCTCATTATCCCATTTACAAGGAGCAGATAAAAGGTCGAGAGTTAATTTCAAGTGTGCTATTTGCATTTTGAATCTGTTGCTGTCAACTCTCAATATGAGATCCAAAGAGCTGTCACCATCAGTGAAGCAAGCCATCATTAGGCTGAAAAAACAAAACAAACCCATAAGAGAGATAACAAAAACATTAGGTGTGGCCAAATCAACTGTTTGGAACATCCTTAAAAAGAAAGAACGCACCGGTGAGCTCAGCAACACCAAAAGACCCAGAAGACCATGGAAAACAACTGTGGTGGATGACCTAAGAATTCTTTCCCTGGTGAAGAAAACACCCATCATAACAGTTGGCCAGATCAAGAACACTCTCCAGGAGGTAGGTGCATGTGTGTCAAAGTCAACAATCAAGAGAAGACTTCACCAGAGTGAATACAGAGGGTTCACCACAAGGTGTAAACCATTGGTGAGCCTCAAAAACAGGAAGGCCAGATTAGAGTTTGCCAAACAACATCTAAAAAAGCCTTCACAGTTCAGGAACAACATCCTATGGACAGAGGAGACCAAGATCAACGTGTACCAGAGTGATGGGAAAAGAAGAGTAGGGAGAAGGAAAGGAACTGCTTATGATCCAAAGCATACCACCTCATCAGTGAAGCATGGTGGTGGTAGTGTCATGGTGTGGGCATGTATGGCTGCCAATGGAACTGGTTCTCTTGTATTTATTGATGATGTGACTGCTGACAAAAGCAGCAGGGTGAATTCAGAAGTGTTTCGGGCAATATTATCTGCTCATATTCAGCCAAATGCTTCATAACTCATTGGACGGTGCTTCACAGTTCAGATGGACAATGACCAGAAGCATACTGTAAAAAGCAACCAAAGAGTTTTTTATGGGAAAGAAGTGGAAAGTTATGCAATGGTCAAGTCAATCACCTGACCTGAATCCGATTGAGCATGCCTTTCACTTGCTGAAGACAAAACTGAAGGGAAAATGCCCCAAGAACAAGAAGGAACTGAAGACAGTTGCAGTAGAGGCCTGGCAGAGCATCACCAGGGCTGAAACCCAGCGTTTGGTGAGGTCTATGCGTTGCAGACTTCAGGCTGTAATTGACTGCAAAGGATTTGCAACCCACTATTAAAAAAGTGAAAGTTTGATCTATGATTGTTAATCTGTCCCATTACTTTTGCTCCCTTAAAAAGTGGGAGGCACATATACAAACTGTTGTAATTCCTATACCGTTCACATGATTTGGATGTAAATACCCTCAAATTAAAGCTGAAAGTCTGCAGTTAAAGCACACATTTTTGTTTCATTTCAAATCTATTGTGGTGGTGTATAGAGCCAAAAAGATTAGAATTGTGTCGATGTCCCAATATTTATGGACCTGACTGTACATACACAATATACATTCCTGGACCGAAGCACTTTCCTCGGGAGAAAAGTACTTCGTCCACATAATTTGTAGTGGCATGTAGTTGACTTGACTCTCATCAGATGAGGATGACCAGCCATCTTTGGATTGGACCAGGTCCATCTTTGGAATCCTAAGAGAAGAGAGAACAACTAACTATAACTATCTACAAACAGGTCTACTGCGAGGGGGTTACAAGCCTCCAGTCGAGCAACAATCAAAGAAACTTTGCTTTCACCTGCCTGCCCTGTCAGTGAGGGGCTATGATCCCACTGCAGGAGCAGAAACAAAGAAAGACTATTTTTTTTTAAGGTTCCTGATGGGAGGGGCCCCTACCCGAGCAACAGGTCCTCAAAAGTAATGAAAAGAGGAGCAAACTTTACCCCAGTGTCCTTCTACTGGGCACAGGGTGGCAGGCTGGTTTGTCCTGCAGTTCAGGGGGAGTGCACACTCCGCTACTCCTCCAGCAGTCCATGGAGTGTGCTGCATAGACTTGTAGCGCCCCCATAGTATAGGTGCATTTTCTAGCAGGGTTTTTGCCTAGGAGAGGTAAATTTAGTCAGGCCTGACTGTAATGTGCAGGCCTGAATGCTTTGATCTGGGCTGAGAGGAGAAGCTCAGGGAGGATTGGGTGGACTTAACAGATGAGGTCACCAGAACCTCTCACTTCTTTCTAGAAACCTGGAGAAGGTTTTCTGGTCAGAGAGCTGGGAGAGGGGTGGAGCCATCTGGAGTGTTCTGGGGAGCCCTGATCAATCTCAGAGCAGGGTTGGCAAGGGGCAGGCCTTCTCAAATACTCTGAGTCAGCCCAATCTGGGGGGAGTAGTGTTGGGTGGAGATGTAGCATGTAGCAGAGGCGCTGTGGTGCAGACCCCTACCCGGGAGGTCACCCCAGTCTGGGGAGGGTGACCTTGGGGCCTGGGAGTTCCGGTGCAGCCACGAAGCAGAGTGATTCCTGGAGCTGCACAGGAGGAACAGGAGAACAGCGGAGATGCTACAGGGGGAGTGAGAGACTTTAAAGTATCTACCGATGCGGTGAGTGACCGTCCCTGGTAATAGAAGCGAGAGTGCTGGAGCAGGCTGGGAGAGGAATGGTGGACAGTCTGTGGGAGCCTTGGGAGCCAGTCAAGGGAAAAGAGAGTCACTACCAGTCACTACCAGAGAGCAGGTCGATGGGACCCGGAAGAGGATGGGCTGGGAGTTGTTGTCCGTCAAATGCCTGGTTAGCACTAAAGTACTTTTGCTGCACATTCAGGGGCCCATGATCCCTGGTCTGTAATGGGTGTTCCTGAGTTCCTGTTTTAACAGGGTAGGCCTCCCCACCTGCTTCCTGTGAAGAGGAAGGTATAGAGAAGCCTGATAGTTTCCAGCCTGAAGGGGAATTTAAGTTCTGAGCAAAGGATTGTAAACCTGTGAGTTCTGTGTAGTGAGAGAACTGTAAGAGAAACGGTCAGCAAGTAAAGTGCTGGAGAGTTGAAAGGAGCAATAGTCTGCAGAGGGAGAGTCTGCAGTGAAGTGTGCATATACAGGCTTGTATATGGAATCCTTGTACCATAATTCTTTGGGCATCCCACAGTTACCCTTTATCCCCATCCAAGTTATTTCCCCCAAATAAAACAACAAAAACAAGAACCGGTCTGGTCAGTGTCTCTGGATGTGTGATATATCTTGCGATTGAAGTCAGCTATCAGGTGAACCACTACTACTAGCCACTCTCAAGGGAGCATTTTTTATATACAGGCATACCCCTCCCCCTTTTTTGCCCTCACTATCCCTGCGATATAAGGAATACCCCTGGATGGTAGCCAGCCAATCATGAGAGCTGTTGAACAAAGTCTCCAAAATTCCCACAAAGTCTAATTCCTCCTCGTACAGTTGCAACTAGTTCTCCCATCTTGTCTGCCAGACTCCTGGCATTAGTGAACAAGCCACGTAGTTTTGTCTGGACACCTACTGTTTCCTTGCTGGGTAATCCTCATTTGCATATAGGACTTGTTACACTACTTGCCTCGGATTTAAATTCTTTATTCGGCCTATCACTCCTACCAACAATACTAACCCCTGAACTCTGTTCCACTCTGGATATTCCTAAGCCTGGACCCTCTCCCCCGTTGCCTAGTTTAAAAGCCCCTCTAATTTTTCGGCCATCCTCATTCCCAGCCGGTCTGCACCTTCCCCATTTAGGTGCAGCCCATCCTTTCTATAGAGCTTGTAACCGAGAAATCAGCCCATTTCTCCAGGAAACCCTCCTTTCTACACCAGCTCCTCAGCCACTTGTTGACTTCCCTAATCTCCCGCTGTCTCTCTGGTGTGGCTCGAGGTACTGGTAGTATTTCTGAGAATACTACCTTGGAGGTCCTAATCCTCAATTTTGCTCCTAGGTCCCTGAAATCTTCTTTTAGGACACTCCACCTACCTCTAACTTTGTCATTGGTGCCAACATGCACCACGACCGCTGGGTCTTCCCCACCCCCTCCCAGTAATCTGTCCACCCGATCCGTGATGTTCCGAACCCGAGCGCCCGGTAAACAGCATACAGTTTGGTGCTTCAGGTCTTTGTGACAGATTGCCCTCTCTCTTTCTAAGAATTGAGTCCCCCTAACACCACAATCTGTCTTTCCTTTTCACTGGCCTCATCCCCACCCTCGCTGGAGGAGTTACTCCCCTGGCAGCTAGGGGCACTACTCTGCTCCAGCGATGTTGATTCCTGGCTGGTTTCTGCAATATCACACAACGGGGTGTACCTATTGGGATGCTTCAGCCCAGGATCAGCCTCCCTAACTCTTTCCCTTCTACCCTTCCTAACTGTCACCCAACTACTCTGTTCTGGTGCATGCACCTCTATGTCTCCACCCGCCTCTGTGCTGGCCCCTGCCGGCACCTGCCGAGTACGATCTCAACTCTCCTTAAGTATGGAGAGTTGTCTCAGTGTTGACAGTTGCTTCCTTAGATTCAGAACCTGGGCTTCCAGGGAAAGAACATTCTTACATTTTGTACAGCAGTATTCGCCCTCGGTCGCATGATCAAGGAATGCATACATGTGGACAAGATGTACACCGAGTCACTTCTCCACACCTGCCGGGCATCGTATCTATCAATTTAGTGGGGATTGGGAATTATGCTCTATCCAATTAACTAACTGCTGGCTTCCTGCCTCTAATACTCACAGTAAACGTGTCCTCACAGCACTCGGTAACCATGCCACACTCAGGTACTCACGCCACACTCGGGTACTCACAGAACACCCAGGTACTCACACTATATTACTCGGGTATTTACCCAATACTCAGGTACTCGCACTATAGTGGTCGCTTCAGGAAGAGGGATCAGAGAGGAGATTCTTTGGTTCCCCTCTTTTCAGATGAGGAAGAGAAGATACCCTCTCCAGGCATTAAATCTGCAACAGGAACCCCCAGTTCTAATTATCAGACTTCCCTAAACAAGCCTTTCACTACCCAGACCGGAGCGTCCGTGTATCAACAAGGGGTGACGAGGTCCCCAGGTACTCAAGTCAAGCAAGGGAAAGGAAGCCGATTGAGTTTACCTAAAGTCTACCGGTATCAGGAGGAGGTACAACGCTGGGCTGCTATGTCCCATGTCGAGAACTCAAGGAAAGAGTGGGAGGATGACCTGACCTGGGACTATCTACAGTTACCGAAGCTCTTGCGAGGTCCTGGCAGTTGGGAAAGATTCATGGAAGTGAAGCAGAAATGGATCAGGGACGGGCCATAAGGAAGGATTGTGTGAGGATCCTGAGACCTGACAAATCTGCAAAGAACTACTTACTCTATTTTAGTTTAGGGGGAGGAGGGTCAGCGAGTGAGATTTCCGGATCCTCGTTATTATGTGTAGGACTGTGGTGTAGCACAGACTATACAGCACATCCCTTGACTGAAGTGAGGAGTATTGGGGTGTGCACTTTCCCCCCTGAACTACAGAATAAACTAGCCTGCCACCCTGTGCCCAGTGGAACAGACAGTTAACTGCAATGACACAGGAGGGAAGTTTGCCCTCTTTGTTTTTTTTTCTTTGAAGCCTGTTACCTGGGAGGGGCTCCTCCCACCAGGAACTTTAAAGGAATTTTTCAATAACTCTTTTCTTCTTTCTGCTCTGGTGTGAGTCTCTAACCCCTCACTGGCAGAGCAGGCAGGTTAAGAACAGTGTGCAAAGTTGTTATGTTCTATTAGGAGGCTTGTAACCCCCTCCTTATAGGTTGTTTGTGTGTTAGTTAGTTTAGATAGTTGTGTTTCCCTTGTCTTAGGATTCCTGATGGAACGGCTGTTTATCTTTAACTGTCAAGAGCCAAGCAAAACGAGAACTGTTGCTAACTAGGCGGGTGGAGGGCTTCCCTTTAGGGGGAGGTGCTCTGGCTCAGAATGTGTACAGTATGCTGCAGGTAGATGCAGGGATTGTAGATAGGAAATGTGATAAACTGTATATTGTAAATACTGCAAAAACAGAGATGATATATTTTTGATACTTATTTATTCATGTACAGTTTTGTATGTCCCCTTCCAAGTTTGTTCCCTTTTCCCCTCCATTTTCTGACTTTAGGATGCCCAGCTTCTGTTCAAAAATGCTACTTTTTCAATTTCAGCTCGGGACCAGCTGATGTTTAGGGGGGGTGAGTGTAGCGCCCCCATAATATTAAGTGCGTTTTCTAGCAAGGATTTGACTAGGAGAGGTAAATTTAGTCAGGCCTGACTGTAATGTGCAGGCCTGAATGTTTTGATCTGGGCTGGGAGGAGAAGCTCAGGGAGGTTTGGGTGGACTTAACAGATGAGGTCACCAGAACCTCCCACTTCTTTCTAGAAACCTGGACAAGGTTTTCTGGTCAGAGAGCTGGGAGAGGGGTGGAGCCATCTGGAGTGTTCTGGGGAGCCTTGACCAATCCCCAAACAGGGTTGGCAGGGGGCAGGCCTCCTCAAATACTCAGAGTCAGCCCAATATGGGAGGAGTAGTGTCGGGTGGAAGTCTGGAGATGTAGCAGAGGCGCTGTGGTGCAGGCCCCTACCCAGGAGGTCGCCCCAGTCTGGGGAGGGTAACCTTGGGGCCTGGGAGTTCAGGTGCAGCCAGGAAGGAGAGAGATTCCTGAAGCTGCACAAGAGGAACAGGAGAACAGGTGCTACAGGAGGAGTGAGAGACTTTAAAGTATCCACCGGTGTGTTGAGTGACGGTCCCTGGGACTGGAAAAGAAAGTGCTGGAGCTGGCTGGGAGAGGAATGGTGGACAGTCTGTGGGAGCCTTGGGAGCCAGTCAAGGGAAAGGAGAGTCACTACCAGGGAGCAGGTCGATGGGACCTGGAAGAGGATGGGCTGGGAGTTGTAGTCCATCAAAGGTCCGGTTAGCATTAAAGTACTTTGCTGTACATTCAAGGGCCCTTGATCCCTGGCCTGTAATGGGTGTTCCTGAGGTCCTGCTGAAACAGGGTAGGCATCACCACGTGATAACAGCGGTGAAGAGGAAGGTATAGAGAAGCCTGATAAATTTCCCTTCAGGCTGGAAACTAAGTTCTGAGCTGGAGAGAAGCAAAGGAGTGTAAATCTGTGAGTTCTGTGTAGTGAAAGAACTGTAAGAGAAACGGTCAGCAAGTGAAGTGCTGGAGAGGATAAAAAGTCTGCAGAGAAAGAGTCTGCAGTGACGTATGCATATACAGGCTTGTATATGGAATCCTTGTACTATAATTTTTTGGGAATCCCACAGTTACCCCTTATCCCCATCCAAGTTATTTCCCCCAAATAAAACAACAAAAACAAGAACTAGTCTGGTCAGTGTCTTTGGATGTGTGCTATATGGTGCGATTGAGGTCAGCTATCAGGTGAACCACTACTACAAGCCACTCTCAAGGGAGCACATGGCTACAGACTGTACAACATCACAGTCCTAAACATAGTAGTGAGGATCAGGCAATCTCACCTGACTGTCCCCCTCCACCTGAACAGAAATGGAATTGCTCCTTGCAGGTTGTCCTGCTTTGACGATCACAATGCAGTCTTTCCCGATAGCTCTGCCCAGACTCCATTCCTTCTTCAACTCTAGAAAGCTCTCCCACTGGTTGCTCTCCGGTCCCCGCAAGGGCTTAGGCACATGGAGGTATTCCCAAGTCATGTCATTCTCCCACTCTTCCCGGGAGTTATCCACAATGTCCATGACCTGGTGTGACACGTAAGGCCCCACTCCAGAGCAACCCTATGCTGGACTTCTCCTTGGTACCGGGAGAGCCTAGGCAGACTCTTCACCTTCCCTCTACCCAGCCGAATTAGAGTTTCCGATGACTTGACCACATGCTGGTGGTATGTGGCTGCTCTGGTCTGTGTAGTAGAGGGCCTATTGTAGAAAAGGTGGCTGCTGATACTGGGGATTCTTGGTGCAGGGCTCAGTTGTAGTGAGGGTCCAGACTCGTCCTCCTCCAACAGGACATCACCAGGGTGTGAACCTCCCATCACCCACTCTTCCTCTGACCCCTCACTGGGAGACAACCACTCTGCTAGGTGCTCCATGGACCCAAACTCTGCGACCAGTCTGGGGGACCCCCAGTTTATGACCCTTTCCCCAACATCCCCAGCTAGCTCCTCCATGGAGTCTCCTCCCTTGCTCGCTTGCTCCAGCTCCACTAGGATGGCCATGGGGTAAGTTATGGCCGGCATTTCAGGGACCCCGGATTCCCAATGTTATGTAACTAGCTAACTTGTCTTATCTGTTGCCTACCTTTGCTGCATGTGTCCAGTTAGAGGCCAGGCCTCCCTCACCTGTGTGCTTTAGTAGGCCCTCCTCAGCTGGTCTCCGCCCCAGGCCTTAATGGGAAACAGGATATAATACCTGGCAGTGCAAGGCCGCATTGCTGCTCAACGTTTGTCCGTGTTTGCCTTATGTGTGATTGTTTCCTTCGGTTGCTCTGAGTCTTATCTGTGTACTGTGTTTGACTATTCCTTCCTGGATCCAGTTGCAGCCAAATCCATTCTCACCACTAGAGGCTCTGGTGAACACCCACTGGCTCTTAGATTCCGTGCCCTGGGAAAACTGATGCACTAGCTCCCTGAGTTTCAGTGTCCGTGCTCTAGGGGGCCCTCTCCCCATATCAGCCGGTACTACTTAGCAGCAGTCAGCCATAGGTCAAAAACCTTGTGGTGCGTTACACTACCTTGATGCGATTTGCACTCCAGTGGTGCGCACCTGTCATCAGACCCCATTAGAGTTGTGACACCCGCGCATTAGTACTCACGGTACCCAGGTCCCTGGCCAGGCCACGGGCCAAGACAGCCTCCCCTGTCCCCTGTCCTCTGATTTTGCAGGGGTGTTGCTAGGCCGCAACTCCTCCCCGCCTTTGGGTAGTGACACCAGCCCCGACTCAGCCCTCCGAGACCTCTGTGGCTGCGGAATGCACCCCCCCCCGGATGCCAGGTCCACATTGTAGTACTGTGGCCCCTGCTGCATGGATACCAACCGAGTAAGTGGCTCATCACACTGGCTGCACCGGGCCCAAGCAATGACGATCATGGTCGGGGCAGAACAGGCACAGCTGCTCCTCTCCTCTCCATCAATCACCCCCAATGCAAGTGTCACGTACCTGATGGTAGAGTCTGGCTTATGCAGCAGGCAACCTCTCTTACTATCCTGATTCAGGAGCCCCTGGTAGAGCAGACAGGTGGCTCGCGAGTGCAGGATGGCACGAGGGTCGGACTGGGTCACGGTGGGTATGTGAAGGTCCGCTGAAGCACTCGTGCAGAATGAAGAGTAGTGATGCGGCCGGGTTTGTAACAGGCTGGCGGTGCAGTACAGAAGGAGCAGCCAGGTGGTTGGTCGGGTACAGGCAGGGTTGGCAACAGGCAGTCAGCAGAGGTACACAAGTATCAGGCAAAGATGTGGTCGAGGGCAAGCCGGGATCAGTGCAAGCAGATAACAAGCAGGTCAAGGATAGCTGGGTCACAGATAACAGAAAGCTCACAAGAACGTATCTCAGGGGGTCACAGGTACCGGAATGCTGTAGAACGGACAGCACCGATTGCAGGATGCTGTCAGCTTAAATGGCCATTTGGGAGCTCACGCCAGCGCTACGTGCACCCGCGCACAGGTCTCCCAGCCTGAATTCCAGAGGCAGCGGTGGTCTCCTGACATTGCCCCCCCCCCAAGGGGCAGCCTCCGGATGCCCAACCGGGCCTTTAGATCTGGGTGATTCCTCCAAAAGGTCCTGACAAGTTCTTTGGTGTGAATGTGCTTTTCGGGTTCCCAGGAGCTCTCCTCTGGTCCGTACCCCTTCCACTTGATCAGGAATTGAGTCAAACCCCCTCTTACTCTGCAGTCGAGGATGGCCTCAATCTCGTACTCCTCCTCTCCATCCATAGAACTGGTTCAGGTGGAGCCGTTTTCCCTGTAAAATGGTCCTAAGTCACGGGTTTGAGCAGAGTGATGTGGAACACCGGGTGTACACGAAGAGAAGGGGGAAGACTCAGCTCATACGACACCCTATTAACTTTCCTCTTTACCGGGAAGGGTCCTATGAACTTCAGTCCCAGTTTTCTTAAGGGGCAGAAAAGTCTTAGATTTTTATGGCCAACCAAACTTGATCGCCCGGCTGCAGGTCCAGCTCCCCTCGTCTCCCTTTGTCAAAGGCTCATTTGTTGCATCGCTGCGTCCGGGATAATGTCTCCTGCAGGAGCTTGTTATTTCCCTCAATGAAACTGGCAATGTCCTGTACAGCAGGTACCGTACTTTCAGGCACCAAGTTGGGTAAGGAGGAGGGATGGTAGCCGAGATTCGCCCAAAATGGTGATTGATTGGTGGCAAAATGAACAGAGTTGTTGTAGGTGAATTCGGCTACCGGTAGCAGGGAGACCCAATCGTCTTGGGAAAACAATGAATAGCAGCGCAGGTGCTGCTCCAGGGTCTGGTTCGTTCTCTCCATCTGGCCGTTTGTCTGTGGGTGGTACGCGGAGAACACCAATTCAATTCCCAAAACCGAGCATAGAGCTTTCCAGACCCGAGACATGAACTGCACTCCTCAGTCAGACACGATGTTGGTGGGGATCCCGTGGAGGCGGACAATCTCTATGATGAAAGTTTCAGCAGTTTGGATTGCAGAAGGCGTGCCCTTCATGGGGATGAAATGTGCCATTTTAGTAAGGCGGTCGACTACCACAAAGATGGTCGTGAATCCTGCGGATGGGGGCAGTTCCACTATAAAATCCATGGAGATCTGTGACCACGGCATTCAGGAATGGGGAGCAGATTCAATAGCCCCCATGCCTTGGTTCTGTTGACCTTATTGCAAGCACAGGTGGGACAGGCCTTAACATGCTCCCTGCAATCCTTGTCAACTAGCGGCCACCAAAAGGAACGTGTGAGCAAGTCCGCAGTCTTACGACCACCAAAACGTCCTGCTAATTTGTGGTCGTGGCACAGTTCCAAGACTGCCAGAAGTTGTTCCTCTGGGACAAAAATCTTCGTACCGTACCACCACAGCCCGTCTTGCAGAGTCAGCTTAGGGTCCGGTGGGATAGAGGACCCGGCATGGTATCGCTTGATCTAAGATAAGATAAGTTCCGAGCGGGAAGGATCATATCAAGTGGGGGAGAATACCCTGGTTCATGAAACATTTGTGACAGGGCATCTGGTTTCATGTTTTTCGATCTGGGCCTGTAGGTGATATGGAGTTGAAATCGTGAGAAGAAGAAGGTCCAGCGAGCCTGACGGGGTTTGAGTCTCTTGGCGGTGCGCAGGTATTCCAGGTTTTTATGATCAGTAAAAACTAGAACTGGGTGCGAGGCTCCCTCCAACAGGTACTGCCATTCCTGCAAAGCAGACTTAATAGCAAGAAGTTCCCTGTCCCCAACATCATAATTCCTCTCCAGGGGTGTCAGCTTCCGAGAGAAGAAGGCAATGGGGTGAAGTGGGGCTTTTGGCCCCTGCCACTGGGAGAGTACAGCTCCAACCGCTATCTCGGAGGCGCCTACCTCCAGAATGTAAGGCAGAGCAGGGTCCGGGTGTTTCAGAACTGGAGCGGAGGTGAAGAGCTCCTTGAGCCGCTGGAAGGCTGTTTGAGCTTCAGAAGTCCACAGGAAGCTGGTATTTTGCTTTGTCAGCTGGGTGATGGGGGCGACGACTGCAGAGAACCCCTTAATACATTTCCGGTAGAAATTTGCAAAACCGACAAAGCGATACACCGCTTTCTTGTCAGTTGATGCCGGCCAATCTACTATAGCTGAGACCTTCTGGGGGTCCATGGTTATGCCCGAGACAGAGAGGATGAAGCCCAAGAATGAAATGCATTCAAATGTGCACTTCTCAGCTTTCGCATATAGGCCATGCTGGCAAAGACGGCTCAACGCGCTTTTAACGTGTTTGCGGTGCTCTAGCAGGGAAGGGGAAAATATGAGGATATCTTCCAAGTATACAACCACGAATAGGTCAAGGAGGTCCTGGAAAATGTAGTTTACCAGATGCTGGAAAGTGGCTGAGGCATTAAAAGTCCGAACGGCGTGACTAAATATTTGTAATGGCCGAACCGGGTTCTGAAGGCCGTTTTCCATTCATCCCCTTCCCTAATGCGGATGAGGTTATAGGCCCCTCGGAGGTCTAGTTTAGAAAAGACGGTGGCCGAGCCGAGTCTCGGAAATAGTTCTGGAACTAGTGGTAAAGGGTATCGGTTCTTGACCGTAATCTTATTGAGATCTCTGTAGTCAATACAGGGTCTTAAGGACTGGTCCTTTTTTTCTACAAAGAATATCCCGACCCCGGCAGGAGATGTAGAGGGCTGGATGAATCCCTTCTCCAGGTTGTCATCCAGGTAGGCCTTTAGGGCCGCTAGTTCCTTCTCAGAGAGTGGATAGAGTCTGCCAAAGGGTACCTCCGTACCAGGTAATAACTCAATGGGACAGTCATAAGATCAGTGTGGCGGCAAGACATCCGCCCCTTTCTTGCTAAACACATCCAGGAAGTTGTGGTATTCCGTGGGGACAGAAAGGCAAATTTCAGGGTCAGGATCAGAATCCAGACATGATACAGTCAAAGGAGGTCCTGAGGGTGGTTGGAAGCAGTGGTGGAGGCAGTAGGTGGAATTGAACTGTACATTGCCAGTGACCCAGTCGATGTGTGGACAGTGTGCCCGAAGCCAAGGGAGCCCGAGAATGACAGGGAACAGAGGGGATGTGATGGCGTCCAATAGCAAAAGTTCAGAGTGACCGTCAGATGTTCGGGTTAAGAGAGGAAAGGTCTCATGAGTGACAGAGCCAGATTTGATGGTGGACCCATCGGCCAGGCGTATAATCATCTCATGGGCTTTGGGTTTAAGGGGAATCCGGTGCTGGGCTGCAAAATTCAGATCCACAAAGCAGCTGCAGGCTCCAGAGTCTATAATTGCTAGAACTGGGATGTCCCCGTCGGGCAGCTGCAGAATGATGGAGAGAACCAGGTGCATCTTAGGGCTAGGTAGCCAAGCCATGGGACAAATGTCTTTGCTTCTCTTCAGATGGGAGAACCACGCGCTGGGGGCCGACTGGCCAGGGTACAGAGTGGTTCTCGGGAGAAGAGGAGTACATGGGGATGCCCGACTTTTCGGTGCTGCATTCCCGCAGGCTGCGGTCGATCTGGATGGCCAGATCGATCAGGGCGTCTAGGGCCAGGGGTACACCCACGCAAGCTAACTCGTCTTGGAGTGGCTCGGAAAGGCCCAACCGAAACTGGAAACGGAGGGCCGCGTCATTCCACGTGGTGTCGACACATAGTCCTCCGCTATATGGTGGCCTTGTTGGAGCGCATGGAGCGCAGCTTCTGCAGTGGCGGCTTGGTGAGGGTCCTCATATAACCGAGCCATTGCCAGGAAAAAACGTGTAAGGTCAGTGGTTTCTTGGGCTCATTCCGGGGGAGGGATATAACCAGTCCCACTTTGGTGGCCTCTTGGGAGAAGGTGCGGGGTTGAAGAACAAAAAATAGTTCACAGGACATGCGAAAAGCCCGAAATCTCTTAAGTGAACCGTTCGGGTAAAGGCACCTCGGGTTCCGTAGTCGCGGTGATGATGGTGTGCAGAGGAGGCTGGGCGGACCCTGATACGGGTGGTGCAGGGAGCTCCAGGACTCGGCCTTCCAGTCGGAGGTAGCCATCTTGCAGGTCTTTCACCGCCCGAGTAAGACCGGCTAAGTGTACACACAGTTCATTCGTAGGAGAGGGCCCCTGCGCAGACTCAGACATGGCTGTCCATTACTGTCACGTACCTGATGGTAGAGTCTGGCTTATGCAGTAGGCAACCTCTCTTACTATCCTGATTCAGGAGCCCCTGGTAGAGCAGACAGGTGGATCGGGAGTGCAGGATGGCACAAGGGTCGGACTGGGTCACGGTGGGTATGTGAAGGTCCATTGAAGCACTCGTGCAGACTGAAGAGTAGTGATGCAGGCTGGTGGTGCAGTACAAGCAGGTCAAGAATAGCCGGGTCACAAATAACAAGACGCTCACAAGAACGGATCTCAGGGGTCACAGGTACCGGAACGCTGTAGAATGGACAGCACAAATTGCAGGGTGCTGTCATCTTAAATGGCTGTTTGGGAGCCCATGCTGGCACATGCGCACACGCGCACAGGCACGCGCACGCATGCACCAGCGCAAACTCATGCACAGGTCTCCCGGCCCGAATTCCAGAGGCAGCGGTGGTCTCCTGACAGCAAGTCCCCCGCATGGCACCAACCTTGTGCCTATCAGGGTCCTCTCCGGCTTATCCGACAACTAAGACAGCTCTGGTAAGGGACGACCACCTTCTGCCATCTTCCCCTCTCACGTGGTGTCTACTACAGGTTGCAAGCGCTGGGACTCTTCCTGGGCATGGTGCCACCCCCACGTTACCAGATGAGCTGGCGCCAAAAGTCCTGATAAGCAGGCTTGCAGCGTGTCAAGTAGCTGTAACCCCTTGTGTAAAGGATGTAACTTTGCAAGTACTCTGACACTGGCAGAACTTGTCCCGACTTGCTGATTTTGCTGGTGGTTGTCGGTAGCAACAGTAATTTGTAGTAGCCACTGTTGGCTGGAAAGCACACCTCTAGCACAGTCTCTCCCTCGAACAACAAGAACAGTCCCAGGCATACTTTACTGTAAGCAGAAGTTGGAGCAAAAAGTTCAGAATGCCCAGCTTTTGCATAGCTCTGGGCATATTTGTAATCCAGTGGGTAATGTCCGGCCTTAGCATGGCGCAGGACATATTTGTAATCCATGGGCGTGGTCACCCAGCGTGGCTGCCACAGGTAATGGCACATGGTAACAAAGTCACTGAATTGCAGAATGATGCAAATGTCTGCCTCAGCACCGGTTGCAGAGACTGGGTAAGCTAGAGCAGCAATTGGCGACCATTCCCGCCAGTTGCTATGGGCAACGACACACTTGTGAGAATTTACTGTTAAGCAGGCAAACACACAAATCCTTTCCCCAAGTTCAGTCCATGTTGGCAATAAAACAATTACAGTTCCTGGCTCAGTTCTCTTGCGGTTGCTAGCGGCAACGACTGACAGCCTTTCAGGTGAATCCCGGACGAACCCCCAACTGTAGCCATATGCCCCCTTAGGAGTGGCTGGTAGTTTTGGTCTACCTGCCTGCTGCCCTCAATCACACGATTTCCACACACCCGGAGTCACTGAACAGGCTGGTACTTTGTTTTTGTTGTTTTATTTAGGGTTTAAACTTGTATGGGGATAGAGATGACTGTGGGGTGCCCAAGAATCAATCATAGGACCTTCTATATACACCACCATATACTCCTTCTTCCTCCAGCACATACACTTGCTGACCGTTACTCTTCTCCTTTCTCTCTCCTGCACGCTACTTGCTGTTACCAGCCTGAAAAGCAATTCATCAGACCTCCATGACACTTCCTCTTCCACCGCAGCTAGCACATGGCGATGCCTGCTCTTACGGTTAGCAGAGCCTCTGGACCTCCTGTTGTGGGTAAGGGTCACAGGCTCCCAGTTGTGAAGCCACGGACCCTCATTAGTGTAGCTAAGAATGTTGGAGCTAGCTGGGCACTGGATGAACTACAACTCCCAGACCATCCATCCTCCAGGCCCCTCCGGCCTGCCTTACTGTCCAGTGGCCCTCCTTCCCCTGCTTGATTTCTCTGACCTCTACAGACTGTCCACTATCTTCTCCCCAGCCTGCTTCAGCCTTCTCATCCATCTCCCAGGGGCTGCCACTCACCGACACCGGTGGATCCTTTAAAGAGTCCTCTATGTAGCCTCATTGCTGCTCTCCCTTGTGCTGCTCCAGGAACCAACTCCTCTTCCTGGCTGCCCCATAGCCACCAGGCCTCAAGTTCACCCGCCCAGACTGGGGGCTCCCTTCCTGAGTGAGGCCTTCACAGCACCTCTGCTACATCTCCCTCTTCCACCCAACACTCTCCCCCCTGCTGGCAGATCACTATATTTAAGGAGGCCTGCCTCCTGTCAATCCAGACTGTGGATTGGTCAGGGCTCCTTGTCAGAAATCAGAAAGTGATACCTCCTCATCCATCCTCTTTTCCATACCCTTCTGGCCCCAAAGGGGAGGAGTACCCAAGGGATGTTCCTTCCTTCAATCTACAGCCCTCCCTGAGCCACTTCCCAGCTCAGATCAAAACAATCAGGCCTGCAGTTATTGTCAGGCCTGACTAGATTTTACCTCTCATATCAAAATTCACTACAAAAACGCACCTATCACTATGGGGGCGCTACATATTATAAGCAGGGTCCTCTTAACTCTCTTATATTTTATTGCATTGTAACCAGGGCTTTTCTTTTAACCACTTGCCGACCGTCAATCGGCAATTGACGGCGGCAAAGTGGCTCTGTAACGCGGATCGCCGTCATACGACGGCGGCCGCGTGATCGAGCATAGTGAGCGCACGCGCGCGCCGCCGGAGGCGCGCCCGTGCACTCACTGTGTCCGGGGAGGGCCGGGGAGCGGGTGCGGCGGCTTCGATTGCCGCCGGCTACCCGCGATGGCCCCCCCGGAGCGAAGGAGCGGAGGTCCGTGTAAGTAAATACGGACCTCCGCTCTGTGAAGGGGGAAGGGCTGTGATCACAGCCTTCCTGTACATGAAGGCTGTGACCACTTCCCTTCTCCTGTTAGGGCAGTCCCCCCACAGTTAGAACACGCCCAGGGAACATAGTTAACCCTTAGAGCGCCCCCTGCAAGTTAACCCCTTCACTGCCAATGGCATTTACACAGTAATCAGTGCATTTTTATAGCACTGATCGCTGTATAAATGCCAATGGTCCCAAAAAAGTGTCAAAATGGTCCAACATGTCTGCTGAAATATCGCAGTACCGCAAAAAATCGCAGATCGCTGCCATTATTAGTAAAAAATAAAAAAAAAATAAAAACCCCAAAAATGAATTCTCATCACCCGTAAACGCGACCACTTTTGCGCAAACCAATCAATAAACGCCGATTGCGATTTTTTTATCGCAAATATGAGGAAGAATATAAATCGGCCAAAAACGGTGAAAAAAAATGTTTTTTTATATTTTTTTTTTGGATTTGTATTTTAGGAAAAAGTAAGAAATTTGGTTTTTTTTGCAAAATTGTCGCTCTTCTTTTGTTTATAGCGGCGATCAGAAATGACGCAGAGGGGATCAAATACCACCAAAAGAAAGCTCTATTTGTGGGAAAAAAAGGACGCAAATTTCGTTTGGGTACAACGTCGCACAACCGCGCAATTGTCAGTTAAAGCGACGCAGCGCCGAATCGCAAAAAGAGCTCCGGTCCTAAAGCTGGAAATCCTTCCGGTCCTTAAGTGGTTAAGCGGGAATGTAGTATCGGCAGTCCCAGCGATGCTTGTATGTAATGGCAAAGGGTGGTGGGGTGTGCTGGAGGGTCTATTGCTGCTGGCTACTATTCCATACAAATGACTTAGGACCACAAAATGATAGTTGGTTCTGTATTCTCTAAAAGGGGCAGTATTGGAAGGTGGGCAGGGGGTGGAACCAAGGGATAGTGTTTGGAGGTGGGTAGTGTGTGGGGACAAGGAGTGACTTAGAAGAGGGGAGTACCTGAACCTATTCTCTGAGAAACAGAGCCATGACTGTAACTGTACTATCTCACATTATATTGTAAAGTACTGCACAAACTGTTGGTGCTATATAATTCCTTATTATTAATAATAATATTAAGAGAATAGTGAGGTGCCGATGGCTAGTGCTGTAGCTCCCTCATGGAAACCCCTGCAAATTGGCTTGAGCTTGGGGTAAACTACAGCTAGCATAAAGTGACATAAATATGTGTTTTTAATGAACAATCCAGCAATGGATCAGAATGGGACCAAGCTCGTGGTTTAAGATCTGGTGATACTTCTTGTTTAACTCCTCTAAGAGTCAAGAGTTCTAAAAGCTGGGGGGCGGGCATTCGGGTCATGTGACCGCTGTTATTGGCTGTCACTATGGTCACATGATCGAAAAGCTCCCAGATTGCAAGTATGCATCTGGAGCTTACCGTTCCACACTGGCGCCCATGCTGAGTGCATGCAGGGAGCGCACTCTTAGCGCGGTAACTAATTTACACAGGACCACATATATGCAGCCCCTCTGCCTTAGGGCCCACCAGCCTAGAGGCCACATATATGCCTTCCATAGGTGTGCCTGGGCACACCCCAATCACTGTGTGGTGCCTATTATCCTTACTGCCGTCTTTTTCCCCTTGTTGACCCCCTGCCTCACAGTGCTGCTGGCTTCCCTCCTTTCCCCTGGCTGCTGCGGGGGATGTTTTAGGATGGAGAGCGGGAAGGGCTAGTAAATATGTAATTTACTGACCCCTTCCTTTTCTAAAAGAATACAGTGTCTATTCATAACTAAAGCATAGTAAACTGTATCTATTATGCTTCAGTTTGTGAATGAACAGGAAGCCACTCAGCACAGAGCACTTCCCATTTAATCACTGTCCAGTGCAGCTGAGGCTGCAGGGAAAGGCATGTGTGTTTGAGCTTTGTAGTGCACACCCTAATGCAATAGGCTGCACACACCTATGATGCCTACTGTTGGCGCCAAGGAGTTAATCAATATAGGGCTGTGCTGATGTTATCTTTCTTATTTGCCTTAACTTTAGGTTTAATTTGTGCTCTTTTCATGAAAGGCAAAACAATAGTGAAAGCTAAATAACTACTTTTCCTGGTGCATCATGGCAGCATACACATGGGTTGTGGCTCCGCCCCCACAACATAATAAGACTGGTTAACTATAAATCAAAGACATGCCCGGCTCAGAGCATTCTCTTTTTTTTCCTCACCTGATCAGGACTGGAGTCACGAGGTATCCCTTACTGTTTGTCGCCCCAGCCAAGTTCAGCCTCTCTTGTGTGGAAGTCCTTCCTGTACAGTCTCTAAATGAGCTATATGGTTGGAGCCCCATTCTGGTGCTCTGGGGGGCATATTTCAGCCTCTCCTGGGTGGATGTCCTTCCTGTAAGTCTCTAAATAAGCTATATGGTTGGAGCCCCATTCTAGTGGTGCAGGCCTCTCAAAGAAAGCTTTAAACAAGCTTTTACGTAAGTGACAGCGTTTCCCTTTGCTTTCCACATGCTTTTTACTTCTTTTCTCTGTTTTGTGGGTGTTTGCCATTTCTAAGATGGCTGCATCAGTGCAAGTACACTCTGAGCATGAGAGGCAGGAAGTGATGCAGCCTCTGTGACCAGTTTCCTGGCTAGAGCTTTTGCAAGATGATGATCTCAGGCACTGATATTACTAATGGCAAAATGTGACAGTTTTAAATGGTTTTATGGCATTTTTGGGCAACACATGGTGGAGCTCTCACTCATGCATGCTGGATGCTTATGTGTTCATTGTTTGCAGGTATTTTTTCCCTTTGTATGGTATTCATCTGGATTTTTCCTATCTCTTTCTCAGTGTTGCTCTGGGATCATTGCACTCTTTATGGCGTTCACCTGGGCTCTTCCTATCCCCTTCTCAATGCTTGCTCTGGGATCATTGTGTTATGCTGTTTTTTAATTTAAATCTGCTGCTTGCTCTGTTTCTATGGGGAACGCTGTCCAGTCAGACCACCCATTGCTTTTAAGGTAAAGGGATTAGGTAAGTAGTGAAGATTGAGAAAAAGAGAGCTAATATCTATAGTCCTATAAGGACCACAAGATGGAGGGAGCCATCTAAAGGAACAGACATCCAGGCAATGTTTATTAAGGTCACCGTCTTACCCCCTCATTGTCATTTCTCCCCATTTACAAGCATGATACATTACCAGACCTAATAGGTGCTGCATTTGTGGTAGAAAGTCATTGCCTACCAAGCTAGTATGTCAAATCTGCCTGGAACAAGCAGGATACAGCCCTGCAAGGACCTCAAGATGAAGGTAGCCTTCTAAAAGCCAGAACAGTCACCATTTAGGCACAGACATCCAGGCAACATTGACCAAGGTCATCATCTCACCCCTGATTATTATTACTCCCTGTTTACAAACATCACAGGTTACCAGCCCTAATGGTGGCTGCATTTGTGGTGGAGAGTCATTATTTGACAAGCTAGTATGTCAAGTCCGCTTGGAGGAAGCGACAACTGACAAATAAGGGGATGTTTGGAAAGTAGCAGCCTTGATTAAAGAATCGGCCAAGGAGTTGATACATGAAGCCTGTACTCCCCAGTCAGTGGCTGAATTGCATAGCACTGCCAACCAGAGTCAGTAGGTGGTGTCCAAATTGGAAAGCTTGTCAGAGGAAGAAAGCGTTAAAGGGGCCACAAGCTTTGAAGGTTGCCCAATATAGCCTTTTTGTAAGGCAATTGCCTGGGGTGAAGTGGAGGAAACTCTCGACAAGGTTAGAAAGTATTCATTCCCTTCACCGAACAACTGGAGGAGTTAATCCAGGAAGAATGGAAGGGTCAGAGAAAAAGGCCCGTATAAACAGGATGTCAAAACTGTATACTCTGAAAAAGCTAACGGTGAACCTGCTGCAGTCTCCTTCAATGGAGGATGCATCATTAATGTAGCTGGCAAGACATGTCAACTTGCTGTTATGTTCAAGGAGGCTCTAGTCTGAAAATTAGATCTAGATCTGAAATGCCCCTACATACTGTAGCATCTGCAGGTGGCAGCAGACAAGCAATAACCAGCCCCTGTGCTGAGTGGGTCTAATGGGAGTGGTTTTGTAATTATCAACCAGCTGCTGCACCTGCCGGATTCTGAGGAAGGTGGCAGGGTCTGTATCCCTTTAGACATGATTTTTCTATTGGGAGTATCTTACCAAAATTACTTTTTTGTTGCAGTGGATGCCAAAAATCAGACTTTTGTATTGGTGCAGACTTCTGGGAATGTCAGTGAGTCAGTCACACAAACAGGAAATGATGTTGTGGGGGGGTTTTCCGTACACATTCTGTGTACAGAACACCTCCACATAGTCATATTGCATTGCATTTTACAGAAAATTACAGCCCTGAAGAATGAAAAGTGGAGTAACCCTTTAAAGAAGCCCTTCTGGAAGAAGTGAAGAGACAAGGTGGTAACAGCTTTGTAAGAGCTGAAATTCGTTCTTTTCTTTTTAGGTTTGTGTCAGTAGACGTCAATTGATGTTTTTCAAGAGCGGTGTTCTCCGCTGTCACAGCAAGGAGGGTATTATAGCTGAAGCCATGGTTGGCGAACTGTCTTAAAATAAATGAATAAAACTGGTGCAAGATACCAGACAACGGATCCAATCTATTTGGGAGTAGACAGGATACAGCCATCTCAAGGGTGTCCACTGTCAGGTCAGGGCGAATATCATCTGACAAAAAACTGAAAATTCTGAAAGGTCCAGCATACAGACGGCAACTCCCAAATAGATACTAGGAGGCAACATCCTCCTATTAAAGCCTTAAAAATTGAAGGCACCTGTCTTGGGAGAACAGCGAAAGTCTTTTTAAGGGTGCACTCATAGGGGGGGTGCCTGTGTGAAGCTATGCGCATACACCTGGATTGAAAATATTCAGGATCAGTGGGCCATATCAGCTATATTGGCGTGACATTGGTGGATGTTTAAGGGATGTCCACCTTTCTGGTACAATAATTTTTATTGAAAAAGTATAACATCATGACAAACATTCACTCATGCAGAGGTGTAATTCAATGAGCGTAACGATCATATAACATTGATAGGTGGGATGTCCACCTTTCAATCTCTTCCAGTCAGCCAGGCTACCAGAATTAATGGAAAATGGAAAAAATGTTGGTCAAGTTTTGTAGCCGCATTAAATAAATGAGCAATCTTAAAGGCTCCACTTGCCTAGAGGAGATGAGGATTCGGTTCACCTCTGTTGGGGAAATTGCATATTTCATATTCCTCATTAAGGTTGGCTTCACAAATCATATCCTATCCTGGTTACCTTGCATGACAACTTATTGGCATTTGAACTGCCTTATATGGTCAAGCTAGCCCCTTCTCCTCAGGAATGCAAAGGTCATATTGTTGCTTACAGGGTGTTGGCTTGGGGTGGGCTTTTCCCTTATACAAGTTCTATATTACCACAGCAAAAACCTATATGAGTCAGTCTCAACCAGAACAGCCATGAGGCACGTGTCTGGTCCTGGTCACCTGTGCCATGAAAGGGACCCATGGCGGGAAACAAGCACCTTTAGTTAAGTATTCTTGATATTTTCTTTATCTTTATCTGTCATTACTTGTAATAAATGTTATATTTTTTAAGTATTTGTGTGATCTCTCTTTGCACATATCGAACACAACCCCAAAAACGTGACAAGAGAACCTCTTTTCTGGAAAAAAAAATAAATAAATAATAAAATAAAAAATCAGGTAATCTGTGGCCAGTGGTTAAAAAAAAACCCTCAACAAGCACAGGAAGTTGGAGCCATGCAAGATAGAAAACCTCCAATCCA
Source organism: Glandirana rugosa (assembly GCA_018402905.1). Classification (NCBI taxonomy): domain Eukaryota; kingdom Metazoa; phylum Chordata; class Amphibia; order Anura; family Ranidae; genus Glandirana; species Glandirana rugosa. The sequence continues at coordinate 1,873,075 of BLSH010457419.1, read as the reverse complement.
TTATATTATTGATAAATCTGGGAGACTGGATGCTCTGTAGGTTTATCAGACACCTACATGTCCCAATTCATCCTGAATTCCTCTGCCAGTTTCAGTGCCTCCCCTTTGGTCTGTACATCTCCCACAGAGCATTCACAAAGGTCTCACTGTCTGCAATAGCGACAGGAAAATTCTGTAGAACTTCCACAAGGGAATATCCGTCCTCTGATAAAGTCAAAAGGTGCTTTGGGAGTGAAGTCTCTCCGGCAGAACAGTGACGGAGTATCCTTCGTTCTTTGTAACTGACCAATTGTTTTGAATGGAACATTATCACATCAGACCCCAGCTAGAAAGGTTGGGGGACGCATTTCAAAGAGCAGGCTGCTCGAGGTCATGGGATGTTCGGCTTATGAGGCATAGTATTGAATGCTCTTGAACTGAGAGTAGTGTTCAAAGCCCTTCTGTCATTCACTCCTTTTTAGAAGAGGAGCAAGATTTATACTGTGCATAGACAGCAGTGGAAGGGTAGAATTCTTAGGCTGTCAGTGGAACTTAATGTATCAATAATTGCAAATATGCCATTTTGGCCTAGGGGGCTCTAGTGTCTCTTTTGCCTCTTCCAGTGATGACAGATTTGCTCTCTCATGGCCAGTTTTGCCATCCAGCTCCAAGAGACTACTTTTTGATGGCATGGAAGTTGAGTGGTGCAGGCTACCAAGTCAAGGGTGCTCAGTGCAGGTAGTGGCTACCTTGTGTTAAGCCAGAGAGGTCTTTGTGAATAAGACTTACCAATGAAGATGGGAAAATTATGCAGATCTCACACAGTAAAAGCCTGGAGTCCTTTATCACCTAAACGAGCAAGGTTCTACAGTTCTTACAACTGGGGCGAAACGAGGGCCTAGGTTCAAATATGCTTAAAGTTCAAATTTCAGCCTTGTCTGTACTTACAGGGAGTCCTTAACCCTTTAGTGATGCAATTCTCAATAGGCTTGCATGAATTTATATACCTGCCAGGAAACCATTGTTCCCTATGTGACATTTGCTCATGTTCCTCATCTCTATCAAGGCCTCACTTCTATCCTACAGAATTGGCTACACTCCGCAATCTGAAGATCGTATTTCTGGTTGCTACAACCTCTGTGAAAAAGGGTGTCAGAGCTGCAGGCTTTGTACTCAAGGAGCCTCAACTAAACGTTCTACCAGGACAGAATAGTCCTAAAACTCCAGACTGCCTTTATCCATGTGGTGTTTTTCTCCTTCGACTTTAACCAGGAAGCTAGTTTACCATCTTTTCCTGGTTGAGTGAGAGAACCACATCCCCTGGATGTTGATCTAACTCTGGTGACCTGCTTGGCAGCTACCTTTTTCATTCAGGAAAGCTGAAATCTGTACTTGGTTCCAGCGTGGCTTAACCACTTGCCGACCGCCAACCGCAGGTTGACGGCGACAAGGTGGTTCGATATCGCAAACCGCCGTCATATGACGGCGGCTGCGAGATCGTGCACTGTGAGCGCGCGCGCGCTCACTGTGTACGGGGGGGCCAGGGAGCGGGTGCGGCAGACTCGATCTCCGCCGGCTACCCGCGATGGCCCCCTGCAGTAAAAGAACGGCGGTTAGTGTATGTAAAGACGGATCTCCGTTCTGTGAGATGGGGAAGGACTGTGATCACAGCCTTCCTCTATATGGAAGCTGTGATCACTCCCCTTCCCCTGCTAGGGCAGCCCACACACAGTTAGAACACGCCCAGGGAACACAGTTAACCCTTACAGTGCCCCCTCCAGGTTAACCCCTTCACTGCCAATGGCATTTACACAGTAGTCAGTGCATTTTTATAGCACTGATCGCTGTATAAATGCCAATGGTTCCAAAAAAGTGTCAAAATGGTCCGACATGTCCGCCGCAATATCGCAGTACCGATATAAATCGCAGATCACTGCCATTACTAGTAAAATAAAAAATAAAAACCCCAAAAATTAATTCTCATCATCCGTAAACGTGGCAACTTTTGTGCAAACCAATCAATAAACGCCGATTGCGATTTTTTAAATCACAAATATGAGGAAGAATATAAAATCGGCCAAAACCGTTGAAAAAAAAGTTTTTTTATATATTTTTTTGATTTGTGTTTTAGCAAAAAGTAAGACATTTGGGTTTTTTTGCAAAATTGTCGCTCTTCTTTTGTTTATAGCGGCGATCAGATACCACCAAAAGAAAGCTCTATTTGTGGGGGGGGAAGTTGTTTTGTTTAGGTACAACGTCGCACGACCACGCATTTGTCAGTTAAAGCGACGCAGTGCCGAATAGCAAAAAGTGCTCTGGTCCTAAAGTGTGAAATCCTTCCGGGGCTGAAGTGGTTAAGGCAGGGTCAATCAGCATCAACATGTACAGTCATATCCTAGATTAAGACAATTAAAAGAGCTACTCTCCGCAAGGCCTTCCTGTTTCAGATGACTTAAGAGCACATTCAAATAGGGTAGTGCCAGCTCTGTGGACAGCTCAGTGTACAGCTCAGTGCTGCGTGTCTCCTGAGGCTATTCGCAAGTCAGCAATATGGTCCTCCCAGGAAACACCTTTATTACACTTTAAGTGAACCCGGCTCACGACAGTAAAATTTGGAAAATTCATGGTGCATAATTGCACTTCTGATCATTACAAAATTTTTCTTGCACCCTCCCTTATTGCGAGTTAGTTCCCACGTGTATGCTGCCATGATGCACCAGGAAAATGGAACATTGTATACTCACCTTTCCGTAATTTTCCTTTCCTGGTGCATCTTCATGGCAGCATACGTCCGATGCGGAATTAATTGTCATCATTGTATTTTGCCTTTTAACATATGAGTGGAAAGGCATTAAAAGGAAAGGACCACGTAGAAGTACCGTCGTATGTGTACCCAACACCGAGGCGGGGGTGTTATACTATCCTGACCAATTGATATTTACTTTCTGTCTGGGCCGAGTGTCGTAAGAGACATTGAGAGTGGTTAAACCTACCCTTAGACATACGACGGTACTTCTACGTGGTCCTTTCCTTTTAATGCCTTTCCACTCATATGTTACAAGGTAAAAGGACCACGTAGTACCGTCGTATGTGCACCCTTGATTGAGCGTTA
>BLSH010457419.1:1847817-1869974 GCA_018402905.1 Glandirana rugosa | reverse complement strand
CAAATAGGGTAGTGCCAGCTCTGTGGACAGCTCAGTGTACAGCTCAGTGCTGCGTGTCTCCTGAGGCTATTCGCAAGTCAGCAATATGGTCCTCCCAGGAAACACCTTTATTACACTTTAAGTGAACCCGGCTCACGACAGTAAAATTTGGAAAATTCATGGTGCATAATTGCACTTCTGATCATTACAAAATTTTTCTTGGACCCTCCCATATTGCGAGTTAGTTCCCACGTGTATGCTGCCATGATGCACCAGGAAAATGGAACATTGTATACTCACCTTTCCGTAATTTTCCTTTCCTGGTGCATCTTCATGGCAGCATACAGATTCCCATCCAAATTGGTGAGAGTTACAGAGAATGCTGTGAGCCGGGTCTGTCTTTCATTTATAGTTAACCAGTCCTATCATATTGTGGGGGCGGAGCCACAACCCATGTGTATGCTGCCATGAAGATGCACCAGGAAAGGAAAATTACGGAAAGGTGAGTATACAATTTTCCGTTTTATGTTACTACTGTTAATTAAGGCGTAGCCTGCATGGGCTAACATCATCTCACAAATACAGAAACGTTTATCACTTTTAGCAAATGCAAGAGCTGTGTAGTTCCCAGTCTAGTCCTGCCAAAGAATGATTTACAAAATTAATCACAAATACAATAAAAATAGCAAAAGATTAACTCCTATGGCAATATGCAAACTATACATTCTGTATTTGAAATGTTGTTTGTATATATGTAACAACTTTCCAGCCACAGGACATCATGTAAGGGCATTGTGCAACACTGCAGGAGGCATGAGTCAAACCCTGCTGGATACAATAGCTGTCACATTATAAGATAGTCTGAAGGCTGAAACATTAACAAAGTGCACATTGTCCTGACCTCTAGCTTGTCCCAGTGCCAGCATCCCAGTCTGCCACAAATATGCAAGAGATTCTATATTCTATTCACCAGGTCATTCCCAACATAAATTGGAAATAATCTAATGGCAGGGATTTCATAAGTCATTCTACAAACTTGCATTTATCATAAGCCTAGAATAAAAGAAACCATAGAGCAGTCATCTCTTGTGTCTGACTAGTTCATTGCACACCACTGAGAGAGAGCAGGTAGCAGAGAGATATGTGCAAAAAAGCTGCAGGTTATTGTTGGATGTTGCTAGGAAGTGTTTGTGGAATTTGTCAGTGTGGTTTTGAATTCTAAGGTGACAAAGAGGGAAATGATTTCCTGTCCAATACAAAGAATGTTAGTGTAGGCATGGGAGAATATGGGCAACATACACTGTAGCACTTGGGAACCCTTTCATGAAAATATTCTCTTGCCCCTAGAAAGCATTCACAGTTCAGTTGTCATTTCTCAGTTCATGCTGTATAGTTCTTTTGCTTCAGTTTTATTTTCTTGATGTGATCATGTGCTTTGACTATGCAGAGCAAAGCAAACATTTTTTAACACCTGGCCCTGCAGTAGCTTGCGTTCATGTTCCCTTAACTCCCCCACAATTCCATATGGCTCCTGGAAGAGAAGTGAATGACAGTGTTAATTTTGTTGACTAAAACATTTTAGTCGACTAACTTAATACCATGTTAGTCGACTAAAATACGACTAAAACTAAAATGCCATTTTAGTCAAAAGACTAAAATGGGACTAAAACAAAAATGCCATTTTAGTCAAAAGACTAAAAGACTAAAACTAAATTGAAATTTGATGTCAAAATTAACACTGGTCTGTAGTGCATGTTCATATCTCAATACCATAACAACATATTCGATTGTTCACTCCATCAGTATATGAGTTTGGAAATTGTAGAGAAATGCTTAAATAATGCATTACAGTTTAACTAAACCCATTTGATTTTAGACTACTAAAATTAGTTTTAGTCGACTAAAATGTACAGGAGATTTCGTTGATTAAATATGACTAAAACTGAAACAATTGCAGAAGACTAAAATGGGACTAAAACTAAAATGCCATTTTAGTCCTAAGACTAAAACTAAATCGAAATTTGCTGCCAAAATTAACACTGGTGAATGACCTGGTATTATTAGTCTTCCCACATGACAGCTCTGATGTTTGGTAGTCACATGGAGGGAGACCACAATCCTAAGTAAGCTCTAAGTCAGGGATGTCCCAACCTTTTGACCTTCCTGGGCCACATTGGAAGAAGAGGAATTGTCTTGGGTCACACATAAAATACACTACCAATAAGGATAGCTGATGATGAGCAGAAAAAGTCAGCAGCAGTGGCGTAGCATGGGGGGTTGGGGGCAGCTGCTCCTCTCGCCCCGGGCGCAATATTTAGAGGGGCACAGGATTAGCCCCAGCCCAGTGTCCAGGTGACATTGCACCAGCTCTAGCTAGGGACACAGGCAGCGCCTCGGACAGCACAGCTCAGAAAGAGGCGGAGGCAGTGCAGTGACCAGGAGGCGGGGCCCCAGGGGAGGTCTGAGATCATGATCTTCATCAGCGGGGAGCTGGAGAAATGAGCGGCCATCATGCAGCAGGTGGCAGTAGCACCGAGCAGGTCTGTACTTTGCAAAGTTGCAACAAACACAGTGACAGGAGGAAAAGAAGGGTGGGGGCATGGACACTCACTGTGTGTTCTATGGGCCATGAGTGCGATCTGCAGGACTTCCACACACCAACCCCCTCCCCCCACCCCCTCAACAGTCTTAGAGGGGATCTGTTCCTCCATCCACAGCTATGCCATCCTGGACATCACACTACAGCACAGCACACCTCCACTACAAGGCAGGTCTCCTCTTCTACAGCCAGGATCCATGCAGGAGAGGGCACACACACACAATAGACACACTGTACTCACACAGACACTGTACGCACACACACTACATACACACACAATACACACACTGTACACAACACTGTACATACACAATATACACACGCACACAATACATACACAATACACACACTGTACATACACTATAAACACACACAATACATACACAATACACACACACACACTGTACATACACTGCACACACACACACAATACATACACAATACACACACTGTGCGCACATGTAGACACACAATATGCACACATGCACACACACAATACACATACGGTACACACACACACACAATGCACACACACACAGACACAATACACATACACACACTGTACACAGAATACACATACTGTACACAGGCACACACTGTACACAGAATACACATACTGTACAAATGCACACATGCACTGTACACACACACACACACTACACATACTGTACATACACACTGTACACACACAATGCACACACCGTACAGTACACACACACACACACTGTACACATACACACTGTACACATACACACTGTACATGCACACACACACACACACACACACATTTGCTCAGTACACATACACACTGTACACACACACACACACTGTATACACACACACATGCACACACACTGTACACACACACAATACACACACTGGACACATTCCCCCTTCTGTCACAGCGAAGGTATAACACAGCCCCAGTACAGGGGGAGGATGCTGTATCGGTGGGGGGGATTCTATGGCCAAGGCACATTACACATTGCAATCCACTCTCCCCCAAAGACAATCAATTATGCATTGGGTGCAATGTACATATAGGTGTAAATACATACAGTCCATGTGTGTATATATATATATATATATATATATACACAGTATCTCACAAAAGTGAGTACTCCCCTCAAATTTTTGTAAATATTTTATGACACTTTGCTACAATGTAAAGTGATGAGCGTACAGCTTGTATAACAGTGTAAATTTGTTGTCCTCTCAAAATAACTCAACACAAAACCATTAATGTCTAAACCGCTGGCAACAAAAGTGAGTACACCCCTAAGTAAAAATGTCCAAATTGGGCCCAAAGTGTCAATATTTTGTGTGGCTACCATTATTTTCCAGCACTGCCTTAACCCTCTTGGGCATGGAGTTCACCAGAGTTTCACAGGTTGCCACTGGAATCCTTTTCCACTCTTCCATGACAACATCACGGAGCTGGTGGATGTTAGAGACTTTGCGCTCCTCCACCAGCCATTTGAGGATGCCCCACAGATGCTCAATAGGGTTTAGGTCTGGAGACACGCTTGGCCAGTCCATCACCTTTACCCTCAGCTTCTTTAGCAAGGCAGTGGTATTCTTGGAGGTGTGGTTGGGGTCGTTGCCATGTTGGAACAGTGCCCTGTGGCTAGTCTCTGAAGGGAGGGGGATCATGCTCTGCTTCAGTATGTCACAGTACATGTTGGCATTCATGGTTCCCTCAATGAACTGTAGTTCCCCAGTGCTGGCAAGACTCATGCAGTTTAGGGCCATGACACTCCCACCACCATGGTTTACTGTAGGCAAGACACACTTGTCTTTGTACTCCTCATCTGGTTACCACCACACACGCTTGACACCATCTTAACCAAATAAGTTTATCTTTGCCTCATCAGACCACAGGACATAACGTATAGAGGAAGTCACGTGACTGTGACGTAACGCGTAGGACGTGGCCGGAACGCACCGCAATACTGGAAGTAGAGCGAGAGGCAGAAAATGCTGCTGTTTGTACTCTGAGCAAATGTTTTTTTACTCCTGTGATGTAAGCAGCCACCTGTAAGTTAATAAATGTTATATAGCTTGATGATATTACATTATGGGAGCCTGTTTGTTTATTCACTTGCATGAGGGGGACATGTGAGCGGTAACCATCAGCGCAGGCCAGAGGAGGTCTTGCAAATAAGAGTGGAGAGTACACAGGGATGCCCTTAAAGGAGAAGGTGGTTCTGTCTATGGGATTGATAACATAAAAGGCGCAATCTAATAGTACTAAGGTGAGAGTTCTGAGAGCACGAGTGGGGATAACACCAGCGTAGAAGCCCCTTTGGCGGTGTGTGAGAGACCCAATAGACCGGCTCCAGCTACAAGTTTGAGCACCTTATTGATTTATTGAAGCACGTTTGAAGCACCTAATCACATGTGATGAAATAACTGGGACTACGGCATAAGAAATGTGTTTTAGAGATACAAGCATTATATATGCATATATGAAATACATATATTTATTTCCATTTTGGGCACAGAGACACTTTATGGCTAAAGCATCGGAAGATCTTTCTTCATTTTAATTTGACATACTATGTTAGTGTACTCACTTTGTTTTTAATATACAGTTTTGTTGTATTTTTTATCTATATATGAGTTTTTTTGCTATATTGAGTTGCTTTTGATTCAGTATTTAACCTCCCTGGCAGTATGATTATTTCAGATTTTTGGTGCTGAAAGCGGTACCATTATTTGGCATGGAAATTTGGCGTTTTATATTGTAGGCCTGTAATTCTTAGGAATAACTCACTTAAATCTGTCCAAACCAGAGTCTAGTAGACATCCCGGGTATGATAAAGTTTGAAACATGAAATCATAAATTATAATATAATAAATAACTAAAAATAATTATAAAAAAAAAATAACATAATAGTAATAAAATGTATTTAATAATGTAATCAAACCAAAAGCACTGAAATTTGCTCATTTGCAGAATTGTCGCTCTCGTCGCTTTCAGTGTTTGATGATAAATTTCCCCAAAAATCAGTATCACTCAATTCTGCAAATGATTCTTATTTACTATCGCTGTTTTCTAGCTGATCAAAACCCACTTTTGACGTAAAGGGACACTTTTTGCTTGACATGGACATTCTCAAGTATCAAATGCAGAAAGAATGGCATATATAATATAAAAGTGTATGCAGGGCACTGGACAAAGCACTAGGGACAAATGGCATGTGAAATTATTTGATACAGTAATGTAATCATACAGATTACAGTGTACTGTATGTTTACTGTGTGTTTCACTTTTTGAATTTCCCACCCGGCTCCACCCCCGTGCGACCCAACGCTCAGGCATCAGGCAGAGGACACTGCCCGCAGACACAGCCGTGGGACATCGCTGGATCCAGGGGACAAAGTATGTAACCCAGCCTTGGATCCAGCGATGCAATCCCAAGTGTGGCTTGGGGTTACCGCTATTTGCAGGGAAAACATACCCTGAGTCACGTTCCGGAATACCGTCAAGCAGGTTAAGCAACGGATTTTTGCATTAAGTCACTTTTGGATTTGACCTCTGAATATTGTGTGTTATGGAATCCCTTCAGTTCACGGATTGCGCAATATCATTTGTCTTGCATTCAGACCACAGGACATGGTTCCAATAATCCATGTCCTTAGTCTGCTTGTCTTAAGCAAACTGTTTGCTTTCTTGTGCATCATCTTTAGAAGAGGCTTCCTTCTGGGACGACAGCCATAGAGACCAATTTGATGCATTGTACGGCGTATGGTCTGAGCACTGACAGGCTGAGCCCTCACCCCCTTCAACCACTGCAGCAATGCTGGCAGCACTCATACGTCTATATCCCAAAAACAACCTCTGGATATGATGCTGAGCAAGTGCACTCAGCTTCTTTGGTGGACCATGGCGAGGCCTGTTCTGAGTGGAACCTGTTCTGCTAAACCACTGGTCTTGGCCACTGTACTGCAGCTCAGTTTCAGGGTCTTGGTAATCTTCTTATAGCCTAGGCCAGTGTTTTTCAACTCCAGTCCTCAAGGCACACCAACAGGTCATGTTTTCAGGATTTCCCTCAGATGAAACAGCTGTGGTAATTACTAAGGCTGTGAAACTGATCAAATCACCTGTGCAAACTCATGGAAATCCTGAAAACATGACCTGTTGGTGTGCCTTGAGGACTGGAGTTGAAAAACACTGGCCTAGGCCATCTTTTCTTTTCTTTCAGATCCTCAGAGAGTTCTTTGCCATGAGGTGCCATTTTGAACTTCCAACAACTAGTATGAGAGAGTGAGAGCGATAACACCAAATTTAACACACCTGCTCCCCATTCACACCTGAGACCTTGTAGCACTAACAAGTCACATGACACTGGGAAGGGAAAATGGCTAATTGGGCCCAATTTGGACATTCATTTAAGGGTGTACTCACTTTTGTTGCAAGCAGTTTAGACTTTAATGGCTGTGTGTTGAGTTATTTTGAGGGCACAGCAAATTTACATTGTTATACAAGTTGTACACTCACATTGTAGCAAAGTGTAATTTCTTCAGTGTTGTCACTTGAAAAGATATAATAAAATATTTACAAAAATGTGAGGGGTGTACTCACTTTTATATATATTGTGTATGGTTAGCATTTATTCAATAATGCAATAAATGGGAATGTAGCCATTCACAACCCGGAGAGAGCATCAATATCTGGTTTGATTGGATGTAGTAGCAATTCTCAATGAATTCTCAAGGTACTTATCAGATATTTTGGTTGTAATTTTGCCCTTCATGTACTCACTGTCTTGTTGGTTAATGGCTCTCCTTTCCTCCCACAGACACAGTGTGGGAGGAAAAGGATTGCTGATAACCGGCAAGTCTAGTTAGTTGTGGTCAGCTGTGATTGGACACAGCTGATCACATAGTAAAGGGCCGCTGTGATTGGCCCTTTTCCCCGATCTGTGAATAGCTGTGTCCGAAGATAGGGGGAGGGATTCTGGAAGGGCGTCCATGGACGCTCTTCCAGAACTGGACAACTGCACTGTAGCCATCTTTTGGCTATGGCGTGGTCGGGAACTGGTTACGTTTACAATTTTGTGTTGGGCTGCATTCATAGCCGTCTTGGTTGAACACTCCTGCTTTAAGTCATGATTTGTGAACAGAGAAGCAGGAAAGTGAGGCCTCATTTACACTGCTGCTGGTAAACGGACGTTTAGAGGCATTTGGGTGTTTTTTCAGCTGCCCCTGAACTCTCCTCTATGTTATCTTATCAGTACATTTACACAGGGTCGTTTAAGGTCATTTCCAGGCAGTTGAGTTTAGAGGCTTTTTTTTTGGAACGCAAAAAAATGGGTTCAGACGCCAGTTTAGAGGCATTTGAAACATCAAACAGCTTGTAAACGCGCCTAAACACGGTAACTCACGTCTAGGAGTGTTTTGTTTACAGGCGTTTCCATTTTTTTTAAAAAATGTTTTTTTTCAAAAGGGCTCCTACAAGCAAACGCCGCTAAACGCGGCATGCAAAATGTGGCAAAACAGATGTTTTAGACTACGGTTTCTAGCTGTCAAGATAATACATTCAGGGGAGGTTGAAGCAGCGTCCCGTCCCATGTAAATGGAGCCTGAAGGGAAGAGAAATATGAGTTTCCACATGGGCCTTCAGTAAATCACATTTCAACAGGACCAATAAAAGCAATAACAACCTAGCATAGGTTGTAACACCTCTCCACTTTATCAAACACTAAAACTAAATATTTTCACTTTTTTGTTTCTTTTTTCCCCCTCCTTTATATCTAATGTTTTATTTATTAATATTTTAATGGCTGTCTGCTTTTTGCAAATTTCTGGTCAGTTCAGAGTAAAGGGCATTTAATTACAAACCATGTATTACTACAACCTTGCAAAAAGTCCAGTTAAATATGCATATGCATGTCATGAGTTTTTGTTGGGTTTAGACTGTAAGGCAGCCCATGGATGTGTCCATTTTTCCTGACGCCATCATGGTAGCATACATATGATATAGCTCCACCCCTATATCCACCCACAGGACCTGTTTAGCTCTATAAAAGTCTCACTGAGAGCTACCTTCTCCTTTTTGTCCTCAAAGATCAAACACCTGCAGACCGTTAGGATAGGATAAGCTCTTACCTGCCGACGGTGTCGGAGTCCTTCTGGTTTCAGCCTCTCTCAGTACGCAGTCCCACATCTTAAGCTACTAAATGCACCAAGGTGGGTAACCCCTTCTGGTGGTCTTTTGGGGCTGAGGTGTTCTCTAATCAGAGACGGCAATCCTCTTGTGGCATGCCTGCTGTGGGGTCCGGATCTAGTGGCTGGGACTGCATGGTGTCTGTAACCCTTCTATGGAAATCCCTTTCTGGTCTGACTTTTCTTTTTCATCTTTAAAGAGTGTCATGTCTCCAGGGATGATTTGTTTTTATTTATTATTTTAGGTATGGGCTTTAGGAGGGGACGTTTATGCAGGGACCCTCATTTGCTTTTCTTTCTTGAACATCACGGGACACAGAGCAAGCTATATATACATATACTTATGGGTTATACGCCATCTATAGGTGAATGGACACTGGTGTTTCATAAAAAACAGGAAACAGGAAGTACCCTCTCCTATATAACCCCTCCCATATTAGGAGCATGTCAGTTTTTTCGACAGTGTCTGGAAGGTGGATGGTCACTTCTACAGCTCTCTAGAGCTTGTATGCTGTTCCCACACAGGTTCTTTAAGAATCAAGGGACAAGCCTTATACCGGATCTATTTCAAATGGCACAAAAGCTAAGAAGACAGAAGAATTTTGCGAGGTTTTGCCTGTAAGCGACCATGCGTGGAGCTGGATCCTGCATGTAGGTAAATCTGGTACACTAAACCAAGGTACACCTGCAGGATGCTGTACAGGTCCAAGGGAGAGGTCCCCCAGAACGGGTACCCAGTCCTTGAGGGTCCTTGAGACACAACCCACCGTGAAGGGTGAAGATTGGATCTCTGATTTCCAAGCCCTGCGCCAGGAAGGGTAAGTGTCTTGCCTTGCTTTATAAAAAAATAGAAAACTTTTTTTTGCCACCTGCACTTCCTGTTTTTGTCCACTGGGGGGACGGTGAGTCAGTGGGGATGTCTGCCTGTGTTTTTGCGGCGGCCTCTGGGGGAGCTGTGGAAAACTTTCTTTGGAACGAGCGGTGCGGGTGCGCACCCACGGTGCAGGTGTGCGCCCGCGGCGTGGGAGCGTGCACGAACACGGTGGCGCTGGTAAAGACGGTTTCACTCATGCAGGCGCTGCGGGACATGGGTGGGCTATTCCTCTGGGGCACGTGAGTCCAGGTGGTGGGCAGCTGGAGTCAGGCAGGAGCAGGCAGCATTGGAAGTGGCTAAGGGGACTGAGGTCTTACAGCAAGCCAGACACACTGGGGGGAGCGCTCCTAAGGCTATGGCCACAGCCCCAGAAGGGGTTACTAAGGTGCTGGCCACTATAGCCTCCCCTGAGACACCAGAGGCAACAGGGCAGTCTGAGCCACTACACCTATCTGGTCTAGTGCCAGCTACCTCGGCTTCCTTTTCAACTTTTGTCACAAAAGAGGACCTGTCTTCTGCATTATGTGGCTAAGAAACAAGCTAGCAGGTATGATTGCTGCTGTTACTCGTGGTAACAAGAAGCGTGGCAGGTCTCCATCTCCTGACCCCCCCTAGGCTGAAGCAGGATTGGATGGATGAAGAGGAGGAGGTAGTAGAAGAGGTATTGGAAGAGGAGTTCCCTGAAATCCCAGCAGAGGATTCAGCCGCAGTGGAGTTTGAGACAAATGAAAGACCGGATCCTTCAGGGGCTCAGTCACAAAGGATACTCGTACGTGCTTTGACACGCAGAGTGCGCACGGCCTTCAGATTACCTCTTGTACAGGTACCTGAAAAAAACCTTCTCCTCCTTGGGGTCATTGAAAGCCCCGCAGAGCTCAGGGCTTCCCTCTACATTCACTGTTGGAACAAGTGGTATATTCAGACTGGGAACACCCTGATAGAGTTTTTATTCCTCCTAAGAGATTCTCCTTATTGTATCCCATGGAGGAAAGTTTTTTGAAGAAATGGGAGGTGCCAGCAGTGGACGCCGCAGTCTCTTCCCTTTCAACAACCCTAACCTGTCCTGTGGATAATGCTCAGGGGTTTAGGACCCGGCAGACAAAAAGCTGGAATCCTTACTTAAAGCCTCCTTTGCCCTAGCAAGCTCGGCCATTCAGCCGGCAGTTGCTGCAATAGGGGTGTGCTAGGCCCTGAGTGATCAGGCCACGCATACAGCAGAAGATGGAGAAGAGGAGGAATCTCTTAATTTACCACAGGCTTTATGCTTTGCTGTTGATGCCTTGAAGCACTCAATTCAGCAGGTCTCTCGGATGGCCCTTTTGTCTGTGCATATGCGCAGAATTCTGTGGTTAAAGAAATGGGCAGCTGAGCTCCCTTATAAAAGTTTACTGACAGGGTTCCCCTTTCATGGTGAACGCCTGTTTGTAGAAGATCTGGATAAATACATTAAAAAGATCTCTGGCGGTAAGAGTGCTCTAGTACCCGTCAAAAAGCCAGCTAAGCGGCCTTCTGCTAAGCCTCCGACTGCAGGTTCCTTTAGCTTTACAGGATCTAGGCAGTTGCGACGGCCACAAGGCCCTGTGTTTAGAGGTAAACAGGACCAGAGGTAGAAGAGGCCATGGGCCCAAGGGTCCTCCAAGCCTAAGTCCAAACCTTCCTTGTGAAGGGGCGCCCCCACTCACTCGAGTGGAGGGGAGGCTGTTACGCTTTGCAGGAGTATGGCAGGACATCATCAAAGACAAATGGGTGGTATCCCTAGTATCTCTAGGCTACAAGCTGGAGTTTCGGGATTGGCCCCCTCAGAGGTTTCTGAAGTCAAGGATGCCTGCAGATCCGGTAGAAAAGGATCAGCTCCTCAAGCTTTAAGTCATCTGACCCTGCAAGGTGTAATTGTGGAGGTACCAGCAATAGAGAGGGGTACAGGGTTTTACTCAACCCTGTTTACTGTACCAAAGCCAAATGGGGAAGTAAGACCAATTTTGGATCTCAAGGCCCTAAACCAGTTTCTGGTAGTGCGGCCATTTCGAATGGAGTCCATTCGGTCAGTGCTCGTCTCTCTTCAAAAAGCAGATTTTCTAGTCTTGATAGACATCAAAGATGTGTACTTACATGTACCAATCTTCCCTCCTCACCAGAGATTTTTACGCTTTGCGATAGCACAGCAGCATTACCAATTTGTGGCCTTGCCATTCGGTGTTGCAACAGCACCCAGAGTTTTCACAAAGGTGCTGGCCCCCGTGCTGGAGCTTTTGAGATCAAGAGGAGTATTGATCTCGGGTTACCTGGACGACCTCCTGCTCAGAGATCAATCCAGGGAGAGGCTCAGGTCCAGTCTGGCTTTGACGCTCCAGGTACTGGAGAATTTGGGCTGGATCATCAACAATTAGACACCAAACAGGGGAAAGTTTTTCTACCCCTCAGGAAGGTCAACGATCTCAGGAGCCTGGTAAGGCGGGTAAGAGATCAGAGACATCCGTCAATCCGACTCTTTATGAGTATGTTGGGCAAGATGGTAGCCTCATTCGAAGCTATACCTTTTGGCCAATTTCATTTCAGAATAATTCAGAGGAACATTCTGGCAGAATGGAACAAGAGAGTTCAATCTCTCGATTGCAACATGACCTTGACCCCCAGGTCACAGCACAGTCTCAGTCGGTGGTTGGTTCACACAAACCTGACGCAGGGGAGATCCTTCCTCCCAGTTTTCTGGGAGATGGTCACCACGGACGCCAGCCTTTCAGGCTGGGGAGCGGTCATGAGGGACCTCACAGTTCAGGGAACCTGGTCTCGAGCAAAACAGAAGCTTCCCTTAAACATCTTGGAACTGAGGGCCATTCGGCTAGCTTTGAGTCATTGGACGGTCAGGCTTCTAGGTCACCCAGTAAGGTTTCAGACAGACAATGCCACAACAGTGGCTTATATCAACCACCACTTATAAGGGCAGCACCAGGAGCAAGGGGGCACACGAGGAAGTGAGTCTATTGCTCAAATAGACAGAGCATCATGTGCCAAGGATCTCAGCGGTTTACATTCAGGGAGTGGAAAATTGGAAGGCGGACTTTCTGAGTCGCCAGCAGGTCATGTCAGGGGAATGGTCCCTGCACGCCGAGGTGTTCCAGGAGTTATGCCGGCGGTGGGGGGACTCCAGAGGTGGATCTGTTGGCCTCTCGGTTCAACAACAAGGTCCAGCACTTAATTTCCAGAGCAAGGGATCACTTTGCCATCGGGGTGGATGCTCTGGTGTTGTCTTGGGATCAGTTCTCTCTAGTGTATGCCTTTCCCTCAGTCTCTCTTCTCCCGCACCTCTTACACAGGATTCGGGAAGAGACACCAGCGGTCATACTGGTGGCTCCGGCATGGCCCAGGGGGTCCTGGTATCTGGAGATAATCAGGATGGCAGTGGACGGTCCTTGGCGGCTACCAATCCGTCCAGATCTGTTATCCCAAGGGCCACAGCTTTACCCGAATTTAAATGCTAAATTTGACGGCGTGGCTATTGAAGCCACAGTGCTGAGAGAAAAGGGTATCTTAGGGGCAGCCTTGACTACCCTTATGAATGCGTGGAAGATCTCTACTAGGAAGATCTATCATAGAGTCTGGAAGACTTATATTGGTTGGTGTGAAGCCAAAAGATGGCAGCCATGCAGATATGCAATTGAAAGGATTCTGGACTTCTTGCAAGCCAGAGTGGATTCAAAGCTGGCCCTGACCACTATCAGGGGGCAGGTCTCGGCTTTATCGGTATTCTTTGAGACACCTCTGGCTTCGCACTCCTTGGTCAAAACTTTTTTGCAGGGGGTGGCACATGTGGTACCACCAATTACTCATCCTCCCTGTCCTTGGGACCTGAATTTGGTATTATCTGTACTGCAAAGACAGCCCTTTGAACCTATCAGGGAAATTCCCTTGGTCCTTTTAGTACGGAAGTTAGCCTTCCTAGTCGCCGTTACTTCAGCTAGGAGGGTGTCGGAGTTGGCAGCTCTCTCTTGTAGAGAACCATATTTAAGGTTACACCAGGACAAGGTGGTCTTGCGGCCCCTTCCGTCCTTTTTGCCTAAGGTGGTATCAGCTTTTCACCTCAACCTAGATATTGTGTTGCCCTCCTTTTTTCCACATCCGACTTGCCTAGAAGAGAAATGGTTGCACTCGCTGGATCTAGTTCGAGCGATTAAGGTCTATCTTGAAAGGTCTGAGGACCTCAGGAAGACTGAAGCTTTCTATGTATTTCCGGAAGGCCCTATAAAGGGTCAGATGGCTTCCAAGTCAACTATTTCTCTTTGGATCCGTCAACTGATTACTCAGGCTTATGCTCTGAGGGTAGGTACCTCCTGGGCATTCTGCCATCGGATATATGTGGCTCAGATATGTAAGGCTGCGACCTGGTCGTCAGTTCATACATTCACCAGGTTTTACCAGGTGGATGTCAGGTCAGCAGACGAGGCCTCCTTTGGCCGCAGTGTTTTAAGCGCTGCGATATAAAGAGACTGTCTCTCCCTACCCCTCGAGTATTGCTATGGGACATCCCATAAGTATATGTATATATAGCCTGCTCTGTGTCCCGTGATGTCGGAGAAAGAAAATAGGATTTTTCCTACAGACTTACCTGTAAAATTAATTTCTTTCAAAGGACATCACGGGACACAGAGGTCCCTCCTCTCTCTGTCTTGAGGAGTTCACTGCTTGCTACAAAACTGGCATGCTCCCAATATGGGAGGGGTTATATAGGAGAGGGTACTTCCTGTTTTTTTATGAAACACCAGTGTCCATTCACCTATAGGTGGAGTATAACCCATAAGTATATGTATATATATCCTGCTCTGTGTCCCGTGAAGTCCTTCAAAAGAAATGGATTTTACAGGAAGTCTTTAGGAAAAATCCTAAAGGCTCTCTTTGACTTTTCAGCTGGTTGCGGCTACCTCGAGTGATCCCCCTCTTCTGCACATGTGCGGTGGTCATGTTTTTGGGGCCTAGAGACGCCGACACATGCGTGATGCGCCATTTTGGATGAGGGAAAAGGCTTCCTTCAGATGACAGGGACCTCCTGGATAGGAGGATGGGCGTCCTATTCAAAGGGCAGGCAAAAGCAGTAATGGATGTCACTTGATCTAGGCATCCAGACCAACTACACGCTTAAGAGAAAGTGTATAGCTTCTCCTCCAAGGGCTCAGCGCCCAAAAGGCAAGTGTTGGTCATGTGGCGATGACCCCATGCCAGGAAAGCTAATTTGCAGCAACTGCTTCAGGCAGCTGGCCAGTAGACCGGGAGTATGAGTCAGCAGAAGTCAATCTTGCTCGTGAGAGTAATCCAAAACTCCCTGGCAGAATCTTCCGGTCGTCTCAGACAACCAAGAACGGAAGCGGACGAACATGGTGTAGACCCTGCACCTGGGCTAAACCCAGTCATTAAACCCCCTCTAACTAGAGGTACCAGGCACTTGAGGGGTGACGCCAGCCCAGCAGATTAGGTGGGCTGATTCCCCAGACCCAGTATTACAGCCAACCTTCCAGGCAGAAAATCCCGCCCCCTCCTCGGCAGAGGATCCTGAAGGCTCAGGCTTGGAGTTTGCAGTGGTGCCACCATTCATTAAGGCAGTAAATGGGGAAAAGGTGAAAGAAAATTGTCATCAACCAAGTGGTCGCAGAAATTGTATCCACTCACGGAGGAGGCGGCACCTTTATATAATCAACCAATGGTGGATGTGGCAGTTACTAGACTGGCCAAGAATGTGACACTGCCAATGGAAGACTCTTCCTCTTTTCGTGATGTCTTAGATAGACACATTGATGCAGACTTGAGAAAGTCCTACCTTGCGGCAGGAGGTGCAATCCCTATGCAAGTGTAGACGCATAACCTGGAATATGCGATTTTAAAACCAGCTGCCTAAGGATCAAATCATCAAGGCACTTGAAGAGATAAAACTCTCGGCAGACTTTGTGGGAGAGGCAGCTATAGACATCATTTCATGGTCTTCCAGAGCTATTCTTAGCTCAGTCATAGCCAAAATGAGCTTTGTGGCTCGAGCCTTGGGCGGCCGACCCATCCTCAAAGCAGAACTGCTGGAAGCTGCCTTTTGATGGGAGGGCGCTGTTCGGTCAAAAGCTGGAGACTGCCAGCTCCAGGGTTACAGGAAGAAAATTAAGCCTTCTACCCCAAGATCAGAGATCCAGGTGCAACCAATTAGAGGGGCGCCAAGCAGGTACCGGGATTGCTGAGGTTTTCGCCCAGCCAAGGACTCCAAAAGAGATTGAAGGGGTACTCAATCAACCTTCCTTATATCGCAGCAGGCTAAGGCCCCTGCGGCTCCCCCAGGTACCCAGAAGCCCTTTCGATGCCAGACCCTCCAAGGTGGAGTCGGGCGGAGCCAGGCTGCTCAAATTTGCCCAGGTCTGGCAAGCCCACTGCCAAGTTTGTTGGGTTCAGTCTACAGTGCCACAAGGCCATTATTGGCTCTTCAAATGACAGCCTCTAGAATACTCCTTCATCCCCACCAAGACAACTCAGTCACACCTGAAGTTAGCCGCTCTTCAGGAGTATATCAACATTGTGTTGCTTCAAGGGGCAATCATATCAGTCTCGGCCTGTCAAGGGTTTTTTTTTTATTCAAAAGGATTTTATTGAAGTATATTTCAGAATACATCAAGCGTAATAAGTAGAACATAACAGATGTGGCAATTCGGTAATATAGGTATTACCTAGATGTCTCAACACAATAATAGCCAAAGTGGCATACTGCGAGGGTAACGGCCAGTAATAGATCCATGAAGAAAGGGAGAGCCCTGGAACAACGCAGCTTATCACCAAAATCCGGAGTATCAGTTATATAGTGGGTGGAGACTTCCAGCCGGAAGTCAAGCTGCGAAAATTTCCAGGGCCCCCTGACCTTCTGGTCACCCCTGAGGGCACTCACTGTAGCGATAAAGGGCATACTAACCTACCAAGTAAAGGGAGCTGCGTTGTTGCCAAGGGGCCCCCCTGTGTAATTCCTTTTTAATTGATGGCCACCAGAAAAGAGTATACCAATTACAGCATAAAAGTAAAAGTTAATAACAATAAAACAAGGAAAAACAAAAAACCAACTGTAAAAGATGACCTTCGTTAGGAGGTGGGGTAGCATGCGGGAACAGCAAACCTGTTCCACCAAGCTGAACATAGAGCTATACGTCCCCTCTCGGCACTAGACCGGAAGCGAACACATTTCAACACTCATGTCTATTCCTCTGATTGGCTTGCTGAACCTGTACTAAAACATGTATCATAAAACAGATGGGCAGACCCCATCTCAGGAGGAATGGGAAAAGGGGAGGAGAAGCAAGAGAAAGAGTGGACACAGAGCGAGGAGCAAGACACTAAGAGAGAAAGAGAAAAAAAGAAAAAAAAAGGGGAAGGGGAGAGGAACACTAACCACCCCAATTTCCCCAGGCCAAATGCATAAAGGAGTATTGTCCTATCCAAGATAGGCCACGAGTGCTAACTAGGGCAAGGGCACCTCCGACGTGTAGGCATCTGTGAACACAAAGTGGTTCCAAGGTCGCCAGGTGTCCCGGTACTGTCAAGGGTTTTTACTCGCCACTCTTCCTGGTAAAAAAAAAAAAGGGTGCTTCAGACCAGTGATCGACCTCAAGAATCTGAACCAATTTATCCGGGTAGAGAGATTCAAGATGGAATCTCTCCATACCATACCCCAGGTGATTCAACCAAGAGGCTGAATGATTTAGTTGGACTGAGAAGATGCCTACCTGCATGTCCCGATTCTTCAGTCATACCAACAGTTCCTCAGGTTCGCCTTGGGGGACAAGCTTTACCAATTTGTCTGCTTCCCCTTCGGCCTATCCACTTCTCATCGAACCTTTACAAAGGTTCTGATTGCAGTCTTGGGGAGGGAGAAAGGGCTCAAGGTCCATAATTTCTTGGATGACCTTATCCTCCTGGCCCATAATCAAGACCTTTTGCAGAGACGAAACTTAAAAAAAAAAAAAAAGCCAGCTGGAACCTACAGAGTATGGTCTACCTGGGGGCCTAGTTCAATACTCAGGCGGCCACAGTTTCTTTGCCTCTTCAGAAACTCCCCAAAATCAGGGAAAAGCTCCAACGGGCAGTGGCTGCACCAGTGATGTCAGCATCCCAGCGCACGAGTCTTCTCGGAGTGATGGCTTCATATATCCCGTTGATCCCCTGGGCTCACTGGAGACTCAGAATTTTCCAACAGGGCTTCCGGAGGCAGTGGAAGAAGGTTAGTCTATCCCAGCCAATCAGGAGCACCAGCCGGATATGCCAGAGTCTCTGGCGGTGGATGAGACAAGTAATGTTAGTACAGAAATGTCCATTAAGGCTGCGGCCATGGATCATTGTTACCATAGACGCCAGTGCAGCAGGGTGGGGCGCCACCTGCGAACAACACAAAATCCAGGGCAGATGGGAATTTCCCACTTAAGGCCTAGTCTCCAACATTCTGAAACTTCAAGCAGCTTTTAGGGCATTAGCCACCTTGCTGCTTTACATACAGAGTCGCCCAGTCCTGCTTCGTCTAGACAATGTGGAAACAGGGTCCTACATACAGCGACAAGGCGGGACGCACAGCCAATCCCTCTTGAGAGAGGCGGAACATTTTCGAAATTGGCACAACATCTTCCAGATTTGAGAGCCATATATCTTCCAGGCTGTCAGAATTCAGAAGCGGATCGTCTATCCAGACAATTCAAGGACCCCAACAAATGGCCCCTGCAACCCGGTGAGTTCAAACAGATTGTCCAAGAGTGGGGGTGTCCACAACTGGATCTCTTTGCCTCATCAACCAACTGCAAGATGAGCCAGTTCCTCTCACGCTACCCTCAGCCATTAGCGGAGGGGACGGACGCCTTGACCCATTCTTGGGTTGTACAACTGGCCTAGGCCTTCCCTCCAATTTCTTTAATCCTGAAGTTCCTAAGGAGATTGGTGGCAGAGAATCTGACAGTCATTGCAGTATTACCTTACGGGCCTCGCAGGCCATGGTTCTCTCTGGCATTGGATCTCTGCCGGTGGCTCCTCATCTCCTGTCATAAGGAAATATCCTACAGCCACAACCATCTCAACTGGCCTTAGCGGCCTGGAGATTGAAAGGCAGTGGCTACAAGAATTAGGCAGTGTTGCCAACTGCCAGTAAATTTACTGACAGTCTGTAAAAATCAGTGGTTTTCACAACTGTCTATAAATATCAGGGTCTGATAATTTGTCATGCTGTGCTGACTTTTTAAGTGTAAACTGGGCAAACTACTTGTTATGAGTATTGTCAGTGTTTCCATGTTGTGTTTAAATATCAATTGTCTCCGTTTTTAATAGGAGTTCAGTTATTTTTCAGGTTGCCAGTAAAAAATGTGCTCTGCCAGTAAATTTTCCATGTTTTGCCAGTAAAAAATGCTGGGGGAGGTTGGCAACACTGGAATTAGGATGTTTTCCAGAGATCATTAGAACTTTACAGAATTCCAGAAAGGGGTCAACCAATTCTATCTAATCCAGAATATGGAATAGGTTCACGAGCTTTGCAACCGGATGTCAGTTTGACCCTAGTGACCAAATGTGTCTCAAATCCTGTCTTCCCTGCAAATCGGATTGGATTTTGCAATTTTAGCCATCTTGGCCTTTACCCAAAGAAACAAGCAGCAAGCCTGCTGGTAGAGCGCTTCATGAGAGCGGTACTGAGACTATGAGGGCAATTTACTATGCTGCTCAGGCGCATATTTGCGCAACTGTGCGCTATTTAACGGCAGATATGCGCAAATAGTAAATAGCACACATATGGAATTCACTATACCGGCGGCCGCAGATAACTCCAAAAGTTGAATTTACTGTATTGCCCAGGTCACAGATAATGGCCAACTCCTTACTCCAGTCCAGATCTGGAGTAGTGCAAATAGAAATAATGTTTGGAGCATGATCTGATCCCCTAAATTGTACTACAAAATGCAGTATATTGTTTAAAGATAATCTTCTTTTAACCACTTGCCAACCGCCAACCGCAGGTTGACAGTGACAAGGTGGCTCGATATCGCAAACCGCCGTCATACGACGGCGGCTGCGATATCATGCACTGTGAGCGCACGCGCGCTGCCGGAGGCGCGCCCACGCGCTCACTGTGTTGGGGGGGCCAGGGAGCGGGTGCGGCGGACTCAATCTCTGCCGGCTACCCGCAATGCCCCCCTGCAGTGAAAGAATGGAGGTCCGTGTAAGTAAACACGGATCTCCGTTCTGTGAGAGGGGGAAGGGCTGTGATCGCAGCCTTCCTCTATATGGAAGCTGTGATCACTCCCCTTACCCAGCCAGGGCAGCCCACACACAGTTAGAACACGCCCAGGGAACACAGTTAACACTCAGAGCGCCCCGCAGGTTAACCCCTTCACTGCCAATGGCATTTACACAGTAATCAGTGCATTTTCATAGCACTGATCGCTGTATAAATGCCAATGGTCCCAAAAAAGTGTCAAAATGGTCCAACATGTCTGCCGCAATATCGCAGTACCGCTAAAAATCGCAGATCACAGCCATTACTAGTAAAAAATAAAAAAATTAAAAAAACCCCAGAAATGAATTCTCATCATCTGTAAACGCGGCCACTTTTGCGCAAACCAATCAATAAATGCCGATTGCGATTTTTTTTTATCACAAATATGAGGAAGAATTTAAATCGGCCAAAACCGATGAAAAAAAATGTTTTTTTATATATTTTTTTGGATTTGTATTTTAGCAAAAAGCAAGAAATTTGTTTTTTTTTTGCAAAATTGTCGCTCTTCTTTTGTTTATAGCGGCGATCAGAAATGATGCAGAGGGGATCAAATACCACCAAAAGAAAGCTCTATTTGTGGGAAAAAAAGGACACAAATTTCGTTTGGGTACAACGTCGCATGGCCGCGCAATTATCAGTTAAAGCGACGCAGCGCCGAATTGCAAAAAGTGCTCTGGTCCTAAAGTGTGAAATCCTTCAGGGGCTGAAGTGGTTAAACTGTGTGAAAAAGTGATTTCTACACTGAAATATCTTAAAAAGTCTAAGAAGAGATAAAGTCCCTGTATCTTTACTCCTGAGTGCAGAGCACAGCTGAGCACAACTGAGTATGCTCAGACACAAAACAACTCTCAAAATAACTCTCATGGAGTAATTCCTTGAGTACATAGTAAATACCAAAATGAGAGTTATTTTACACAGATTTTTTGGGAGTGAAGATGAGTTATTTAGCCAAATGCAAGTTTCAGCCATTCATTCTAATGGTACAATTGTTACTTTATCAAATAATTCCATTACATGTTGAGATGAAATGTATCTTTCTGTCAAAGAAATTGTCCTGGCAACAATGTTGCAATTTTGATCATCTATTTTGTTTTTAAGAATGCTAGAATAATCTTTTCCTGTTTTGGTTAAATATTTTTTTCTCTGTCACTTTCACTTATTGATATCTATCTCACAAAAATATTTCCCCAAACTCACACAGGTGTCTTTACAAACCACAAACGATACCATTGCTTATGGAAATTTAAAATCAGTCCCATTTTTTTTTTATTCTTTCCAAATGATCCTAATTTGAGCCCCAAAAATGTGAAACATGTACCAACATCAGAAATGAAAATGTCATTACCAAAAATCTGAGGATAATATTACTATTCTAGGCTCACGCAGCAAGAAACACCAAAAATCACAGATTACATTTAGAAGAATTACTCCTGACTAATGTAAGTTCTATATATTCCTAGACATGCAGTATCTGTATATTTAGGAATAGGAGGACTTGACGTGTAGTAGCCCCGTGGGTTAAAAGGTAGCAATTCTGTCTACCATTGCAGACGTCCTGAGTTTGATTCCCAAGCATGTCACTTCATGTAGAGATGTTGTTTGTCCTCTCTATGTTGTTAAACATGACTCAGGGCCTTATCTAAATTATGTCTAAATGTAGTATTTATGTGTAGGAGGGTTCCACCACCATTGCAAATCTTGGCAGATACACTAGCTAGGCAATGGGGATGCTTGCCTTTACATGAATATAAACTTTAATGGCATCCCAGTCTTAGTTCATAGGGTTCAATATTGAGTTGGCCCACCCTTTGCAGCTATAACAGCTTCAGCTCTTCTGGGAAGGCTGTCCATAAGGGTTAGGATGTTTGTCTATGGGAGTATTTGGCCATTCTTCCAGAAGTGCATTTGTGAAGTCAGGCACTGATGTTGGATGAGAAGGCCTGGCTCACAGTCTGCGCTCTAATTCAGACAAAAGGTGTCCTATCTGATAGGATTGGGAATACCTGTCGGAAGGGTCTTCTCGACTTCGACAATATCGACGTTTCCCACCCGGTTGAGTTATAACTTGGGATACTTGATTCTGACCCTACGGTAATTTCAAATATAAGTACATTTCCGTTCGTAGGGGTAACGGATCGATCACATAGACGGTTCTAAACGTTACCACCACCTTGGGAGGATGTGTATTTATGATGTAAATCTGTATTAAATCTATTCCGGGACTCAGTACAAATTGTTGTATCTCTCCTGTTTGTTGTAGAGATGTACTTCACTGT